>OZ038516.1:72411333-72441333 GCA_964036315.1 Acanthosepion esculentum
TTTTACGAGGGCAAATTACTTTTGACAAGACCTTCACTATCTCTGACCTGGACTTACCGCTACAAGCGAAGTCGTCATCTTCATCAGAGGTCAAAGGAGACATGTTGGGAGCAAAAGTTTTGCTAGACACTTTGTGTACAGAACTCTTGGTTGTAACTCCTCCTCGGTTGCCAGAGTCGGACATTTTGCGTCCATCTCCCCTATTGTCTTCCAAGGCATTCGTCATATCACAGATGGCTGGCAATCCATTGAATTTGCTGCGTTTGTGAGCCGTACTGTGAAAGGCATCCAGACGTAATCTTGGGGCAGATGGAAACACTCTGAAAAAGGAAATTTTAAATATCAAAACAAAATCATGTCTCAAAGAAAAAAAAAGAAATTTTTTTTTGACATTTGCACACAGGGAAAGCGGAAAAATTACTTGCCCACTGAATAAAATACACATGCAAAGGAGAATCCATTTTTAACTCATTTAGGGATGAATATAAGGATATTTCTTTAGCAATATCAACTGCATTCATTGTGGAGAAATTTTGGAAAAAAAAAAAAAAAATCCCTTTGGAGATAGACATCTACATTCATAGAACACACACCAATGAATACAAAAAAGAAAAAAAAAAAAAAAAGGCTGCTACAGATGAAGCATTTTAAATCTTACAATGCTTTTTTTTTTAATACCCAATTCGGTATTACTTTTTGAAAAATGTAAAAGATATTATATACATCTTGGGTAAGGAGGACGTGTAACGTGACCCACAAAATGCAGAGAGATTTAAATAGCTTAAGGAAAGACAATTGCCTTAATTTAGTTTCTTGTGACACATGAAAACATGCTACATGATGCCCAAAATATTAGATTAGGTCTTTCCTCAGACATCCTTCTTGATAGTAGACCTTTTTTCTTTTTTTTAGGCATCCTTAGTTTTACCACTTAGGAGTAGATAAGTTTTCCTATCATCCAGTTCATACTCCTCCCCTTGAACAGGAGTAGAGGTTCATCCCTTGTTTCCCCGTTTAGGAACGGGCTCAGTTTCATTCCTTTTCTCAGGTCTTAATAGTGTGCTGTCATGAATTTTTTTGTGATGTGTGTGAATAGTAGAAACATTTCATCATACTGAGGGTACCAGGTTGGCAGTTTTGCGCAGTGTCTAGAGAAGATGCTTTGATCAAGTTATATAAAATCAGGGTTCTTGCAGTGCCATGTCGTGCATTGAAGGTGTTCCAACAAACACCTCCAGTGGGCAACCCTCAAGGCCACACTATGTTGCAGTCTACAACAGTTCCCTTCCTGCACATATTACATTAGATGACCATCTGCTACATCTACTACCCTAGGCCTTTTCCTTACCAAAATAACACACCATGACTATAAGCAACCAAAGATATAAAACTAAATCAGCTCAACAAAACACACTTAAACCCTTCAACCTTTCCTTCTCCAACATTCATGGAAGTCATACAAACTTCTGCTGTGTGGAATCGTTGCTCTTTGAAAAATCTCCGGACATCTTAGTTCTCTGTGAAACTAATCTTAACTCTGCAATCCCCTCCTCTGATTTGATTCCTGACTATTTTCCTCTCTTTAGGAAAGACTGACCCCGGCCAAGGAGTTTATGCCCACAAACATCTCCCGCTGTCGAGAGAACTATCTTGAATGTCCACACACCATTCTTATGTGTCTCCATCTCTCTCTACTTGACTCAGTCAGCTATCTCTTCTTTCTCTACAATTGCCCTTCCTCGCATGACTGTTGCGTGCTAGATAGCATTTCCGATAATATAGACAAGGCCATTCTCCCTACACCACTTTGCAAATATGTCTGTGTTCGTGTGGGGGATTCAGTTCGCCCATCGTTTGCGATGACTGAAACGGATTAAAGTGCTTGCTTTTGTCCAGCCCGCCAGTCTACCAACTGAGCTGTCACGAGTGACCTCTTATTCTCTCAGTCTCGTTAGTATGCACATACGGCGCCACGCTAACAATGCACTCTGCCGTCCGTCTTCCTCCCAGACTTGCCATTTATGCCTGTGTCGAGGGAAACTAAAATTTGCTTACAAGACACATTTCTCGTTTGCCCAAGAAACATTCTGATTCTATAAATTCAAGCTGGTTTGAATTCTTAGTCTTTTTTTTATATATTTTTTTCCTTTGTACATCTGCCTGCAATATGGGAATTTCAGAATAATCCATTTCTCTTTTAATGCTGGTTGCGATCTTTCAACAGGACCTAACACGCCAAGCAAATTTGCTTTGCGGGAGGTAAGTCTTCTCGTTCCACACAGTTTGGTGACTTTAATACCTACCCCGCCAGGTAGCTTAGAATTTAAGAGTCACTGACATCACTTGCATCAAAACCCTTAACTTTACAATCACTCAATCTCTCATGCAAATGGTGGAGTTCAACATGCATTTCCTCAGTAACCTTGATGGACACGCTTCTCTTCTAGATCTATTTTTTTACCTCTATCCTCAACTCATGTTGTACTATGCAGCTTTGCCCTCTTGGCAACTATGATCATGCATCTGTAAACATCACTTTTCACTCCCCCACCAGCCAACAAGAACCAACAGAATATATTTCCGTTACCAATGTGCGGATTGGGACTTGTTCCATGATTTCCTTCATGAAGTCTGTCGGAAGGAAATTTTTAATCAGCCTGTTCAAAAATGTGCATCTGAGGTCTCCTGGAGGAAAGCAGGCATTGATGCTTTTATTCCAACTAGGAAATACTAAGTTAAATCGCATTCATCTCCTTAGTTCTCACTTGCATGTTCAGCTGCTATAGCCCACAGGAATCACTTCTTCCGGCTGTACCAGAGAGACATGCCGGATTGTAACAGACATCTGTTCATAACAAGTGCAAGCGTGTCCTCAAAGGATAGAGTGAAACAATGTATAGTATCTCACAAGTTCAGTTCTAGAGATTATTGGCGGCTCTGCAAGAGTGTGCGGAACAACAGCAAGTCCTCAATCCCTCCTCTATTGAATGAATTTGAAGTCCTGACATCCACAGCAGATAAGGTGGAATGCTTTGCTCGGAAATTCTTACAACTTAACACTCGACCCATATGGGGTGTGACACTGGCAAACGGAAAGAAAGGGTTAAAAAAATAAAAAATAAAATAAAATATGGCTTGCAACAAGACAACAAGGGTTAAGGAATAGAATGATGGACAGACCGAGAGAATTTCCAGAAGTTCTGGAGACAGGTTTTCCAGACAACAGTTAACTGCTCTGCTGAATCCCACATGACTTACTGCCAGAGAGAACCTCCAATTCAAGCCTTGTTCCAGACTTAGCTAAATTAAGCAAAGTGTCCCAATAGATTTCAAAGTGGGAAGGGTTAATATTTCTGTACCAAGAACCAATATTATTGTACAAAGAATGATATAAAATTACATGGAAATAGACCCTGAAGAAATTCCTGTCTTTTCTTTATTATTCTGCAGGAACATTTTTTTTTTTTTAATTTCCTTTGTGACATGGCTTTGTTGGGATCGAACCAACACTAATCGCTGACGACAATCTGATCTTTGCCAGCTCTGTAATCAATCAACACAATGTGGGCAGAGTAACAGTTTAGGCCAGAGTGACTAACCTAATGGCCAGCAGATCTACAGCTGATGTGCTAATGTCCATCATTGAATATGTACATGAAGCTTCAGCTGTGGCTCTAGATATTTCAAAGGTGTTTGACAGGTTTTGGCATGCTGGTCTATGTAACTTACAGGGCTACTAATTACTGGACGGTTGTTTGATTTAATCCAATCGTTCCTATCTGTAGTTGTAGTAGAAACGGCAAAACTGGGGTCACACGTCCAATCTTCACTTCTCGCCAGCTAAAACATGTGTTCGTCCCACGTGTCAGTAGACACTGGTAAATATACAGCTATCGGTAGGTTGAAGCTAGTGTCCAGCTTCCAGACAAAAATAAACAGTCATAACTTAATACGAACCTCTATACTAGTGCATGTCACCACGGCCCCGAACGCACTGCCAGCCAATGTCCCAGACTGTTTTTATTGACCGAAAATACAGCCAACGCACCAATCATTGCCGTTGGCCTCGCTCTCAATCAGAGTCCCCACCTCGTCCAATCAGCATGCAGACCGCCACTAGACAAATCGTGCCAAGCAGCATAAAATAACAAATGTCGGAGAATGTACTTTTCTTTTACAAAACAGCAGCCCGACAAGCAAAACATCTTGGGCGCCTTGACTCCGGTAAGTACGAATATTTATCGTCACACTATCAAATCATGAAATGAAGGTCATTTTGAATGAGCTCCAGAATTTTTACATTAACATGGGTGTGTCCTCCAAGGCTCTATCCTGGGTCCTACGCCATTTCTGAACTTCATCAATGATCTTCCTGATGTCATCAGTTCCCAAGTCGGCATCTAGACAGATACACTACCATTTACATCTGTCTCGTTAACAAATATGTCAGAGCTGAAAAGGACCTCCCAATCAGTGGTTAACTGGGGCAGAAAATGGCTTGTAAATTTTAATGCCTCCAAAACAAAAGTGCTCTCATTTAACCACGACAGAGAAACTTTCCTGCCTGCCATCAGCATGGATGATGCTAGATTTATGTAGAGTAAATATACTGCACTATTCATGCTATTCATCTCGAGGTTCTTGACAAAATTCAAAGAAGGATTTACAATGTCATCGATTCCAACTTCAGCCGCTTTTTCACTGACGTGATGTGGCTCCCCTGTCTTCACTACAAATATTTTCATGGCAATTGCTCTGATGAGCTTCCCCACCCCCAGTACCCTTAATGCTTAAATGCAACTACCACTTCTACTCTAACAGTTTCTTTTCTCGCACTTCCCACCTGTAGAACTCTTCCATTTCCTTCTTTCCCTGATAACTACAATTTTCAAAAATTTAAATAATGCCAATTGTTATCTTACATGAACCCCATTCATCTTTTATCCTTTCCTCAATCCACCCTATACCTAGTCTTTTCTCTCACTTTCAGTCACCCCCCCCCCCACACGCACACACACACATACCAGTAGCATTCCCACTTTGCTTGGGGTGAAATGATTAAATAAAAAAATAAAAAATTAAAAAAAATTGCAATCTGGAGTAAAAAAAATAAAGGTAATGGTGGAAAATTGTTGTTATTTTGGGATTCAGCCCCCAAAATGGTTCGAAATTAGTCAAAACATTCCATGACCCAGGTATCATTTCGAACATTTTTTTGTAGACCTGTGTAATCTTGCATAATAATTACAAATGATAAAAAAAGGAGGGGGGTGTCAAATATCAAAAAGTAATGTAAAAAGACGAGAGGAATACAATGTGTGGACTTACCTCCTTAAAATAATTACTGCTCTTCTGGCAACCACATCTTGCGGACGAATACAATGTGTCACTTCATCTGCTGCATAACCACTGCAAAAGAAAAACAACAAGCTTTGTTCACACATTCTATTCAAAGGTTTCCTTCTTTGGAGAAAAGCAGAAATAAATTCCCTGATCTGAAAAAAAGAAGAGAGACAAGATCAGGGACATGACCATTGTATTCACTCAAATATCATACAAATTTATTGATACTGAAAATAAAATTCTTATTAAAGACTGAAAAAAAAAAAAAAAAAAAAAAAAAAAAAAAAAAAAAAAAAAATTATTCCAGTTCAATTGCTAAACATTGACACTAAATAATAATAATGATGATAATTGAACCCAAATAAGCAAAATATTTTTTCCCTTTCTGGGTTTAAATTTGACTCTTATAAACATTACAGAAACTAACTGCAGATTTTCAAAAAAGAAAATATCTTCCATTTGACAGACAAGATTTGCTGCATGTTTGATAGAGAGACATTTGACCCCCCCCCTCTCACAAGTTCTCTTAAGTAATCTGGTTGACAGGATTACTTCCCTTTTATAAACAAAGATGGCTAATTTTTCTCTTTCCACATTGCAAATAATGATCAAACTTCAGTTATATATCCATTTCGGGATTTTCACAATTATTTTCAGATTGACTATTTTTTAATATTTTGATTTGAAATTAGAAATAATAATAATAAAAAAAAAAACATTATCAAAATATTCAGTTACATTTCTGTACATGAATTTCAGGAGACAATTATCATTCCCAAGTTATACGGACGAGTCACTTATCCTTTGGGGTTTGCTTCTATCATTCTAAAAGCATGATTTTGTTTAACGGCGTGCCAACCTTGATGGGTCATTTTACACCAACCAGCCGATAACGTTGGGAATTAGACAACTCAGTCAGTTTATCTGCCATGATTTGCTTTGTTTTCTCTTGACTATATTTCGAGGTATTGTAATTTTAAATTGCTCATGATATTTCAGCTGTTGTATGTTCCTGCCTACTTCAGATGAAATATGTAATTTCAAACCGAACTCCCTAGGCTAGATTGTTCTAGTTCCACATGCCATGCCCCTTTTTGGATATCAGTTTCCGTTATTTCCCTTTAGTAACTCAACTCCAAGTTTTTGTTCACCTCTTCTGTTTATTGAACTCCCAACTCTTTGGGTCAAGTCACTGGATTACTTCAACCAATATTTTTTTATCAACTAGGCCATATGACCTTGGGGACATCAGTGAATTAATTTTGGGGATTTATAAACCTAATCTCTCAGTATCCATTTCAAAAAAATTTTTTTTTTATTTTTGTCTAACTCTCTGTATTCCTGGTTTCCATATTGTATTCATGTCTATGCTTTGGCAGGCTTAGATTTTTGTGACCAAACATAACATATCCTATAAAGGGCGGTGATCTCCATATATCACCTGAAGAAGGCCGGAGTATACAACGATCGAATCATCGTGAACGTGACAATAAAGATGAGGACAACAATGTAAATAGATTAAATAATGTGAGACTGGATTGGCTAAAAAATATTTTGTGCATATCAAGAAAAGCGATAGAAAGAAGAAGTGCAATGTTTTATAAACTTTTCTCGTTAACATTAATGGCTGGCCATTTGTATTTGAGGCTACCCAGCTACTAGGCTGGCTAGTTAATCCCTATTGCAGACACTTGTTCTGGTGCATTTCGTGTTTGTTCAACACCCACAGAGCCCACCTGTGGTGGATATGGCAACTATGCTGAGCATACCTTAGTTACAGTTTCTGAGAGTGAAGCGGGTAATCTAGCATGACCAACGATCTAAGCACGGCTAGCAAGCTCAAATCCTTGGTCACGATGACTTGTGACTGTGCTAGCACAGACATTGTCTACCCAATTTCACTCGCAAGGCTTGGGTCAACTTGTGACGTGGTTTTTCAGACTTTCCAATGCTGGGATCACTTCCTTCAGATTGATAACATCAAGAAGTCACCTTCCAGACAAAATCGGCCAGGGTGAGATTTGACACCCGGGGTCTCATACTCGAAAAACCAATGTTCTAACCACTCAGCCACATGCCCATAAACATTTTATCATCTTTTATTGTAATGCTTTAAAAATCTTACATTTGACTACAGCTTTATACTAGAAATGTGAAAATAGATAAAACTGCATTCAATTCCAACACAGAGAAGATAAAGAATTACTCAATTGAAATGGAATTCCAATTAAATACATACTATCATTGATGTTGTTGAATACAGTGCTCATTACCCTGAGGATAGAGTCACATATAGTGTAATGTTATACATTTTAGATTTTATTAAAAATGTGACAAGCATACAAGTAGCTAAAATTGTGCCCAGTGATATCATGTGCTCGTCACATTTTTAATAAGATCTGAGAGAGAGAGAGAGAAAAAAAAAAAAATCTTTCTTACAATATGTGTGTGTGTGTGTGTATATATATATATATATATATATATATATATATATATATATATATATATATAGAGAGAGAGAGAGAGAGAGAGAGAGAGACGCGTGTGTGTGTGTGTCATACAATCTTTAGAGATTATAAAAAGATAATGAAAGTAGCCAACACACAACAGAACAAAGATTGTATTAAAAGAAAATATTTTGGCTATTTGCCCACAAGCATGTTTTTGCCTTAGGCACCAGACTGAAGAGCCTAACGCAAAATGACATTTGTGGGTAAGCTGATGAAATATTCTCATATATATATATATATATATATATATATATATATATATATATATATATTATATATCTCACATACATGCAAGTGGAAAAGCAACTGATGCTCATTATTACCAAGTCAGATGACAGGGAATCAATTGGCACACTATTTGGGTTCAATTACATGAGATTTTATATAACCATACTGGAATGGCTCTGTAATCTTTACATGTCCCCAAAATTCAAGTCTATGAAGCTCAGCAAATCTACTATAGAGAACTTTGAGAGATTTTCTCAAGCCTTTTGGTGAACATAATTTGTGAAACACAGAAGTGGCATTTTAAGACTGCTTAAGTGTTGATTGAAAAGATACAATGTATATTCTGGATGCTGGTCACCAGCAAAAATGATAGAAAAATGTGAGGAAAAACAAAAATAAATAAATAAACTGACCCTATTAGAGTGGAACAAGGTTCTGATCAAATTTACTTTTTAGACCAAATTTGGGAATTTTTTTTTTATCCTACCTTATATAGCAATGATATCAAAATGAAAATGCTTGAAACCATTTCTCCTTGTGATCTATCCTCAATCTTATTAGAAAAATTCTTAACTTGACCCACTGCCTAAAATCTTTTAGCTGACACCGCCTAATGATCAATAAGAGAACGTAAGTGCAGTTATTTGAGCAAGCCACTTTCCCATAATTACTTTAGCTGCCCACTTTTTGGGGTACATATGGGAATTTGAGCACAAATTCCAAAATAGAAATATGTACAAGTCAGCTTAGTTCCATGTTTTAGGAGTCAACACAGAAGACAACAATGGAAAGAAGAAAAAAAAAAAAAAATCAGTGAGTTCGTGAAATGAAAAGAAAACCCAGGTTGTATTGATAATGACCAAAGCAAACCAGCACCCTCACCCCCTGCTGACCGGGGGGGCAGGGATTAATAGTAGAAAAAAAATGTCTGGTCTATTTATGTAAACCATTAAAAGGCAGAGAGGAAATACAGCAAAGCATTCTGGGTGCCTTTTAAGGAAGCTTATCTACTTTTGTCAGTCATAGTGACTTCATTTTCCAACTGTCATCATGGAGGAAGGGGAAAAAAAAAATATGACAACCTGCCAGAGAGGAAGATCAAGTGCATTTGTTGATCTCTCCCTCTTTTCATCTGCAGCAGAATCTCATTCAATGCAGACAGCTGATGATTTTTCTTTTTCTATTCTCCCCACCCCCAACCAGGTAAGCAAAAATGCCATTGGTTTGGGCCAGCATTGCCACACAGAGGTCATCAGTAAATAGTGTCAAGGGCAACACGAAAATTAAGGAAAAAAAAAAAAAATCTTTGCCTCGTAACAAATACAAAACTAGCCAAAAATTTAGTGACATGCCAGTAAGACTAACAATATTACATTCAACATTTTTTTTTATTGCTACTTATATGAGGAAAACTACTTATTGTTAACTACTTGTACTACTAGTAAGACATTTAATACAGGTGAAATGGGCTGCAAATAAAATATGTTGGTGTTTATTATAAACTTTTATAGAAATGCACTTCATTAGGGAGTACAAGACTCGTTATTTTTGTTTTAACAGCAAAAGTAATGGGAATAATTTTTTTTTTTAAATTGCCTATAAATTTAATTTGTTCAATTGTATTGAAAAGTAACATGGCAAAAATATGAGCAAGTCACACGCTTGGGTGTCATCCAGTTAGAAATTACCAACAAGAATTTGTCCATTTATTTTAACCCAATGTATTGAGTGCATTAACAAGAATCACAATTCTCCCTCTCACTGAATATTTTCATTCAGATAGTCACCCAAGAAAAAGTCTAAAAATCATAGTTGAACAAATAAAAACATTTATAAAGCTTGTTTGTTTTCAAGGAGCAAAGGTTGTTATCGACAATGAAAAATAGCAAATGGTTCAGATTTCTACACTGTTCTCTTTTTACCAAATCCTTATTTACAAATTATTGCCCTTGTCTTTTTTATCACAATGTCTAGGCTGTTGTACAAGTCACCCTTTATTAGAAGATACCTACCCTTTATCAGTAACATACAGGGAATAAACCCTTTATTTAATCTAAAGGGATAGATTGTTCATATCTAGAGATGTCGTTTTATTCTTATTTAGTACTAAAACAAGAACTAAGTGGCGATATTCCTAGATGTGGTCAGCAGAATGAGAACCTCTGCGCCCCCCCCCCTAGATTTAATAAAGGGTTCAGTTCTAAATTCCTTCAAGTTCACCCAGATCAACAAGCACCTGATGAAGAACAGAGTGCACAGCAACAAAGAGGATGACAACAGCCCAAATGTAAATAATGATAATTACTCATTCCAGAAATTCAGACAAACTTAAAAAGACCAAAACCTGTAATTTTATCATCATCATCTTTGTCATCTGTAAGAAAAGTTATTACAGAAAATTCTGATAAAAAACTTGGATCCATAAGTGAAGATTTTTGATTGAAAAGTTTATCTTTTTAAACACCAATTACATGAAGAAAATAATGCAAATTGGAGGGAAGAAAAACAAACAAACCTGTTTTTAGATACTTTTTCAAATAATATAAACTGTAAACTTTTGAAAAATGGAAGTGGTTTGGGGATAAGAATTAATTGCCAAAAAAACTATTTCTTTAAAGATTTTTCCTTTATTTAAAATTTTCAGGTTTTAAAATTAGCAAAAGTAGACAATTCTGACATTGTTATTAAACAAAAGTGATTTTCACAACAAAAGTAAATAAAATTTAACGCTATACATTGGGACAGTATTTTCTTAAAAAGGAAATTTTTTTTTTCATTTGCTGATAAATTGCATTTAATGTATGAAAGGAATGTTAAATAATTATTTTACTGATAAGAAATAATTCTTTCTTATCTCTGCTTACATTTGCAGCTTATTTTCCCCATGATGCAAAATAAAGAAAAAGTAGGAATGTTTTTTATAAAATTATTCAAATGGTGACATTGCTTGTGTGCACAAAGAAAACAGGTTTCAAAATTTTAGTAGTTATTTAAAAAGGGACATTTTAGAAGTATAAATAAATACATAGACAAATATATTAAAACAATGGGAGAAAGAATGAAAAAAATTATTATGCACTGTAAAGTAGTGGATTAAAAGATTAATTGGCCATCCCTCCTCAATCTTCAGAGTTCGATGGAGGACAAAAACAAATATGTGCTAGAGAATCAACAGTATAAATCACAGACCGGTTGCGTCAAAACTCAGCAACCATTCCTTCTGCTGACAGAGGGAAGGCTGCATAGACTTGATATAAATGATCCCAAGCAGTCTAAAAAATGGTAATCTGAAAGGGCTGTGAAAAAATGTTTGGTAAAGTATTGTATTGATTTTTTTTTTTTAGTTTTTTATAGTTTTGCAGGTTATTTAAAAGATAAAAAATATTGTAGATTATATAGATTGTAAGATTGGGGGGGGGGGTATAATTTAGCGATACTCGTCTTACCGTAGTTGCGAAGAGAAGTGGATTTATAGTTTTCCCAAGGTAATTTTAAATTCCTATTGTATGTACATACATACAGACAGACGTGTGTGTGTGTGTGTGTTTTGCTGAAAATGACAATTTGTAGCGGCTGTGTTCTTTATATAATTTTTTGTGTTCATATAATTTTTCTTTTCGGGACATAAATTAGATAAATACGCATTATCAAAGATGGATTTTAACCTTTAACTGCCTATATGGATTGTTTTATGTATGTGTCAAGAGTTATAGGAAAATGTTATTTTCTAAACACAGTCAGCACATATCTAAGTTAACCAATAGCAACGAAAGTGCTTGGTAAACATACAATTTTTATATAATTTATATCCCAGAAAAAAAAAAAAAAATTTACATGAACACAAGGAATTATATGAAGAACAAACAAAAAAACCTGAACTATCACACTTTGTCAATCGTTTTCAACAAAATTTGCATAAAAGAGGGATTGTTGCCCAAATGCACACACACACAATATTAAATTTTCGTCCAAAACAAGACGATATTTGCACACATGCAAATTTTGGACGTATTAAAACAGCATAAAAAGCGGGGTGCCAGGAGCCCAAGGAGAAATCGGGAGCCATTCGGCGGACTGCGTGCAATAGAGCTCTGATGTACAAATTGATAGACAAACAAAGAGGAAGTCGAAGTAGGTGTGGCCGAGTTTGGTGTCCGTTTCACAACTGCCCAGTGTAACGGCTGAGAAAGAGAGTCACGCATTCCATTTCCTTGAGGCGTCTGAAGAAAAAACAGCTGACCTGTTGGCGAGTACTGCACTTTTGACCCCCACCCCATCACCATTGTTTTCGTTTTTTTCTGCAAGCTATTTCGGCAGTTATGGCAAAGGTTCGCATAAGCAGCGACGTTATAAAACCATTTTCCAGCCAGGGCGATGTGGTGGCATGGCTAAAAAAGGTCAGGCTGGTGGAAAGAATTCAGCAGGTGGATGATGTGGCTAGCCTGCTGCCATTGTACTTGGAGGGGGATGCACTAGGCCTCTACATGGAAATGGAGGAGAAAGATCAGAGAGATGTTGATCAGAGAGATGTTGATCAGATCGAAGCCAAGATGAAGGAAGTGTTTACGTCTATGCGAACAAAATCAGGCAGCTTGTTGGATTGGCCGTATTCGAGGGAGCTGAGATGGAAAGGCTCACCAAACTAGCCTTCGTCATGGGGTTCCCTGATACGATCTCCATTGAACTCTGACAAGCACCGAATGTTGAAGCTCTGACAGAGTGCTGACAACAACCGAAGATGAAAGCCAGGATGTAGTTATGGCTGTGCGCCTACCCTGTAGTGACGACGCGTCTCCCACCAAGAGTGGCCCAATCACCAGTGCGACTTGTTTCAGGCGCAGCAGCAAAGGCCAAATAGCAAAAGACTGCCGGACGTGCAGAACACGCTGCTATTGATGCGAGGAGGTTGGACACTGGGCTCGAGACTGTTTGGGAAATGCTACAGGGGACAAGGCATCAGCGCCAGCCTTTTCCCCAACCGAGATGTAAATACGGTGCTCTTGGTGGCAAACATCCTTGTCGACAGAACTTGATGTTCAGCGCCGATTGACACTAGTTGTTCACGGACACAGATCGGAGCCGGTCTTGGAAGAGAATGACAGTGGACGTCTTGACTATTGGAGGTATGTCCCGTCCATGTTGCGGTGTAGGAATGGTAACCGTATCCACGGAGGAAGGCAGTTCTGCCAAGATCAACATGTTGGTGGTGCGTGGTAAACAACGAGGATTTGACCTACTATTGGGGATTGATGCCATAACCGCATTGGGAGGGGTTGCTGTCGGGCCAAAGGGATGAGTACAGATTGGCAATGGGTGAGCAGCCAAGTGTGCAGCCATTACTGTTGATGAACCCGACTTCACTGCCACTTTTGACCACCAGAGGCGATCCTGGACTGTGGCATGGAAGTGGTCAGAACTGCGCACATGAAAGACTGCACAATGGGGTTTCTGAGTACCCGGTAGCAGCAGAGATCAGGGAGGACTATGAGCAGGAGCTTCGCACGTGGATGAGCAACGGCTGGCTCATACCATACCCAGAAGACTGAGGCCTCCCGAAGGGCTAATTCCTCTAATGGCCATACTACAGTAGAACAAGTCTAAGGTACATCCAGCGATTGACTTCCACAAGCTCAACAGTCACGTTGATGCTTTCACAGCCAATGTAGACGTCTGTGCAGCTAAACTGCATGAATGGCGGCAGAAGGGATCCAACGTGTCTTTGTTGGATCCCAGGTGAGCGTACCTCCAAATACATGTCCACAAGTCACTGGCCATACCAGACTGTGAAAATTGATGGGAAAAGATATTGCCTGACACATTTATGATTTGGCTTAAATGTGGCTCCCCTCGTCATGAAGGCGATCCTTAGCATGGTGCTGGCTTAGGAAGAAACTGTGGGTCGCACGGCATCTGCCTACATTGACAACATCTATATCAATGAAGATGTTGTTCCAGCAACCCGTGTTAAAGAACATCTGAGCCAGTTTGGGCTGGAATGAAAGGACCCAGAATGGTTGGAGGATGGCGCACAGGTACTAGGATTGGCGGTCACGATGGAACAAGGTAAACTGCGCTGGAGGCGAAGAAGTGTGGCTCCTAACGCCCTCAGTGTCGTTACGCGACGGAAGGTGTTCTCTCTGTGTGGAAGGCCTGTTGGGCACCTCCCAGTGTGTGGCTGGCTCCGTGTAGCATGGGGAATGCCCAAGAGAAGAGCAAGTTCAGTTACGAAGGGCTGGGATGACGAAACAAAGGATACCGTCCTCCAGCGCATGGTGTCTGAAACGGTGGATTCTGTGCAACGAGACAGTCTGGCCCGTGGGAATTGGTGTGTGGATGGCCGGGAGCTGAACATGTGGGTCGATGCCAGTTTCTTGGCGATCGAAGTAGTGTTAGAAAGCCACGAAACAGTGTTGGAGGATGCCTGCTGGCTGCAACCTAAAGATGACGCTCAACATATCAACCTAGCCGAGCTGTATACCATGTTGAAAGGTGTCAATTTGGCACTCCAGTGGCAGAGCAAGATGCTATACATAAAAACAGATTCCATTTGCGTGTACCACTGGGTAACGGATACTTTGACTGGGAGAGCACGAGTGCACACGAAGGCGGCAAACGAAATGCTCATCAGGAGGCGGCTGAATACTCTTAAGCTCGTGGAAAAGTATCAGCTGACCATGGACGTGACTGGTCCTTTCGGCTCTGAATATAACTGATCGACTGACGAGAGTACCACAGCGATGGTTTGATGCAATGAAGAAAAACAATGAACCCAAGCCACTGATTGGCGCCATCCATAAGAACAGTGGTCACCCAGAAGTGCACGCACTACCTACTTCACCAGGAGAATTTGCCTGTCAACCACAAAAGCAGCCATTAGATCAGCCATATGAGCGTGTGAAGAATGCCAGTCTATAGACCCCGCACCAACTCGCTGGGAAAAGGGAAGCTTGAGGTAAGCGGGAACTGGCAGAGATTGGGGATGGATATCACCCACTATGGAGCCCATCATTTCTAAACGCTGATGGTCTGCGGCTTGTAGAGTTTTTAATCTGGAAGCAATTGGCGAGACAGGACTTGGCGGCCGTGATTCGCCAGCTGAACAGAACAGACAACAAGGATAGCAGAGTGATGCCACCGCACAGTAAAACGAGTCGCTGCCAGGATGCGCTGTTCCATCCAGGAAGCCGTCTACTGGTACAATGTCACACCAAAACTGTGCCCGCCAACAGGATCCACAGATACGAAATGAGGGTGAAAGGGGTTGACGCCCCAACGATGTCTTCAAATCCCGGGCACAGATCTTACCAGGTTGGAGATCGCGTGTGGGTCAAGGCGCCAATGAGTCGGTGCACCACCAGGTTCAACAGGGGTTGGGTGACGAAAATGATCAGCCTGCAGTCATTTCTGGTGGACGGAATACCCCGCCACATTAAGGATCTGCGCCCGCACCACGGTTTCAGCGCATCTGAGGACAATTCCGATGACACATCTGAAAGCGGAGCAAAAAGTTTGCTGCTTGACGAGGATAGTGCAGAGTGCATCAATCCACCCGAAGAGGGAGTAGATGCAGAGCCCCCCTCCCTACTTTTGCAAAGAAGCACCTGTCAAAAAAAACCATTGCCAGGTTGTCACCATTGTGATCATGAGATCAGGGAGGGGTGTGACGAAAGACATGACTTACCTCAGAATTCAAATCGAGCGCAAACGTGTCTTGCCCGCAAAGTGATGACAAAAAGAAATATGGCTGCTATTGAAGACGAAATTTATGCGCGCATATCTCATCCAAAACAAGACGATATTTGCACACATGCAAATTTCAGACATATTAGAACATCATTATAAAAAATGGGGTGCCAGGAGAAATCGGGAGTCATTCGGCGGACTGCATGCAATAGTGCTGGACGTACAAATTGATAGATGAACAAAGAGGAAGTCGAGGTAGGTGCGGCCGAGTTTGGTGTGTTTCACAACTGCCCAGTGTAACGGCCGAGAAAGAGTCACAAAATCCATTTCCTTGAGGCGTCTGAAGAAGAAAAAACAGCTGGCCTGTCGGCGAGTACTGCACTTTTGACCCCCACCCCATCACCATTGGATTTTTTTTTCTACATGATTAACATTTCTTAATTAAAAAAGAAAAAAAGGGTTTGTTTCCATTTATTGAACGATTTCAATAATGTTGCTGGCAGGGATGAGGGAGAACACCCTCAATGGCAACAAAAAGACAAAAAGTGTGAGCTGAGATGTAATATACATCCTCCTGTATGGCAGTAAATGCTGGACAATCTCCTCACAGAAGTGACTTGATGTAACAGAAAAGAATACCATGGACTTAACATGCAAGTAAGAAGGAAGTTTTAAAGAAAAAAAGAAAAAGGATGCTTATATTTAGTACAAGAAAGAGACAGTTGAAATTCCTGGGACACAATGAAGAAAGGGTACTTGGAAAATTTGACACTCACAGGACATTAAAAGCAAGAAGGACAGAGGAAAACAACAAATCATAAATGGATGGTAGAAAATGAACTGAAAAGGAGAGTGAAAAGACAAAAGATAGTAAGTTGTGGAGAGCCATGATCAGTCATGACCCAAAGGGAGACAGCACATAAAAGAACCACGTTTAACAATTTGGAGTTTTTAACATCGAAATAATTACTTGCATATACTAACCAATTTATAGTCAATGAACTTAAATGCCAAGTAAGGATCAGAAGGGCACATAAAAATGGTAACTGCCCGAGTTAGTTACAAATTGACAACAATTGGAAATTTGGTTTAATTTTTCAAAAACGGTCAAAATTTATTCATGGTTAAATACACTGAATATGACAACTTTATCCTCAGTTTGTTAAACATTGTTACCACAATGAAGCTTTGCATACAACTAAAATCATCAGCAGATTCAGAGGCAACGTACTTTGGGATAAACCTTTACATACTAATACATTTTACTGACAACTATCATTTTAGGAACGTGTGTAACAGCAGTGACTACAAATTGTTAGTCAATTCCATCTTAAGTTGCTTTCTTCTGAATATTAATACAATCAAATTCATAGAAAATTGATTGCAATTCATAGTGTAAACCATCCCACAATTAAAGGAAATTCCTACTTCAAGGCAGAAAAAACTTGTCTCCTTTTTGGGGTTTTTTGGAAGGTAAATCTTCAAGACACAGGGTTACCCTCCAAGAGAAAGACATATTACACCCTTTTGCTCTCAAAAATAGTTTCCACTTTGAACCAATTTCATGAAATTGGAGACTTTTTTCCTTCTACAATGAAAGTATCTACTTTTTTATGCTAAGAATGACTTAATCTGAAATAGGAGAAAATTCTTCAGATCAGCAACAAATAAAAGCACAAAATTCTTGACAATTTTTGAAACTGGTAAGAATCTGGCAGCAACCATCGTATAAATCAAATATTCTGGGTTTTAGTTTTAGGTTATATTTATGGGTGAAAGTGCTCAATATCAGAGAGATTTTGACTGTACATAGATTTAACCAATGTAGACACGGATCAACACTGAGTAGTAACAGTCTGTTTGATGTTTGAATGCAATCTTCAATCTTATGTTGATTAGTCTAGTCCTTTGATATATAAACCCTAACCCTCCACTCTCACCCCACCAACCAAACATTGTGAATACAACAGGTGCTCTAGACTGAAATGTCAATTCCTCCTATTTCACTATTTCTTTAGAGCTGTCAAACAGGTCCCAACAGAAACTATATTCCTTGATCCTGTCCGCTTCACAATAGAAACAAAATCATCTTTTCTATAGTTCTTAATCTTAAACTATTTTGGTGAAAAGAGCATTTGACAAAATTATTTTCAACTTTGTGTGTGTGTGTGTGTGTGTGTGTGTGTGTGTGTGTGTACACACACACACAAATATAAATAATAGCTGGCCATTCATATTTGAGGATACTTGTCTATTAGGGCAGCTAGCCAATCCCTATTGCAGATGCTCGCTCAAGCAGATTTGTGTTTGTTCAATACCCACAGAGCCCACCTGTGGTTTATACCGCAACTATGCTGAGCAGACCTTAGTTACAGTTTCTGGGAATGAGCATGTTATCTAGTGTGATCAACAATCTGAACAAGGCCAGTAGGCTCAAACTCCCGGTCACAATGACTTGTAACTTTGTGCTAGCACAGCTATTGCCGACAAGTGTTCAATCTACCTAATTTCAGTCAAAAAACCTTGGGTCAACCCATGGTATGGTTTTCAGGTACTTTCCAAAGGTGCTACATGCTGGGATTGACCTCTCCAGACTGATAACAAATCAACTGTGGTGAGATCCAAACTCATGGCCAGAAAGCAAATGTTCTAATCCCACAGCCGTGTGCGCATACATACATACTATATATATATATCTCACACACACACACACACAAAAACTGAACATAACCTAGAAGAAAGAAAAGCTTGGTTGGATACAAAATCTCACTGAATGAATTTGACATTGAAAAACAAATTGCTTATTGGAATTTTTGAGATGAACAATTACTATTCTATGCCTTTCTGTCCAGACAAATATGCTTGTTCTGCTCATTATATAAATTTGTGTTGGCTTCAAACTCTGGGAATGATTATCACTTATAATTATAAACAATTTGGGCCCAAGGCTGAATGCAAGGTGAGGTAGGGCGGGTCTATCCGAGATCTAGTTAATCAGATTCATGACCCATTCATTACAATTTTCTCATTCACCACGAGAATTCATCCATCACTATTCAATACTAGATATACCACATCGTCACAGCAAACCTACAAAAAAAAAAAAAAAAAAAAAAAAAAACCTTGTGACAAAAATTCTATTATATACAAAAAGTTCAAATGTTTCTTATAGTTTATCTTATAAAAATATATGGGAATGACTGGAAAGAAAAAAAAAAAATTCCCTCCCCTCTTTATAGGCAGGAGCAGACAAATGCATGTTGGGATTATTTTCCCTAACCAATAAAATAGGCCAGCTCTCAGCTTCATCTGACTCAATCCCAGTCTGTCTTGTCTTAAAGTCAGAACACTACATTCACTTGTTCAAATTTGCTTTTGTGTCAACCCCAATTTGTGAACTTTTTTGCCATATTACTGTTGCTTTGCCTTGTATATATATTTGTTATTTGACCCCCCACTCCCATTCAATTCTGTTTCTTGGACAGTTCCCTCATTTATTTTACATTTGACCATGGCCACCCACTCCAGTTTGGAACACTAAACTCTCCATCCTTCTTCAGACAACAAGGCCTCTGATTGGAGGTTTTGAGGAGTGTAAGAACCACCTCTTAATTGCTTCTCCCAGATCCACCCTGACCTTGGGTGGTAGCAACTGTTAAGGTCTCAACTATAGGTAAATAGTGAAACCCCAAACAAAACACTATAAAAATATATTTTTATAGTAAAAATACCAACAATACATTTTAAAGCAATATGACCAGCCATGCTTTATCTGTAGTTGAAGCCATAAAATTGTGTTCAAATCATTTACATTTTGGCATTAAATAACCCACAGTAGTGTTGATATGCTGCTAACCACCCAATATGAGTTGGAAACTTGGTAACCTTTTTGAAATTTAATGGAATAAAGTGTTGATTAAAGCATATGATTTTTTTTTTGGCCAGCTGAGAGTTCAATCCTTGCATTGGGTAGTGCAATAAAGTCAGACTAGTTCAGAAGAAGAAGAAACAGACAAGTGGCACAAAAGTGACTAGACTAGAGAGCATTAACGGATACAAGATAGAACCTGAATATGGATCGGTTTGAATAAGGGATTGTTAAAAAATAGCAAGACAGGAACACCTAATGAAGGCCAGAGCATACAAGGAGTGAAGTATAACAAGATGAGGATATTTGTGTGAGTGGAAAGGCTGACACATTAAAAGAAATTCACAGTGTATTGTGTGTGAGCTTATGTTTTGAGAACATTCATTTATGGCTACCGTGTAATGGAGGTCTTTAAGGTTTTCTGCTTCTAATAATGTTTCATTTTATCTTGATAGAAACCAGATTTACCAAAAGCTATTGCCACTTGATAAGCTATAAAAATGGAGTTCTGGTGTAGAGTGAATGGCTAGGGTTAATGTAAAATAAATGACAGAACTGACCAACAAACACAATTGACAAAGTTTGTAATAAGCAATAACAAGAAAAGAAAAAGAACAGAGAGAAAACTAATATAAAGCAAGCAAACAATATTTGCAAGACAAATTAACAGTAAAATGGCAAAAAGTTCAAACTAAAAATTGGAGTCAACACACAAGAGCAAGTTCGTATAAGTGAACATAGCATTCCGACATCAAGACAAGACAGAGTCATATGAACCAAGAATCAACCTATTTTACTGACTAAGAAGAAATCCCAGCATGCATTTGTGTGCTTCTGCCTATAAATTAGGGAGGGGAAAGTATTTTGTAATCATACCTATCCAGGATTTGAACCAACATCTGGTAATCTTAAAAAAATAAATAAATAAATAAACAAACAGGTCTTTTGCATCTGTCTATATTTCTCAGATGAGGTATTATGTACACTATTTACATTATTCGGACTATTGTCCTCATCTTTGCCGCCATATTTATTAAGTTTCAGCTGTTGTACGCTCCAGCCTTCAGGCGTTTGGAATGTCGAACTGGGTTCAGTTCGACATTCCAAACACCTGAAGAAGGCCAGAGTATACAACAACCGAAATGTTGTAATAAATATGGCGACAGGCCTTTTGCGCATTGTTCAAAAGAGTAAAGAAACTAAAACTTGTGTTAACAGGATTATTTATCTAAAAGATCTACTTATGTCAATAGGAAATGTGGTCTAAGATCACCACCATACTTAAATAGGTAGATTTATTTACTGCTCCCACCTCCAACATTGATAATAGATAAAATACTTATCTGTGGGTGTATAAAATAGCTGTCAAGTAGGCAGCAATATTAAATGTCTGCAAAGTGCAAGACAAAATTTGTATGTCGTAAAAGCAAGAAATTCATTGAATCTTTGGAGATAAAAAAAAAGAAAAAAAAAGGTGGGAGGGGTAGCTTAACTGCAGGTAACATGGCTAACATTTATTCAGCAGTTACTTCAGGTTGGCGGTCCATACATATGCACCAAGATCTCTAGAAACGTCGCCTGTAAACAAGAATATTTAGAGCAGAACAGGATTAAGGAAAGTGCGTCAT
The DNA here is from genome assembly GCA_964036315.1 of Acanthosepion esculentum. Taxonomy (NCBI): domain Eukaryota; kingdom Metazoa; phylum Mollusca; class Cephalopoda; order Sepiida; family Sepiidae; genus Acanthosepion; species Acanthosepion esculentum. The sequence continues at coordinate 72,432,594 of OZ038516.1, forward strand.
TTTGAATGCTGTCATGCGAAAAACACGTTTAAGTCATCAAGCCAGTCTCATACTTTTGTCATGTGGAGTTTACTCATTTTGTGCATTAAATATGCTAGTCTAGCAAGCCATTGATGGTGAGCCTCCTGGGGGATCCCTAAATACATACATGTCAAACCTTGCATGCACCAACAATAGACTAGAGAAATGGAAAAGTTCAATTCCAAGATTTTCTTGTTAGACTTCTACCGAACCAAACTTTTAACCTTTTTTTAACCTTTGGGGTGTGAATTCTTTAAGCAAGAAAGGTGGGTTGACCAGCAAAAAAATATTTGAAGAACTTTGTTTTGCGAATTAAAGAAAAGTTATCAGAAAAAATATTACGAACATTGGTTAAAGTTTGGGAAGCAACCAAACTTGGCACTTTTAAGATCACAAAAAGAAAATGTATCATTCAGATGTAGAAGTACATGGAAACCGATTTCTCCATAGCAGTATTTCTCAACCCCTTTTAAGCAATGGCACGCCTAGGGGCAAATGAAAATATCACAGCAACCTTCGCAAGATTTAAAATCTTGTGTGCTATTTTCATTTAAGTGAATGAAACGAAACCATAGTTTAAAAAAATAAAATAAAAGGCGTGGACATAAATATGAACTTTATTTTAAAATTTCTATTCATTTATTTGTACAGCTTTAGTGTGAAACCTGCGCCTGGTGTCTTTTCACGATTTCTTCAATATTTGGTTGAATGTGCGATAAGCAGACCCCCACCATTACTTCTTCAGTTCAGCATAGTCATTTTTGCTTTTTATTTTTGATATTTAGGGATAAGAAGCCTAATTCTCATAAATAAGTAGAAAATTGCAATGAAACTGATAAAGCCTTTTTAGCTAATGTAGGCTATTCCTTTTGTATTGAGATCCAAAATGTCTGAATGGGAATAGTCAGGTTTTATTTTCAGCTCTCAATCACTAGATATGGTTTTTAAAAAGTTAAATTAAAAAATTAAAATATTTTTAAAAAATGATTAAAACAAAGCGTTTACAATAACATAAATGAAGAGTAGTGAAAAGAATTATTTCAAAAAAGTTTAATACTTATTCATTTACTGAAATACCAATGCTGTACCATAACTACATCTACACACATGTATACAGTGACAATATTTTGTACCACACTAGTGTGCTGTGGCATAGCAGTTGAGAATCACTGCTCTATAATAAGGAATGCCAAGTTATATTGGCTGGACTTGATGGATGGGCTTAAATGGAGTAATATTTCAGCCTTGAAGCAGTAAAATTTGGGGTTGCTTCAAAATTGTTTATGGCATCAAGTGATTTTTTTTTTTTTTTTTTTTTTTTTTTTAAATTGCACAGGTTAAAACCAAGAAGCTAGGCAGTTCATTCCTTCACATTTTACAAAATTGGTTGTTGGTCAACTTGCCAAAAAAGAATTCAGAGAGCCCCAAATTAACAGAACAGGTATCAACCTCTGCAGATATAAATGTTTGATTGTTCATTAAAAGAGAGAGATCCACATGAAAATTATTCAGAATTCCTGGGGGGGGGGGAATAAAAACTGCTGTAAGTAATTCTAAAATTAAAAACAGAAAAGTTAAAAAAAGAAATAATGTATGAAAGACTGATGAAGGCTAGACTGTCAAAGAGTCAATATTAACTTATAAAAATAAGACTTAGGTATATGGGTTATTGCATTAAAAATATTTTTATGGTTATTCATATTTATAAATAAAAATTTGCTGCTCTTTACACAATATAACCCATTAATATAAGCCAACACCCCGGAAACAAATTATCAATATTTTTAATAAGGATAGGTATAAACTGAAACTAACAGGATATATTTCATAGCGGGAAGAAAATCCCCCATTCCTGCATGGTAGATTTTTATGAAGAAAAATAAGTAACTATGGCCAAAGCACTTTTGAGATTTAAGATAAAAAATCATTTTGGCTTTTTGAGTTAAAGCTTTTTTTTTTTACTGGTTTTAACAGGAAGAATTTTGATATAGTAAATTATGAAATCAGCTCCTGCTCATTTAAACCAAAATCGGCATCTTCGTTTCAATTGGTCTGTTCTGTGACCCCACTTCAGCTTCATGTTGCATTCAACCTGACCAAGAGTTTTTCTTGTTATTTTTTTTTTTTCTTTCTCTGAACTGATATTTTCCACAATAACAAAGAAAGCTTGTCTTGATTTTGGAAATCAAATGGTAATAATGGCAGAAGTTTTTTTGGGGGGTGAACAGCAAAGGATTCTGGTCACTGATATGGCTAACAAAGACCAAAGACTGAACAGGCCAATAGAAGCCCGAGACAAAGATAAGTGAATACTTCATGGAAGAAAAGGGTTTTCATTTCAATGTGATGATTGTTATTAAAAACAAGTTCCAGAATGGAAAGAGTCTAAAGTAAATATTAATCTCAAGTGATAAATTTATTTTTTATGCCAAAATTATCCCATATAAACATTCTTGTAGATTTAATAATTCTGAGTATCCGCAAAGCACAAACCCATTTCTCAGAATTGCTTGTGTTCCCCTAATTTCATCTTTATCAGCCTGACAGAAGGCCAGGCTAAGACAATATATTTTAGTTTTTTTGTTTTTATTTGGTTGCACACTGAATATCAAAATGGATAGTAAATCTGAAAATGTTTACTAGACTAGCAAAGAGGGAAAACAAAAAAAAAAAACATTTGCGTACTTATGTTAGGGGAATAATCAACATTACCAATAACTGTAGCTTATTGTATCGATTCGCGTGTGTATCGAAATGACACCCATCAAATGATCCAAGGTAAAGAGACTCAAGAAAATTACACCTTGGTTGGAAATTACAACCCGAAAAATGAAAATGATTTAAAAAAAGACTTATTTTGTACAAGACTTATTTTTTTTTATCTAAGAAAAATTATATTCCTGGCTAATTGAACCAACAATAATAGAGAACAGAATTATAGAATTTAGAAAGTTTGGCTCAGACTAGAAAACATTTTGACAAAGATGCTTTTTAATTTGGATTCTCACATCCCAAAGCAGTACAAATGTATGCCCAGTAGTGACAAGAAAATGGATTTCATTCAGGGGACTGAGGGTTAGAGAAAGCACGATGGAAGGGGGGGGGTACAATTATTGGTAATTATTAGTGATTTTTACCAAAAAAATAAAATAAAATAAAAAGTGTTCAGTTGTTGCAAGGTGTGCTCAGTACTGAATAGACACCGCTTCTAAGAGGTCATTCGAATGTGCTATGTGTGTGACAAGATGCACGTATTTAATTTAAACTTCTTATTCCTTGGGGAAGGCGGGAGACGGTAAACGTATTTTGTCAAGTGTCCATTTAAAAAGGAAGATTTTACAATTATTAGAGCTAGCTAGAAAAAGAGTTTTACTTTTAATTTTATTTGTCAAATATTTGAAAATAGATTTTTTCCAACTAAAGCAGGTTGTAAGTTAAGCAACAAGTTACCTGGTCACAACTAAAACGAGTAATTATTTGAAAAAATAAAAATTAAAACTAAAATTAAAACCAATTATTAAGGACTTGTCAAGTCATATAGAGAAAAAAAAATATTTAAAAATACATTTTCCTTCTGTGTACGGGGATACTTACATGGGTCATGGGAGGAATGAGTTCGAACCTGTGGTTTTACAAACCTTGAATAATAAAACTAAAACAGAATTAAAGAATAAAATAAGAAACGAGTTGTCTGTCAAAAGAGACCGTCCTTTTGTTTAAAAAGATCAGAACTATTCCGGCAGATAAGGTGAAGAGAAAAAAAAAAAAAAAAAAAAAAAGACAAAAAAAAAAATACAGACAGAGAGAGGGCAAGATAGTTTATTTGTTTTTTTTCCCATTTTTATATAAACTAATAAACTAAACAGAACAATAAAAACAAAAAAAAAAAAAAAAAACTATTTAAAAATAAAGTTTTAAATTAGTTGACCGAGAAAAACCTTATCTAGCGTGTAATTAGAATTTTTTTTAAAAGTACCATTTTTCTTACAAGTATGGCTTCAATTTCGGTAACTATATTTACCGAGCCTCATACTGGGTAGATGTCTTTTTGCGGCCTTTGAACAAACATCATAATGATGATAATAATAAAAAGTGTAATTAAAACTGAAAGAAGATAAAAAAGAAAAGTTATGTTTTGCTTGTTAGCATGTGTTCGCCCCGATTTACGATAAAGTAGTCACGTGTCAAAACATTTTTTCCATCATGATACCTGCAGAAAATTAAAAAAAAAAAAAAAAAGTACACTAAAGAAGGGGGTCAAGACTACCCTCCTCTATTATCTTTTTGTCTAAAATTTGTTTTTTTACTGAGTGAAAAACGTGTATTTCGCAATGTCGGCTTAATGACTAGCAGGGATGATCCATTTTCAAGCTAATAATCCGTAGGTAGGTAGGTAGCTATTTGTTAAGCAAAAGTCAAAACAAACACAAAACAAGTTAACAACGAATAATAAAAATAAAAAGATTAATTTGCTTTCGGCGTATTTTTAATTGTTGTTTAACACAAAACAAAAATGAAGGAAACTTTCGAGAAATTGTCTCTTTCCAAATTAGATAGGAAGCTAAGGTTTCAGTTTCCGTGATCTTGAAAAGGAGAATATTATTATTGACATTCAGACACGTCTTTTAAACAGAACTATTTAAGGCTTAAACAAAAACAAAAAAAAAACGTGCCTGAAATGTCAATGATAATAACAACATTCTCCTTAACCCCCAAAAATGCAACCCAAGTGAAGAAAGAGAAACCTAAATTCTACCAGTGAACCAAATTCGAAATGGTTTCGGCTCCTGATATTTCCATCAACTGAAGAAAAAAAACTGAGGGAAGTGAGATCATGATAACGAGAATCCTCAACTCAACACTTTAGATAAGATTTTTAAATGAAACTTGTTTGGATGAGAAACTTCATGGCGACCCACTTGCTAACTCTGAAAAACATCCTCATGTGAAAAGCCGACAAGGAAAATATTTCTTCTCCCTAAATCTAAAAATAAAATATGACATGTACGCGATTCCATAAAAAAAAATATTTCTTATCAAGAATCCGAGCTACAGTCAAATCAAACGGAATACGGATGACCAGAAGCGCAAATATGGCAACAACAAAGGCTGCATTTAAGGATACATTTTCGATAACAAGGTTAAAAGGTACAAGACTGCTTGTCTAAAAACAATTGACTCCCAAAGATTTGTAAACAAATGTTTTTCAATGCAGAGTCGAGTATTTTAAAAATAACTCGATAAAAGGATATTTGGAACTTTACAGGAAAGACAATAAGACTTAGAATAAAAATGGACAGGTCTTCAATGCAAATGTTTGGATTTCTATTTCAGGATCAACAGGAATTTTTCACTACAGTTTTCTTTTTTTTCTTGTTTTACACACAAATTTCCATCTCCACATTTGGTTATCAAGGACACCTGCTGATAAGTTTTCAAAGTTTATAGACATGTACTTCTAAAGTTTTTGTCAAAACATAAAAACCCATTTGTAAACAAATTAAAATACCTTATTTGATTTGATTTTTCCTACACAATTGAGTTCATCTGCGAAAGGATTTTTTAAAGAGAGGAAAAGACCTTTTTGTAGGTCAGAGTTTCTAAAAAATTATAAAGTTCTTTTAAATGAGACTCAGTGACTAAATCATGACCATTTTTTTTTGTTGTAAAATGAATTGAACAGAAGTAAAACGTAGAAATTTCCCTGCACTTTGTTACGATTAAAAAAAAAACGTCAATGTCTTTAAATTGAAGACTTATTTTTAGTTTATAAGTTTTTTTTTAATGTTTACATTTCATGTGAGTTGACTTATGACTTAATTTTGTTTGAACTTGTCAAAACTTGAAGATCACGACATTAAAAAAATCCAATAAGAAGTTTTATATTGTAAGGATAATTTTATTTTTATTTAACTCAACTTTTAAATATTTGTCTTTATATTAAAAAATATATAAAAAGGAAGTTAATTCTGTTCGTCATGGAAAAAGAAAATTTGAAGAGAATTTGACATTTTTAATTTTAAGCTTATTTTTTTTAGTTCAATTTTCTAGATTTTTATTTTCAACTTTTCAAAAGTAAGATCTTCAAGAATTCACTGAAACAAAGCAATTTGGATTTGTGCTTGTCATGAAGATCAAGAAATAATACTTAGAATTATGTAGACGTTTTCTTATTTTAAAGACTGGAAAAGAAACTCGTTGTTGTGTACTTTTGAAAGAAGACTGTCAAATTAAGCCTTTAAGGTTTCCTTTTTTAAAAATAAAAAAGCTGCTAACAGATTTTAATTTCAAAATGAAAAATAAATCACAAGCAAATAAGGTGATTACTTTTTTAAAAAATATTTTTAAATAATGTTAATTGAAAACAATGAAATTAGTAAAAACTTAAAATTAAAAACAAACGAATGCTTTTTACTTTTTAGTTTAAGAAGTGTAAAGAATTTATTTCACACTGTGTAGTGTAAATTAGATATATAGAAAGTGTGTATATATATATATTATATATATATTTAATACTAACCTGAGGACTGTAACACACCCCCTGTCTAAAGGCAGGCTAAGGACTGGCTCGGATACTCGAATTGGTTTGAAAGAGAATTTACATCCAAAGCAAAGGGTACAATCACTGAAAAACGACACAGACACAATGGGTCTGTCAAAAATATGTGGTGGATCCACATGGGACACTATACAACCACCGGGCAAATAATCATTTATGACAGCACTGTTAATAAAACCTTCTGGTACGACCCCAGCCTGGTATAAAGGTTTGATTACAAGTTCTTGGATCCAATCTGGTATATCATCAACTTCTCCTTTGGGGTAGAGTCTCTCCATACCGGGGCCTTTTTTATGAAGTTGGGACCCATAAGTGTAACCTTCTCCAAAAAAGTATTTGATACGTAAGGGAGCCCTGTCGACCGTGTGGTCCTTATAGTAGCCTTTCTTACCCAGACTGACCACTTCGTCGATTTTATCTTCAATTCCTTCACATTGACAAATATTAAATAATCTTCTCTGTTTAATCCCGGAATGAATGTTGCGTAGTTCGACCTCTCTTAACTTTTCTTCTTCGGACGTCTTGGTGTTATTGGCGCCGTCCCCGCCCAATGTCCTCGAACTGTGATATCTTCCTTTGCTATAGTGACCTTCGGACAACAACTGTTCTCGTTGGTAACGTCGTTTACGCGACTGTTGGCTATTGAAACGATTCCAGTGTTGAGTGTCTCGCAGCTTCTCTCTCAAGTCCAGGTAACCGGCCGCCATCTTGGCTGTCCTCTCACTCTTTATTTCTTTCTCTCTTTCTTTCTTTTTTTTCCTCTCTACTTCGTTTCTCTAACCCACAATGCAATGCGGTAAACATTGAGACACGTGCTACCCACAATGCAACTCTGCACACACACTTACACAGAGGATTTTTCGACTAATTATTTAACTACTTCCATATTGGATGTTGACCTTTTTTTAATGAAAAAAAAACTTTTTAATATTATTATGAATATTTCTGTAATACTAGAAATGCAAACACAATACGAAAAACGTTAATTTTTAAAAGCATTTTCCATGTTACCGACAGTTTTAAAATACGTAAATAGTTTTTCTGCGGATGGAGGGAATAAAAATGTTTTTTTTTTTAACATCATCCAAATGCGCCAGTCGTAGAGTTTAGTCAGATTCCTCTCCAAACTTACAAGCAAATATTAATTTGTTTTCAAATAAATACATCACTAGTGGTCTTATGTCACAAAAACCTAAGTTTAGTTTAGTAAGCTACTTTTTTTGTATCTATGACTTATGGTAGTTAAAAGCCTTGATTATCTCTTCTTCACAATTCCGCAAGGCCACAAAACAAAAATCAAATTAAAATTAATTAAATTTTTTTAATTGCTTATTAAGTTAACCATGACTCCACGGCAAGACGATTACTGTGTTATTACAGATGAGTAAGTACAATATTGAACCAGGAAGTTAATTTAAATTTAGGTAGAAATATAAAATAAAAATGTGTTGCCTTCTATTCTAATGTTTCAAATGTGAAATGCTTTCTTCCCTCGAAAATCAACGTTCAGAACTCTTACTTTAAAATAAAAAACGAGCAGAAAGAAGATTGTTTTGTTACATAGAAAATCTTGTCACAAGATTCTTGTTCTTGTATATACACTTGGAAAATAAAACTGTAACACCAGGAAGTATTGAGGTCACAGTTAGTAACTAAATAAATACCGAGTAAAAAGGATTGAGCAGGAAATTACTTTTTTTGAAAGCACCGCTCCACAGAGTGTCCTGTTCAATTTGAACTTATTTTTCAATTTTCATTAAAAAAATTGTCTTTCATTGGAGTTTTGATGATACAGCTGAGTAAGATAAGAATTTTTGGTTTTCCATCATGAATGGAATATTTTAACTTTTGATTTGTGTATTAAAAATTTATTTAATTATATTTTTATTGGATCATTTTTACTATTTCAAGTTTGATGTAATAAATTGCGTTTTTCTGAAACGCTAAATTTCAATTTCATGTTTTAATTAACTGAACATTCGCCTAAAATGTCGAGTTATCGTATTAAGATGGAAGAATTATCTCCCTTGTTAATTACCTTGTTTTTAAATGCTTAAAAAACTTCCTGCTGCATAAGTGATTACTTCTAAACTGGAAAATGAAATAAACACGAAATTAAAAAGACAAATAACCTAATCTATATCCTAGCAAAATGCTAGA
>OZ038516.1:72451333-72481333 GCA_964036315.1 Acanthosepion esculentum
TTCAGCACTACCTGTTTTGCTTTCAGGAGATAGTCAGTTATCAAAGTACTGTTATTAGCCTAAAAATCTGTGGTGCCATGGTCTTTGTTGCCAGTCTTTGGAATCTTGAATTTTTGGGACTGTGAAGAATTAAAATCTCTCACTCAGTAGACTGAGGAGGTACCATATCAAACTGAAATTGATTTCTCGACATGATAAGTTAGGGTTATCAGATGTCCCTTATATACTGGACATGTTCCGTATAGGATAATTTTGTCCCCTGTTCCATACTAACCTTTCAGGGGCATCCCAAATGTCCTGTATGTAGTACATTTTCAAATTTCATAATAAAACTATATTTTTACTACCTTCTTATGGTTCTTGGTTATAATTTTATAGCTAATTCTGATTTCTTTTCTTAGATTTTCTTGAATAACCCAAATGTAACAAGGAAATTTCTATTGCTAGTACTTTACACAAAACTGATGTGTTTGCAATGTGTTCAGTTGCTATGGTTGGCTGAGGACAGAATCACTGTTACCGTTTTACTTGAAACCACACCCTACTGTACAGTTCTGTATCAGAATTGAATCATACTATCTTAGCTTGTATCAAATAAGTTTCAAATGATTTCACTTTTTTTTCCCTCATAACCCATTAAAATCATTACTTTATATTTTGAACATCTCTCTCCTTTTATATATTTTATTGGTCTGTGTATGTAGGTATGTATAAATTTATATTTTATATATATATATATATATATATATATATATACACATATATATATATACATATATATATATATATATGTATATGTATATATATATATCAAATATGTGGTGCAGTTCAATTTATATTGCAATGAATCATTCATACAAAAAGTAGATTATATATGTTCAGATTCATAATGTGTGAACTCTTTCATGGCATTTATCCATATAATATCCTACAATTCCTTAAAGAAATCAAACTGTATTCCAAAATATAACTTCAACAAAACTATAACATAAAACACGCATATCACTGCCTCTAGTAATTATGTCCGCACAAACATGTATATGCACAAAAGCTGAGTATCATCTACCATGTATTCAACTGTGAAAGCAGAATAACATTTATATTATTTTCATCCCCTTCTGCACACTTCCCATCTTGAAACTTATCTCACCTTCACTAAAAGGACTTTGTGAAGAAAAACTTGAAAAATGCATATAAATTAAGATTTTGTGTCTGATATAATTAAAATTATATCAGACACATTATTAAAAGATATTCTGTTAATTAAATCAAATTTCTTTTTATTCAAAGTTATTAATAAAATACAATATTCCTGCTGAGTTGATACCAAATTGAAATAAAAATGTATTTAATTTATAGTTTATTGAGAAAGATAAAAATCATACACCATTTAAAACATATATCAGATTATTGACTTGCAAAGTTTCAGTTTTTAAGCCTGTGTAGTTATTAAGTTATTTGAAATTTTATACTCTTCAAGTAACACATTCAAATAGGGTCAAACTATTCTTGTGTCTACTACTACATTCACTTGCCAGGTATAAATAAAAAGCCAATATATCAAGTAATCAGTTAGTCAAGTGGCAGTCAGTGAGATTTTGTGTGATACCGATTTCTTCAAAGCTTCCAAGAAAATCAGAGACCGATTGATTTGCAATGCAAGATAACATTTATTTAACAAAAGGAAACTTTTAAGACAAGTTTCTTTTCATGGAAGTAAATTGCATACACAATGAAAATTGTTAATGAATGTATTTGAGTGTGACTTGCTTGTGTAGGTGGGTTTGTGTGTGAAGCATCCACAGTCCCTTTAGCTTCAGTATGAAAAGTTCATGGCACACACTTTGAAAAGAGGAAAAGTTGGAAGAGAGTTACTTTAAGAATTCACTTGTTTTTATACCTTCAGAGCTGATGTTGATACTAGTTTTATTAAGAGCACTACAGAGTTAACAGTTCACCAATACTTCATTGATAATCTAGTTTGTGTCAACACTTTTTCATATAATGCTTTCAATATTTTATGGAATACACAATTGTCTTCCCACTTAAGGATTCTGGAGTGTCTTTTTATTTCTAGTTGACAACCATTACTTTGCAAGTAAAAGGATTTTCTTTATCTTAATTTTGTGTGTATGTGAGTGCAAGATAAAATCTACTTTTAGAAGGATTCACCTCATTTTTACTGGTAATTCTGTTTTTATCATTTTTCATTTTAAAATTATCGACTACTGACTTTGATAAAGGTTGAATGAAAATCTGACGGCTTAAGAAGATTGACACCACCTTGTTCTTTTTTAAAGTAATTTTCAACATGTCTGTTGTTGTAGGATCCACCTAATTTGCATAGTGGAGTACCGACTATATAAATATGGTTGATACCAGGAAGACAGAGAGGTGAATCAAGAGATTCAACTAGAGACTCTGCCCGACTGCGACTTAGTCAACACATTCTCCAGGAACGGTCTTCCCAGGAATATACAAAAGACTATATGTAAATATTGTGTACACTTTCTTGTTTTAATACATTTTGTTCTAAGTACATTTTGTGTTGCATTATTATTCCATGCATTCGTCAAGTTTCAACAATGTCATTGCTTTCTTATGTTATGCCTAATTTTTCTACTATTAAGAAATTATTTAAATGATAACCTATTTAAACCAACAACAATTTAAGATGGTCATTGCATATATTACAAATTAAATTATTTTGAACAGGAGTAGAGATTTATCTCTTGTTTCCTGTTTAGGAGTGGTTCCTACTTCAACTCTATACTTCTAACATTTTTTGACTGAACTCTGAAATTTTGTTTATTAATTATCTTGATTTTCTTCTCAATAAGAGTAGATAGGTTTACGTATCACCTTGGTCACACTCTTCCCCAGTCTTTTGGACAGGAGTAGAGGTTTATCCCTTGTTTGCCTTTTAGGATTGGGTTTCAGGTTGCTTCTAAAGCTTGCTTCAGCTTTATAATCCTAATACTTGTTCTTTCTTATGCGAATACACAGGATCTGATGGATAAATTGTCATCTAAATGACGCAAAAATGAAAATAACACTGACATCTTATTTTAACAGATATATTTACAAAAATTATATAAAAATATCTTAAAATACTAGAGTAAATTTATTCAATAAAATTGCCACAGGTTTCAACCATGGTCTCCTTATTTAAGTTGGTGAATGCTGCCATAATCCTTGCCTTCAGTTCATCTTTGGATTTACAAGGAGTTTTGTTAGTCTCTCACTCAACTGCACCCCACACATAATAATCAAGGGGGTTGCAACCTGGGGAGTTAGGTGGCCAGGTGTAATAGGTGACGTGGTCGCAGAAATTCTCTGACAGCCATGACTGGCTTCTCCTGCTGGTGTGGCATGGTGCAGAGTTGTGTTTCCAGACACAGGGTCTTCCATCAGCTACCCTCTTGACCAAGGGCAGCACTACCTCTTTAGGGCACTTGATGTAGGCTTTTGTGTTGTGTCTGAGTCCATGTGGGAAGAGGAATGGAGGCATAATGTTGCCATCACTTGTGATCATGCCAAGCACCATTGTAATCACCCTTAGACTCATCCAAATCTTCCTGAATCCTCTGCACTGACACTCAAATACTATGATATGTTCATAATGGAGCTTCCAGCATGAATGCCAAGCAGTACTGCATGCAGTTTCTAAATTTCTGGCAGAGGGAATTGCATCATGGTGCTCCTTTTCTCACAGATGCAACCCAACTGAGCCTAATACACTGTGCAATTGACATAATCAAAAATAAACAATGTGCATGCACAAAATTAAAATATAAAATGATGATAACTTACCCAGTAAAAAAAATCGTTTCTTACTAACAAGAATCATAATCTTGGTACTTGATTTTTACTAACCAATTGTTTTTTTTTTCACATACAGTATGTTTACTGGTCACTGGTGTCTTTGGGGGTTACAATGGATGTTTACTGGTCACTGGTGTCTTTGGGGATTACAATGGATGTTTACTGGTTACTGGTATCTTTGGGGACTACAATAGATGTTTACTGGTCACTGGTGTCTTTGCAGATTACAATAGATGTTTACTGGTCACTGGTGTCTTTGGGGATTACAATAGATGTTTACTGGTCACTGGTGTCTTTGGGGATTACAATAGATGTTTACTGGTCACTGGTGTCTTTGGGGATTACAATAGATGTTTACTGGTCACTGGCATCTTTGTGGATTACAATGGATATGCCGTCAAAATGAAAATGTATGATTCTGGTGTTCCTTATTGGTGTCTTACTGCTTCAGAAGTATGTGTGTAAGTTTGCAGAGATTGTAATGTTGGAATAAGCAATGAATCCAATTCTGAATCATGAGAGTCACAAACTGAGCAATACCTCATTGATAATATAACCTGTACCAACACCTTTCATATAAATCTTTTAGTATTCTATACATTGCACGATTGCAGGGGGCCAGTGCAAGAGTACGCCCTATGATACAGGGTCCCACACTCTACTACATGTCAATTTTTATAAGGTTGTATTCATACAAAATACAAATTTTATTGTAACCTAATTATGTACAATAATGGATCATATGTAATATAAGCAAATAATTCAACTAGAAAAATTGAAAATAAATGCAATGTATCTAAATACAAATTAGAGACCTGTCATAATAGATCATTCCATCTTAAATAAATCAACAATGTTTTGTATCAATTTGAGATTTTCTTGTTAAAATATTAAATAATTTTAACATATTCAGCACTATGAATAAAAAATAGTGAATTTTATGTTGTGTTTCTCAAGACTTGGCACGAGCAAAACAAATTTACAAATTTGGACAAAAAAGACCCCAGAATTATATCAAATTCTGAAAATTTCCCATCCTTTCCAAGCCAATGTCATTTTGCTAAATGACTCTTCTCAAAGCCAATGTCATTTGTGTTACTGACTCTTTTCAAAGCCAATATGCCACCTTTAGTCCTAATTTTACTGTTTACTTGATTAAAGGAAGTGATACAAAATATCTTTTCATCAGGCAACAACTTCAAGCCAACAGATTCAAATCCATTCAAGTGATTAGAAAAGAATTTAACATTTTATGAACTTATGTAAATTTTGATAATACAAAAGAAGTTTGCAAGCATTATTCCTGGAAATTCCAATTCTCAAAATACAAAGGACAGCATTTAGCAAAATTTCTTTTTGCAGTAATCTACAGACCCACTGATAGTTGTGTACATATTTTACTATAACTTTTTTCTTTGGTAAGGTAAAAAAAATACTATTGCTTGAAGAGTTTTGAAATTAGAACAACATTTATTACTGAAAACTGTGCTTGAATAATACAAAATTTTTGTTGTGTTTTGTTTCTTAGATTCCCTTTGTTGATTGAAATGAATCATTAAGGTGCGTGCAGTGAATATAGATAAATAAATTCTTGAAACATTTTCAATGAAAAGTCACTATATGTAGAGCATGTTAAAAGTGATTTGTTCCGCTTTGTAAGAGTTTAAATAATCCTTATGCTGATGTCATAGAAAACAAGTAATTTGGCATGTTTCTTTTTTTTTTAACAGCAAGATAAAAAATTGTATTTCTTTGAAAATTTTAAACAGAATTTGTAACTGCTATACTTGAAACTTGATAGGAACTTCTAACGGATTTGTAATAGTGTGCTGAATAAGAATAAATCTTCTTTTGCTCCTCTCTTCACTCAATTTGAGGTATTAACATTTTCTGCTGATGCTTTGCTTGTAAATTCTCTTCCAATTCTACTCTTGACTCATACGGAGTATCTTTGCCTGACTTTTCTCTAAGAACTGAGTCTTTATTGAGTAATATGCATATAATTCCATCCATGGTTTCTGCTATCATCTCTAAATTGATCCCCCTCAAGGTATGTGGACCTGATGGTATCCCTGCAATAGTCCTTAAGAAGTGTGCGCCTGAACTGGCTCCTGTTCTCTCTAAACTATAGAATAAATGACTTTCCTGTTTGTTGAAAATCCTCTTCTGTATTTTCAGCCTTTGAGAACTCAGTTGATCGTCTGATCCTTTCAGCCTTTTAACTTTAGACACTCTAATCAACTCTGAATTTGTTAGGCATCTTACCTTGCAGAGTCGTCTTCTTTCAGATAAGCAATATGGCTTTTGCTTCTCTAGGTCAACTGTTGATGCATTAACAATTATTGCTGATAAGAAAGGCACAAGGGAGATACGTTAATGTGGTGAGAAAGTGACTAAAGCCAAGATGCCAAGTCAGGGCCAATAACATTGCAGATTCCTCTTTGTATTTCATCAAGAATTTCTAAATATATAGCAAAAGCATCAGACCAAGTTGACTCTTATGCAGAAATTAGTTTTGTAAAACATTTTTTTTATTGCATATGCGCTGTAATTAGGTTTAATACGTCTTTCCTTCATCTTCAACATCATTAAAATCCACCTTACTACACATATCCATTAATGATTTTACCTGTAAAGCAGCTAGAAAGCTAAACTATTATAAAAGGTATATCTATTTAATGAAAACAAAATCAAAGAAATTCAAGTAAGCTTTCAATAATCATGTTACAGACAATTTTATTTTGTTGCCAATCTCTCCCATAAAACACAATGTGACTTTATATATTTATCAGGTATGCAGCCTGACCTCCCCTTCTTAATAATAATATTCCATAGTTATGGCAACAGGAGGCAGTGGCGAATGTATATTGGTACAGATGCAAAAGCGGCCATGTATTGTGTCAACACCAGTTATATTCAGGTTTTCCCCATTAGCAGCAGGACAGCCTGACATGTCTAGACACAGGCCTCTCTGCAACTGGTCAAGATCCAGATCTTTGTAAGATGTCTCATGTTAAAAAAAAGCAACTGGAAAATCAGCAGTCAGCAAGACATGGTCTCTTGTGAAGTCAGTCCCGTTTGGAATAAAACCTAAACATTTGATGAAAATGAATTTACACATTTATTTTGTTCTTGAGAATTGACAAGAAAAATAATAAACATTATTTATTTATTAGATTCTTTATTCGAACGGTTGACAAAACATCGGCTAATTGCCAATTTATTGAAACTTTCTAAAATGGTAAATAATAAGGATTTCCTTAAAGTTGGTTCACATATTTTAATAATTTAGTAAATGTTTTTAAATTTATGAAAACAAAATTGTTTTCACATTTATTTCTTTATAAATTGATAAATAATAAATATTGCATTGCATTAGTTTTAATTGTATTAGTTTTTAGAATGTTGTAAATAGAAAATTATTCTTGTAAATAGCGTTTAATATTTTTGTTGTAAATTCTCAAAAAACAAAAAATGTATAAATTCATTTTCATTATGTGTTTGCATTTTATTATTGTTGTGGGGCAGACCCTTGTACACAAGATGGACTCGTCCAAAGTATACTTATACTGACAGAGAGAATACCTGCAGGTTGAGATACGTTGAGTCTGGGTGGAGATACGTTGAGTCGTGGTTGAGATACGTTGAGTCAGTGTGAGAGATACGGAGACAGTACACAGGGTGTTCACAGAGAGTTATACTAGAGTCCAGAGAGAGAGAGAGATAATTACGGTTTCACTTACAGAGACTTGTACATATACTTTCTACTAACCCGCATTCCTGGACTACTAATCTTCACTTCAAGTCTGTATTCTTACGTTTAATACACTTATTTTTCTATTTCAATTACTGGCGTTGTTTATTTATTTGTGCAGGATTCCATTCCCGGAATCCACAACAATTATATAATAATCATTTTTTGAAACAATAAACATTGCCAAAGAATAAAGGTCATTAAAAAAAAAAAGCATTGTTATGGGGGGAAAAAAACCTTCCTGTTCTTGTGGGCATCTTTGTTTCTGTTTGCTGAAAAATTTCTTAATGAATAAAATGTTAAACAGGGGAAACGATCTTTTATGAATTATTAAAATGAATTAGGAAATATTTTATTAGTAAATTACCTACAACTTTGATCCCCAAAGATGAAATGTTGAAAAAGCCTTTTGATATTATATTTTGCTGTTTTTTGTATGACAATGTTGTTGTGACAGGCTGCACCCCTTAGTCCCCCCAGTCTCACCACACCATGTACACAAGTGTGAATCATCCTTATTCTCTTTGTATTCCATTAGTAAGGAGGAAGTTCCATTCAAACAGTTTCTTCCCCAAAACTTCTGCTCTGTGTAGCAGACTCTCAGAAAGATATTTTCCTAATCACTACAATCTTGACCTCTTCACGTCTAGGCTTAACCATTATCTATCCTGCAGAGCCCCATGAACTTCTTGCCTTTTCTTATGCTAATGCCACACCACGGAGTAACCCTCTACCTTGATTGGCTCTTGGGCCTTGTGTTGGGTGAATATTAACAATATTTTAAAAAAGTTTACATATAAGTTAAAGAATATGGCGGGAATGAGATCAACAAATGGTCAAAATTGATGGTGGATTTCAGTTTTGATATTTCATTATATTAGCAAAAGACAAAGTTGATAACCAGATTACAGTTAAAATTATTAAGAAAGAGACAAACAAGAAAGGATTTGTTATGCTAACACATATATCAACAAAATATTATTTATGTTTGCGATAACACGAAAACCTGTGACGCAGTCTGCTTTTTGAACACTCGTAAAATAGCAAATAAAATAGAAAAGTAGACCTGGCTTCATTATGCGCCCAACCCTATGCGTAATTTACCTTGAGCGCCTTTGAGTGAATATTAGTATGAACAACCTGTTTATTAAAATACACTAAAATCAGTGTAGCATAGCAGTTTCCGCTATTTGGTTAAGTTTTATGATTTTGATATTTTTTCAGGTCAATTTTTAATTCTAAAAGCAACTCATCATGATCCTTTCTGTACAACATATCCTCCTATCTCTAATACCAGGTTGACATCTTGTGGGTCAGAGAAGGAATATACATTTTACACAACATTTTTGAGAGTGCATACCAAAACCGGTCAAATCTCTGACACAAAGTTTTTCCATGTGACAACAAAAATATTTTGAGAACATATTATTTGATATCACTTAAATATGTGAAGAACTTTTTAAATGATAAAAATAACCTCTAAGTATAAATGTAACTGCCATACATGCTCACACGATTTAAAGACACGATGAACTATTATTATAATCAACACAAAAAGTTAACACTTAGTTTTTTTTATTAATCATTTTTTCCCCCCATTTATACATTTTTTAAAACACAGTAAAAGGCTATTAAAAATAATCTTCTGCTGATTTTAAATCCCTTAAAAATGATGTATTAAAAAATAGATTTGTTTACCTTCAAAACTACATTTAAACAGCCCTTAATCTTTGCCACTTTCAAACGAAAACATCAGATAAAATTAGAGACAGAAAATTTGTTGACACTTTTTTTATATTATCAGTGGGACTTCTGCTGCTGCATCATTGATGATAGATTTTATATCCGGTTTATAGTTAGTAACCTTGAGAGATATGCATGCACTACTTGTTTCATCCATCATCTACTCCTGTTATGAGACTTAACAAAGTTCATCACTGAGAACAAAGATTCACAAGCATATGTAGATGAAAACATGGATAGTAATGCTGTTGCAAGGTTTTTGAAACAGACAAGACTTTCTGGAATAGTATTCCAAGTCCTTAATACATTTTTTTCTTCATTTCTCTCTGATATTCCTATCACTAATTACTTCTTTTCAATATTTTCCAAGTCAACTCTAACTTCAACAAATGTCTGCTTCCAAATTGAGCTGCTCTGAAATTCAATCAACTGCATTTTTAAAATCATCCATGTCTACCCATGAAAACATCTGCTAGTTTAGTTGATCCAGTTTGATACTGTCTGGAAACTTAATGAATTTTGTTATCTCTTCTAGTTCCCTAAATTTTATCAAATCTTGTAAAGATTCCTTAGCAACATCACTGGAAAATATGAAACCTTAAGGAATCAGCACATATGCTAGGCCACAAAAATCTCCTGAGCCAACCAAGCATAGAAATGAATACAATATGGGAACCAGTAATAAGGTGTGCTAGAGAAAAGCAATGAATAACAACACAAAATTTCAATATAAGCTCTGGTAAAAAAAAAATGTTACTGAGACATTAAGTTTATAAGTTCCCAAAATTCATACACTGATGTCATCAACGACTCATTTCCCAGTGGGTAACAGTGTTGGTTGGATCCAGTGACTTGATCCAAAGAGTTGTGAGTTCAATACCTGGCTACTGCAGTAGTGGACACAAACTTGGAGAGGCATCCAGAAGAGGCATGGCACGTGGAACGAGAACAATCCACCTTGGTGGACAAAATAAATTCAGTTTAGTTCCAAATTCCAATCACCTGAAGAAGGCTACAGTGTACAATGACTGAAACGTTGTGAATCAAAGATGACAACATTTTCTAAATCTCACCTCATCTACATCCATCTTAAAAACTTCTAGTTTCATTTGAAAAGCCTTTCTGTAACCAAACATAACCAGAGCCTTGTAATTTAGTATTCAAATCATTTAAATGTTCACAAAAATCTGCAAAAAACATTAGTTTACAAACCTACACGATGTCAGACAATTCTTGGTAAGACACTTGTTGGTCATTCCGAAAGAGCTTTGTCTAAGCATTCAAATTATTTCAGAACCAAAACCTTTGTACATTTTCAGTCCTTTATATACACATCCTACCTCATTTGGTAAAATTTCAAATTGTCTTTTATTTAAAGTTTCACATTTTAGCCAAGATTCTTTAATATATTCCCCATCACAGATTGATTTTCCTTGTTGGCCAATAACTTTTGAAATCTCAAAACCAGCAGCAACTAAGTTGGAACTGTGCCTAACTTAAATAAAAGTTCATAAAAGTATCAGCTTTTTTGTCTTGCTCAGTTCGTGAGAAATTAATTCTCTTTGTTTCACCTCCATTTTCTTGCCTAAGTTCTTACGAACATTTTCAAAATGTCTCTTTACAGAAGTCCAACAAACAATTGTTTTGGAACAGAAAATGTATAAAAGGCTTTTGAGTCTTTTTTAATCATGCCAAATTCTTCAGTTCAGTATTCATTAAATTCTCTAAAACCTTCTTCATTTGAATGACATCATTTCTTAGCTGTTGCTAATGACATTCTGCACAATCTGTAAAAGGCAAAAAATACATGAGATACACAGGAAAGAGGAGAAAGAATAAAAGTCAAAAAGAGAAGCTCATGAATAAGTTTCATGTGCCAGAAATAAATCATTGGTGTGCCATGTTTGGCACACATGCCAAGGGTTGCTCACCCCTGCAATAGGCAAACTTATCTACTCCTATTTAGAAGGAAGAACATTAAATACTTAGGAAATCAAATTTCAGAGTTCAGGTGGAGACTTTAGAAGTATAGAGTTGAAGTAGACTTTAGAAGGAACTGGAAACCCAATCCTAAAGAGGAAACAAGGGATAAATCTCTACTCCTTTTCAAAAGACCGGAGAGGAGTGTGAAGCAAGCGATAGGCAAACCTATCTACTTCTATTGAGAAGGGAGAAAAATAAATAAATAATTAGGAAATCAAATTTCAGAGTTCAGGTGGAGACGTTAGAAGTATAGAGTTAAAGTAGACTTTAGAAGGAACTGGAAACCCAATCCTAAAGAAGAAACAAGGGATAAATGTCTACTCCTGTTCCAAAGAATGGTGTGGGGGAAGTGTGAACTGGGTGATAGGCAAACCTACATTTATTATCAACCTTGGCTGGGAACCAATCTGATGATCAATAGTAGCAGTTCAATATTTCTTCAGTTCAATATTCACAATTCAAAGGTTCAATATTCATGGTCCCAAGGTTAAAAAAAATGCTTTTAATCATCATTATTTGGAACTTTTTTTTTAAAAATCAGTATCAGCCCATGCAAGGTAGTAAAGCCACTAAGACACAAAAGGTTACTGGGTGAGGAAGAATTAGGAACAGAAATATTCATAATGAGCAGGAAGAGGACAGAGTAATTAGGTGGGCAGTAGTGATTGACATTGCATTTAAATTTTTGCAGATTACAGTTGGCTGGATAGCATGGAGCTGTGAGTTACACAAGCAAGAAGTGCAAGAAAAGAAACTCTTAGCATAGAACTTATGGCTACATCTAGCCAACTCAAGTGTAAATTGATGAGATCTCAATGCCAGTCTCGTACTGTGCTTAAATTCAAAAAGTCTAGGTACCATAGCGAAGAACTCATCCGAATAATTACCATGAAAATATTTATAAAAAAGACACAGAGAGACAACGTTATGGTGACTGGAAACTGACTGAAGCCAAGCTGCCAGATCAGGATCAATAATATTGCTGATTCTTCTTTGGATTTTATCAAGGAGCTCAAGGTATATAACAGGGGCCATGTGGCAGCAATTCTTATTTAGTTTAAGATATTTCTTGCCAGAACCTATCTTACAAATTTGTAAGTCTACCATTCATCCATGGATCGAATATTGCTGCCACATCTGGTCTGGCGGTCCTGTTATATATTTAGAGATAATTGATAAAATTCAAAGAATCCACAATGTTATTGGTCTTGACCTGGCATCTTGGCTTTAGTCACTTCCCCACTGCCATAATATAGCTTCCTTGTGCTTTTCTCATGAACTTTCCTCTATGCTCCCTAGACTTTATGAATTTTGAATGCAGTACTAGATTGGCAGCAAGGTCTCATCATTTTACAGTCGGAATGACTAGATGGTACTGTAAGTTCTTTGTTAACAGTTTCTTTTCTCATACTTCTCACTTGTCGAACTCTCTTCTTGCTTTGCAGCCAACTTTGGTCTTCAAAAATGTAAATGTAATGTCAATCGTTATCTACTGTCGATTCCTCTTCTTTTTATTGTTCTTGCTCCTTAATAATGTTTTCTTATTTTTACACTCAGTAATCCTTTGTGTCTTAGTGGCTTTACTGCCTTGCTTGGGGTGAAATGATTAAAAAAATGATTCCAGTGAGAAGCAAAATTGTGACCCTTCTTCTCGGAGAAGTCACTGCCATAAATTAATGGCCTAAGTTGCAATCAATAACAACAAAAAAATGAAGATGGAAGTGAATACAAATAAAAAAAATTATCATGGTGTCGGATGATTTGTTTTTTTTGAAACAGTGGGAATATGAGTCTTGAAGATCAAAAGGTGGCAGAGAACGACCATCTGCAAATGACAATCAGCATCTGAAAGCACAAGTAATAAAAACAAAGAAGCAAGTTAAAGATCAAAGTGTTAGAGAAAAGGTGTCAACGTTTCAACCATCCCAAGAAAATTGGCAATGTGAAAAAATCCGATAAATGGGTTCCACATGAACTCAGTGAAAGTCAAAGAGTTTGACATTTTGAAGTGTGTTCTATGCTTCATCTATGAAATTTGAATAATCCATTTCTTCATTGAATAGTGACCTGTGCTGAGACAATTGTAAACAATCGGTTCAATCGATTGAACATGACAGACACAAATCCTTTCCAAATCAAAATTGCACCAACAGAAGATTATAGACATTGTCTGCTATTGGCATCATCTTTTACAGCTTTTCTGGAATCTAACCAGAGCATCACTGCTGAAGTTTAATGCTAGTAATTGGATGAAAGGCACATTCAGATAAGCAAAATGTGATAGGTACCAGTTAATCAATGCTGTCCATGTTTTCTCAGTCACATATTGCCAAAATGAAACTGCAGCTGACTTGGGATACAAGACTTTGCCATGCCCACTATATTCTCTCGCTCCCTCTGAGTCCCACTTTTTCAAGCATCTCGAGTATTTCTTAAGCCAAAAGACATTCTGTTGCAAAAAAGATGCAGAAACAGCATTCAAAGATTTCTTGGTTCCCAAAGATTAGATTTTTATTGTAAAGACATAAAAATAACCTTGTAACTTTTGATGACAGAAACGTATTTGATATTCAGAATTCCTATGGACCAATTTAAACATTGCTTAAATACATTAATTCAGGAATAAAAGTTGATTCTAGAATTGGATATTATTTTCTTAACAACCTAAGAGAAGGAAACTGCCATTTTTTGCTAAAAAATCTAAATCATAACAATCTATACACGTAAATATTCATATAATTTTATGCAAATGTCATTTGTATGTGACTGAGATAACTGCATAATACAAGTGGGACATTTCTTTTTGACTGCTGCTACATGATCTTCCGACTCACCATCACTAAAATGATATATTTTTTTGTTGTGTGAATGTTTACTTAATGTGCACAGTTCCAGGTAAGCTCTGGAGCAAATGTTATGCCCCCCCCACCATGTTAGAATCATTTCCCTCCTATTTTTCTGGGTTGGTTTTTGGTGACAGAAGTTATATATTTGCCCATTTTATAAGTTCATCGTCATCATTTATGATTTAATAAATATGTATTTTTTAATTCAGTGCCACTTTATAACATATACTCCAGACCCCACACTAGCAACATCTTGTCCTGTATTTATGTATGAGGAACTATCAATAACTTATGGGAATTTTTTGAAGAACATATCGACCAAAAGCTGCACAAATTTTTCTGTGACCTTTTGGCAAAACTTTTTTTTTGTTATATCTATAGCCAAGGAACTGACAGGAACAAAATTTAAGGGAAAAATTGGATTTTTCAAACTTAAACCTCTAAGTGGCACCGCAGTGTATAACATGGGAAAACTTCTGTCTATATTTCTGAGATGAGGTATTGTAACTATTTATATTGTTCAGACTTTTGTCCTCATCTTTATTACATTCATGACGTTTCGGCCGTTGTACACTCCAACCTTCTTCAGGTGATATTTCTTTGAATTTTGAACTGAACCCAGAATAGTCAATTTGTATCTTGGTGGTTCAGTGAATATTTTGTGTAGATGTTCTTCCCATGTTTCTGGGTTCAGTTTGAAATTTAAAAAGAAAAAGAAAAGTGACTTTACTGAGTGACCCAGGAAAATGAATGTTATATGACAGCCCATTTCACAAAATAAACATGGGAAGAATGTCTTTATAAAGACCAATCTTCAGAAATGCCAATATACAGATTAACAATTCCAGGTTGGGTTCGAAATTCAAACAAATATCACCAAAAGAAAAACGGAGCATGCAAAGGTCAAAATGTTGGGAAGATGACAATAAAAATATGGACAACGGTCCGTACAATGTAAATACTGTATATACTCGCAGAAAGGTTACCCTACCGGATAGGTCACACCCCTACTTTATAGTTTAATAATTGATGATTTACTGTCGACTTGCAGATAGGTCACACTATAATCTGGGGAGTTACTCAGCCCTTTTTAAATGTATGAATTATCATATATCTTAACAATTAAAATTATAAACTATAAATTTGTCTACCAACTATATTGCTGCACAATGCAATGTGAATATGACAATAAGAATGGAGACAACAGTCTGAACAATGTAAATAGTGTAAATAGTTACAATACCTCATCTCAGAAATAGAGACACATCCTGAAAAAGGCCGAAGAATGAGTACAACTGTCTGAACAATGTAAATAGTATAAATAGTTACAATACCTCATCTCAGAAATATAGACAGATATTGAAGAAGGCCGGAGCATAGAACGATCGAAATGTTGTGAATATGACAATAAGAATGGGGACAACAGTCTGAACAATGTAAATAGTGTAAATGGAACAATTTAGTTAAATTTTACTTTAATTTTACACAGAGATGTTCTCATAAATTACAATATTCAGAGTAACTTTTATCAGACATTAAAAAGAATTTTCTCTATGCATTCATATTCAATAGAAAAAATATTAGTGTATTTCAACTCTTCACAATCTTTATAAAAACAAATTTGCCTTAAAGCTAACGACTAAATTTTCTGTTTATCATTTTTTAAAATTCTCCCCCAAATTTTCACTCTAGTTTATAAGCAGAAAACATCACATAAATGTTGTCTGTTCATTCAAGTTTTTTTTAAACAAAAATTACCAGAAAAATAATTTTCTTGCTTTTGTTTATTAGAGCAAAATTTGTTCTTACAATCTTAATATTTTTTTTTCAGATTTAGAGATAAATAAAAAAGATATTTAAATTTAAGTCCTTCAACTTTCATTTTTCATTCACCAGCTTAAAAAGAAGCACCAAAGTTTTGTTTATTAATGTGTATACATGTGTGAATGTGTATGCTCCATTTATTAAAAGCCAGTCACTGTTGAGTTCTGGAAGTGTATCCGCATTGATGTATACTTATACGACATTCTTAGAGAAGAGGTCATCACTCGTTACAAGAGAAAGAGACTTGCATAATGAATGTTTAACTCCCGTGGAGAGGAGATCAAAAAGAGTCGGTTGCCTTTTACTTAGGATATTTTTTTTTTCTTTCCTCAAGTTTGTCACTGTAAAGAGACACTCTTCAGAATTTTAGGAAGATCAACAATTCTATAAATTTGTTCATCCAAAATGATGTTTTAAGTCATTCATATCAGATTTTCTTCTCTTCTGTTCAGGATTTTCAAATGTGAACCATGAAAGGAAATTTTGTTTTTTGCTAAGTCCCATCAATGCTGCAGACAAATGGCATAGGGAAAACTGTAATTTCAGATTTTTTTTTACTTTCTCTACATATCTGTAGAAAAAAAAAAAAAAAAAAATTTGCTTCAAACAGGTTTTTTTTGTTTTTTTGTTATTACAAAAATTATTCATTAATAATAAATAGGTGTTGGGAACATTAACAATTAAGCCACCTCCATGACTGCACAACCTAAGTCAGTATGGCTGAGGTAGTGAGTGGTAACATTTTTATGGATGAGATTAGCTGGTCAATTTGTTGGTTACTTTCACCAGATGACTACTTTTTTTTTGTTTTTCACACCAGTATCTGTCAAGGTTGTCAAAGGGAGTGACAATATTTTGCTACGATTGAGGTTGGTTTGATTTTAACCTTTGTTGGGTCATTTAAGGTAGAATTTTGTATGAAGCCCTCAATAAGGATTGAATGGCGGTAGTGATGGTCAGCCAGACTAGTCTCACAAATCATTACCTGATGCCAAGACACCTGTTGCTGTCATAAAAAAAAAAAAAAAAATCTAGCTCAGATGTCTCAACTCAAACATGGGGACCACGCTCTACCTTTCTAGAGTACACAAGAAAACAATGTTTTTTTTTTTTTTTTGTTGCAACCAATATTTTCCAAAAATTTCAGTAAGATTAATAAATTTCTCCCTTGCCCTTTCCATACTTTTACACCCTTCCAACCCATCTTTTAAAAGTGTGAAAATGTGTTTCTTGCAGTGACCCCCCCCCCCCACTCCAGAGTTCATGACCTCCCCCTGTTGGTAATATCCTGGCAACAGGCCTGCTGCACCTCTCCCTCAACACGTAATCACTCTTTTCACGTGTCCTTTAGTTTGAAACACCAGATTCAGTTATTATTATTATTACTACAGATGCAACAGCTAACTGCCACAGATACAACACACATTTGTTATCATTACAATTAAATACAACCTGTTATATTACTGATAGACTAATATCTATCTTATTACTGAAGATAAGAATGATTAGCTTGAATAAATTAAACTATAATAAAGAAAAGCAATGCATTGTCTAATTTGAACAATAAAGAAATTTACAAAGATTTCCTCTCTTTCTCTATAATTATCAAAATGATTTTATTCAATTATCAAAACGTGCTACTTTATTCATTCTTCGGTTTAAACATCTTTGCCAGAAACTGAACTTTTCTTTTTAGATGCTTCTTTCTTACACCGGTAAATAATTTATTTACAAAATCTTGACGTGAAAGTCTGAATACAAGGAGTCTTTTATTTGAAAACATTTCTGTAGTTGTAATAAAACTGCGACACTAAAATGACCAATAAGATTGTCCGTTGTTTTAGAGAGAAGTTGGTAATGGCAGTCGGGGTGTCAAGACGACAGTCCAGTGGTCATTTCAAATACCACGTGTAAAACCTGTAGCCACAGATCCAAGTAGCAATCAGGACCATGGCATTGCATACCAGATGCTTGGCCAGAGTATTTGTATGGAGAAGAACCACTGAATTAGTACAGTCATCTGTTTCATCATCGGAATCAAAGTCCTTTGGTCTGTTCATTTTGAGGATGGTATGAATCTTAGCAGCATTTTTTTCAACCTGGTATTCCGAACACGGATCAGTCTGCCAGGAGATTGCATAAATGCTCCCGGTAAGAATGCTGAGGATCCCCCAAGGCACCACAAACGCATGATCGGTGCCACAAACTTTGGCTGTCAGCAAGCAACTAACGCTTGAAATAATGGCCGTGCGGTGAAGCCAATTACTCAAGTAGATCCACTGACGAGTTTCATAACCTAATGTCCTGGCCCTAATTACAATAATCTTCGTTTTTGCATACAGGTATCGGTCAAGTTCGAGTTCACGTTTCTCTTGGTCAGAAGGGTTATCCAGTTCTTCAACGATGGCAACAGCGGCCGGAACACTGAAAGAAAAAATAAAGAAAAAGTTATATAGCTGTACGAATAATAATTAAAATCAGAAGAAAATAATATTTTCTAAAATTAGAATTTAGTAGATTATTATTATTATTTATCTGGCCTCATATTCTGGGGGAGGGAGAAAGGAAGAGTTTTAGAAAAGAAAGTTTTCTTGTAACTGAACATTTCTTTAATCCATACAATTCTAGTTTGGATACCAAAACATGATAAGATTTCTAAAGACTTTTTTCAAAGTCTACCATTCGTCCATGCTTAAAATATTGCTGCCATATATGGACCAGTGCTCCTGCTATTTACCTTGAGTTCCTTTGATAAAATCCAAGAGAAGAAAATCTTTTCTATAAATACTTTCATAGTAATCGTTATGATACCTAGACATTTTGAATTTAAACGCAATACTAGACTCGGGTGTAGAGACCTCAATTGAGCTGGCTCTCGATAGAGCCCTAAGTTCTATTCTAATATTTTCTTTTCTTGCACTTCTTACTTGTGGAAATCCCTTCTGGCTCCTTGCTTTCCAGCCAAGTTTAATCTGCAAATATTTAAATGCAATGTCAATTGCTATCTATTGTCCTCCTGATTACTCTTCCCACTCATTAATAATGTTTCTGTTCTTAATTCTTCCACACCCTGTAATCCCTTGTCTTAGTAGCTTTATTGCTTTGCATAGGGTGATACTGATTTAAAAAAAGCAAAGTATTTCAGTGATAAAAACAAAGATGCTTTTATTGGGACCAAAAGAGCTTTTTTGTAAGTGGTGTGAGTGGATAGTGAGTTATATAAGCCACAGTTCTCTCCCCTTATCAACATGATTCACATTTGGGGAGATTTTCAAGTGTTCTCTCCAAGTATAAAGCTAAAATGTGAAAATCTTTTTCCTGGAGAAGGAGAGAAAAGAAAAAGTTTTTTGAAGAGATTCAATTAACAAAATAACATAAATTGGTAAGTAAACAGTTTCAAAATAGTGTTAAGTCTGCTGAATTTCTTAGACAAACCATTTATCATCGTCAGAGAAGAAAGTATATTTCAATTAGGAAATTTGATGATCAAGATGAGAGGTTCCCTAAATAAGAAGATAGTAAAAATGAACAGATTGTTCAGACTGAAAATGGAATATTGCTGCTGTATCTGGCCTGGAGCTGTTCAGTTCTCACCTTCCAGCCCTGACAAAATTCAAAATTGGGAAGTCTTGTGGTGGAGGTTGTTGAGGGAGTTATTTTCCCACTCTATAGCCATTTCTCCTCAGATGCATCATTGCTACTATCACCATTGCCATGATAAAGGTTCAGATGAACTCCATTCTTTAATTCTACAAGTTCAAACCTTTACAGGCGTGACTTGTCATACTATGTCCACAGAGTTGAATCATCTATATTTCCTCTGTATTCCATTTGTAAGTAGTAAGTTCCACTGAGCTGCTATGAAAGACAAGGGAGTTTGAATGAAAAAAAAAAAAAAAAAATTAAAATGAAAGAAATACAAAAATTATGGGTAAATATTTTGGACTACTTCCTATATCTTATTTTACTTGTATAGCTTATGAAACAACAAAAATGATTTAGAAAAAAATATTTAAAATAAAAAGATAAGCCAATTCTTAAAAGCATGACCTTTTGTGATGAGGTCAGGTGGAATCCTGCTTACAATTCCATTTTATCTTTGTTTTTTTGTACGTTACCATTTTAATTATCAAAAAGTTTGTTATAAATTAATTCCAATTTAAAGTAGTTTTTTTTTTGTTTTCTATGGCTTTGCCGTTTATTTAAAATATTTTTAGATTGTAAGAATTTTTTCTTTCTTTTGGGACAATAATGATTTTAGCAATACAAGTCTTACTAACCCATAGCTGGAGGAGAATAGGTGGACTCATCTTTGCCAATGATATTCCCATGTAAGTGAATATAATGAACTTGACTGGAACTTAGCTCTTTCATTTCCAATTGTAAGCTATTGGCACCCCCCTGCATATCGAAGCTTACCTGGTATTCCCAAACAGTCACTTTCAACTTTTGTCATAAAAGGAATTTTCAACATCATTTTGAAAGTAATGAAAATATCAAATACATTTTAAGTAATTTGAGAAGAAAACTAATTTTTTTTTTTTTTTTTTTAGGTGGGTGGGAGTGATGGATGACTGGACTAACCCTCACAACCAGAAAAAGTATTTCAGTTTTATAGGATAGTCATTTTTGCAGATGATATTGGAAGGTGTGTGTGGGGGGGGGGTATGTGACGATAATGAAACGTTTGCCAGTGTCAGATTTTAATGAAATTTTCAACAAAATAAATTTCAATTTATTGTTTTTTTAAAAATCTATTTCAATAAAAAGAAAAAAAAGGAATGATTAGGATATGAGGAGGTGTGCTTATCTTTAGTATTTTGTCATTAACTCAGCCAGTCGTATTCACCAACCCAAACAGACTTCCTTATTTTCTTTTCATCATTACACTGAATGTATTTTAAATCTTTCATGTAACAATCACCAAGAAGACATAATCTCTCGACATAAAAATTCTATCTATATTTCTGAGATGAGGTATTATGTACACTATTTACATTATTTGGACTATTGTCCTCATCTTTATTACAATGTTTTGGCTGTTGTACACTCCGGCCTTCTTCAGGTGGTTGGAATGTCGAACTGAACTCTTTATTTTGCTCACTGGGGTAGACTGTTCTAGATTCACATGCCATGTCCAATGGATGTCAGTTGTCAGTTATCTCCTGTTAATTTCCTTCTGAAAGTTCTCCACTGCCTTAACTGGGTAATGAACTCACGCTCTTTGAGTCCTGTCACTGGATCGAACCAACGCCTTTATCCACTGTGTCATGTGTCCTCAGGACCCAAAGAGTGTGAGTTCAATACCTGGTTAAGGCAGTGTAGAACTTGGAGAGGGGAATTAACAGGAGATAACTGATATCTAGTGGGTTGAAAGGACCACACTTATTCTAACTTAATAAGTCTTTCTCAGAAGTGCAAAATCCCTAACAAGTCACTTCAAGATGCCATTCAATCTTAGCCCCCATTCACAGGACACAATCATGATCCGTTCTCCTCACCTTTCAAAAAAATAAAAAAGGCTGTTCCTATCAGCCAATTTCTCTCTCTAATCTGATTTGATCTTCACTATAAATTGATGCTTAAAGTATGAAGGAGAAAGAGTCAAATCACTATGGACTTCATTCCCATCTCATGCAAAATCACGACTGTAAATACTTGTGTATAGCGCGACCCCCAAATGTTTTTTTCATACAGCTTGTGTATAATGCAATCCCAACTTCTGAGAAATGTTAATAGACCTACTGTAGTCAAATATTGCAGTACTGTGCATTATCCTGGACATATTTTATAGGAAATAAATGTCTTCATTCTTTTTTGGCACAAAGCTACCACAAAATGGTGAGAAAAACTGCTCACTGTAAGATACTGAAAACATTTACCTGTGTATAGTGCAACTGGTCACAGAAAATGCATATTTTTTAACCTATCCAAAATATTACCTGTGTGTATAGTGCCCCCGCCTATTTTTTGCATAAAAAAACAATCATAAAAACATGTGCTATACTCAAGTATATATGGCACTACTATGCTTATACACCAGGTATAAATCAAAGGACAACATATGAAATAGTTGTAGTAGCAGTCAGAGTAACAGTCCAAGTCAAAGTAGTAAGAGGAGTCATTATGAAATCTTGACGAGTCAAATCTATTTCCAGTTGTATGTAAACTGTTTTCAAAGAAAACGGACTAAAAAATTACCTGTGTATAGTGCAACTGGTCCCAGAAAATGCATGATTTTTAACCTCATCAAAAAATTACCTGTGTATATTGCAACCTCCTATGTTTTGAGTCAAAAATTGATCATAAAAACTTGCACTATACTCATGTATATACAGTGTGTTCATATTATAAACACAGAAATAATGTTTCTCCTTGTCGAATAATCATATATTGTTACAATTGAAACTGACTTCCAAGGCAAAAAGAAAAAAACAGTGAGACATGTAACCTTTGAAAAAGGCCCTGCACAGTTGGGCAGACAACTGTAGAGTGAAAGTGACTTTTGCTGACCCAGAGAACATCTAAAAAATTACCAGTTAAGCGAGAGATGCCTTGTCAAGACATTTTAAACTGGGTTCCCTTATAGAGTAATAATTCCTTATTGTCAGGCCAAGCACCACAATCATTATGTACAGCCCCAGCCTCCCTCTCTAATTAAATGTTTGATATAATGCCGTCTTGACAACAATCAGGTGTCAGCAAGGCCAGTCTTCATCCAAAAGAACACTCTCAGAGTCTGTTAACATACACAATAAAAGAAACATTAGTTTGGAAGCAAATGGCAGGCCTCCCATCATCTGAGTCGATGCTTCTAAAAGCTGGAAAGGTTTTCTTAGCATTTTCTTTTCAGAATCTACCTCTGCGTACACATCCAACCTAGAAAATGTAGTCATAAGGGCGTAGTAGATGACCCAGCACAGCTTACAATCAATTTTCCAAGATAATGGTCAAAGTATTTAACCCTATGATTTGGCATATTTAAGGGCCAAAAATGATTAACCCTATCCCTACCATGTCTTTGCCTAACTTCACTATAGCGCAGCTGAAGTGGCTCATCCAGTTGTAGATCAATATCAGCAAGGGACAAATACATGCAGCAACCTCAAGTCTAGTTTGTATGGAAGACCATAGATTCCAAAAGTTTGGTCAGTCCTGACCTTTTCCAGGCTTCATCCTTTGTTGTAAGATTCTTGTATCACTTCAAGGGAAGGGAAATCAATCTCTAGGCATTAAACTCAAACCGAATTCTCTAGTAAAAAGAGTCTGACAATAGT
Source organism: Acanthosepion esculentum (assembly GCA_964036315.1). Lineage (NCBI taxonomy): Eukaryota > Metazoa > Mollusca > Cephalopoda > Sepiida > Sepiidae > Acanthosepion > Acanthosepion esculentum. The sequence goes on from OZ038516.1 coordinate 72,474,586, forward strand.
TATGAAATTCCAGATATTTAATTTGCCATGCATTAAAATTTGCATTACGACAATTAAATAGAACATCTGAAAACTGTTTTATTTACAATCAACAAAGGTTTTTTGCAATTTAATACAAGAAGAAATAATATCAAACAGGATATAGATCGATGTCGATTTGATATCGGAAAATTTAGAGTCTTTGATTCTACAAATCTCTGTAAAGTAGTCACCCATTATATCAGTTGTTGGTTAATGTATGGTTTTGATTTTTGGTTTACACAAAGCTTCCACATTATTTGTTGTTGTTGTTGTTGTGTGTGCGGATGGGGGTACAGATGCATAACCACCACCACCACCCATTCAGTAAATATGTCAATTGGAGACATTCTGGAGATGTTCTGCACCCAATTCTTCAGCTACATTCAGTACTTTGGCAATTAACCTTTTCCATTTGGCACTACCAGATGTGCATCTTTTTTGATAAGTAAAGAAATCAGTTCTGCATTTGCCTGTAGCTACTTCACCAATATCCAGTTTTAAGCATCTGCCTAGATATGATATTCTGCCAATTGTTGTGTGACTTTTGGAACATCCTGCCTATATACAGTGTGCTCTGAAAGCCTTGTCACCCCTACATAATATCATTTTCTATTTCAGAGGGCTGACATGATCTCCTATGGTCTGAAAGAGAGGTAGTCGGTAACAAAACTTTTGGATCACCCTGTATAATATATATATATATATATATATATATATATATATATATATATATGAAGAAATATAGTCTTAAAGAGTGCTATATTTATCGGATAAAGTGCTCAATTTCAGAGATAGAGCGTGTGTAAATATAAAAGTGAACATAGAAGTCAACACTTAGAGGCGACAGTCTGTTTCATGCTAGATGCAATCATCAGGCCACGAGTGCTGTTTCTCGGCTATTTATATATACGGATCAGTGGTGCATTGTGGGTAGTCTATTTTGGCAGTTATTTTACCAGAAGTCGTTTATTTGTTTATTTATTTATTTGTGTCAAATTATTTTGCTTGTTTTTATTTAATTTTATTTTTTTATCTTATATATTAATTTATTTTTTTATTTTTTTATTTTAATTGGTGTTTTTATTAATGTAGTAAAAATTTGTTTATATAGCTTATTGTGGGTAGTCTATTTTGGCAGTTATTTTACCGGAAGTCGTTTATTTGTTTATTTATTTGGGTCAAATTATTTTGCTTGTTTTTATTTATTTTTATTTTTTATCTTATATATTTATTTATTTTTTATTTTTATTTTGATTGGTGTTTTTATTAACGTAATAAAAATTAGTTTATATTGCTTATTTAATAGTTTTGTTTTGGTTTGGGAAGATAATTAAAGCTATTTGTTGAATTTGGGGGTTGATTGTTGTGGTTTGTTCTGACTACTATTTTGGTGGGAACAGTTTTTAATTTATTTATTTGGATTGATTATCTTTATTTGTTTTTTCTAAACGGCTATTTTATCGGTATCGGTTGTTAGTTTATTTATATATTTGGATGTATTTAGATCAATTTATTATACTTGTTGTTATTTATTTGTTACACTGTATATTTTCTCTTTTTGGTTTTTGATTTTTAAGTAACGCAGTATATTATTTTTATTCATTTTTTTTTATCGTTATATAACAGTTATAGCTATTTTTCGTCCGATTTTTTGTAGTCTAATATTTTGGTCATAATAGTTTGCTAATTTGTTTATTATTTACTTTATTTATTGATTTTGTTCCTTATTTTTTATTCTATTTCTCTAACAGGTGTGATTTGGTAATTTGTTTGGATTAATTAATATATATACACACACACACACATCACACACACACTCCCAAAGAACTAAAAGATAACATACACTTAACGCATACAGCCCATTCCCAGCAACACTGCCAAAATTACTAAGGAGGGAATTCTTAAAGTCTCCTATCCTCTATCTGAAAAACAACTTGATAGAAGCCGTTTGACCAACACAAGGACTGACCAAAATTAACAATAAAAAGAACAAATAAAAACTACAGATAAGTTCACTTTCTTCAGAAATAGTCATTCACTCCTGTAGTTCACTGCTACTAACAGGCAAGGATTTTTTTTCTCCTGATGATGGCCATGCTGGCTGAAACTAGTCAAGGAACGTAATTGAAATAATAAAACAAAAAATATTAATATACAACCCAGTGTGTATGAAAATATTAATTTTTTAATATTTTTTTATTGTTCAAAACATATGAATGATTGGGGAGGAGCATTAATTAATCTTATCTTTTTTTTTTCTGAATGCAATTCTCACCATTAACTTAAATAAAGAAATAATGTCGGCAGTTGTATAATTTTTTTAAGTTATAAGAACAAAAAGGAAAATAAATAATAAAATGCTATTTTGTTTTGCTATTTTTATATAGGTCCCTCCATGAATTGGGTATAAAATGAATTTTAAAAAATGTAAAAGCTTTCCTGAAGCTTTCAATGAAAGCTAAAGGATTAAATTTACTATATTTGGTAAGCAAAATACTTTGGTGTATTTCAGACAGAAATCATATTGATTAGAATAGAGTTCCATTTTTTTTTTCAGTAAAATTGATGTCAGACATTTTTTAGACATTTATAAACAAAAGTTAATTCTTGGTTTTAAAAATTTTGCAAAAATAAAATATATATTTCTGAAAGGTTTTTTGAGGAAAATTAGCAAATTAAACTAAAGTTAATCTGATTTGAAACAAATATTACTTACTTAGAGCATAAAATGTTGTATACGATTATTTCCTAACCTTGTTTTTCTGATGTGCTAATTGATTTATTGATGGTGGATTGACCGCCAGACATGTTCATAAATATGGTGTAGCAGATGACAAATGTCACTGCCCCCCACCCCCATAAGGAGGGGCAACCCTTAAAACACATGACCTTTTAAGAATAGATTTATTGGTTTTGTACATCCATACTTCAGAAATTCTGCATCTATATACATATAAAACAAATCGAAATTCTTTTAAAAATAGTTCTTCAGATTAAAAATATATGATTAGTAAATATAGTTTTACTTAACAATATTCCTTAAGAATTATCTCATTTAAATTGAACTTTAAAAGATTCAAAAAACTTTTATAAATTATTATACTTAAAATTGTAAAAAATGAAAACAAATCTTGAAATTTTTTTTTTCTTCAGACAATATTATCTTTATTATTTAAAAGCTTTTCTAATTAAATAATGTCTTACTTAGTTTTATTGCATTATTTCTTTTTCGATTCAGAACAGATTTTCTGTAAGACCGGGTCTGATTTTGCAAAAAAAAAAAAAAAAAAAAATCAAAAAAAAAATCAGTAATTTAAATTCTTCAAAAAATTCTGCTAGTCACTAAAAAAAAAAAAAATGATCTCGATGAATTTCATAAGGTTTCATTCAAGGGTGAAAAATATGTAAAATAAAAAAATATTTTTTTCACCAAGATTTTGTAATAAAAAATTTAATTCGTTTGTGAATAATTCCTGAAAATTTTATTAAAATCCGACAATGATTTGATTTTGCAAGTATTTCCAAATTAATTTGTTTGTCACCGCAAAAAAAAGGAGAAAATTTGCTAAAAGTAAAAGTACAAACGTTGACGCAAGAAAAACAATTTTTTTTTAATCAAAATTTCTAATGTGCTAAAAAGGGGTAAAAATTTGAAAATTTTGGTTTTATTTCCCGAGTGCTAAAAATCTCTTAAAATTTTCCAAAATCGTCATAATTCTGTGCAAATGTATTTGCTGAACTCCAATTAACAATTAAATGATGAAGAAACCTTACTGTTTTGGAGTTACCGACAAGAAAAAAAATCGGACTTCTTGTTGGTCATCTGTCCCCCATTACTGCCATAATGTTCATTGATTCAGTACGTATTACCTAAGCAAGTGTAATCATAAAATTTGGCCTATTTACTTCTATTACAGACTTTCCTTGCAGAAAATCACTACGCACTACCGTAAACACCTAAACCTAAAGTTAATCTTTGGAGTTAGGTGTTAAGGTTAGGGGGTGGGGTTTTCTTAATTAATGCAGAAGAAGGGGACAAATTAAAAAATAAAAAACATTAAATAATTTACCAAGTTTGCGCATTAATTTTTTTATTTTCAATTTTAAAATATAAAAATGCTTTATTGTATTATTTAATTTGTTCTTTTAATTTGTCATTTTTATTCTACACAGAAAAAAGGTTTTATTGTATTATTTAATTTGTTTTTGTTTAAAGTTTTCTATTATAAATAAAACTACACTTATCAAAAAAAAAAGTGCTTTATGCTAATGCGTAGTGATTTCAAAAGAGATATATCTGTAAAAGAAGTAAACAGGCCAAAATTTATGATTACACCAACAAAGTATTCAGCAGTGAATGAATGAACATTATGGCAGTAATGGGGGACGAGTGACCAACAAGAAGTCCGATTTTTAATTGTCGATAACTCCAAAACGATAGGTTTCTTCATAAATATAATTGTTAATTCGAGTTCAGCAAGTAAATTTGCACGGAAATATGACAATCTTGGAAAAATTTAAGGTATTTTTAGCGCTCGGGAAATAAAACCAAAATTTACCAAAAATTTAATAAAATAATCCAAAAATACGTTGATCCTTTCTCTTAAAATAAATAATAACAAAGATTTTTACGATAAAAAAACTGTTTTTATTTCGTTCGAAACAGATTTTTTCATCATGGTATGATGATTTTTTTTTGTTTTTTAGCGATTTCCTGGGAGGGGGGTGCAACCTAGAGTTCTAAGTTAAAAATGTGAAGTTAAAATTTTTTATTATAAAAAAAAAATTAAATAAAAAAGACATTTTGAATCTATAAAGGGTAGAAAAAGAAAGAAACAAAAAAAATGTCCACTTTAAAAAATAAAAAATAATTTTTTAAGGACCACCCCACCCCAAAAAAACCCAAACAATTTCCCAAAGTTTACATTTTTTTACAATTTTTGAATCTTTGACACCCAAAAATTAACCCACCTCACCCGAAAAAAAAACGAAATATTCGGGAATTTTTTTTCACTTCATCTTTGACGAAAAACAACTCATCTTCAAAAAAAAAAAAACCCCAAAAAACGGAATAAAGTCTATAAAACGCGGTCAAAAAGTGGGGGAACAATTCCAAATGTTATTTCTATTAAAAACTAATCCCTCAATTTCTGACAAGCATCGAATTCTTATTTGTGTTGTGCAGTGTAAAAAGAAAAAGGGTCATTCTTACGATTTACTCTTTCTTCTTGTTTACAATTTATGAGCGAACATTGGAATGTCTCAAGATTAGATGCTTGTGCACCAAAATAAAAGTAAAAGCCGGTTGTATGTTGTTGTTAAATATAATTTTGGTAATTCTTGCAAGTGGGAGGAGATTCCAATGAGAAAGAGAAAAAAAAACAGCAAATGCAAACTCACAGTCTTGGACTTGGAGCCGCCATGTCATCGAGTAATGCCTTGACAAGGGAGACAACTAGCAATTTCGCCCAAACAAGGGGAGATAACTCTAATTTAAATTTCTCCACACGCCATCAAAAATAATTTATTTTAACATCTAAATTTCGGAAAAATGAAGAAACTGTAAACGAATTAGGATTTTTTTCCATCGCACTTACTGATGGCACTTTTATAAAGTTTCTCTTTAGAAAATCATGAATTCAAAGTTCATTGCTTTTTTTTTACTTGTCAATTAAATACTGTCTGAGTATCCTCCCTGTAGTGTAAATATTCTCCAGGACTTTTAGAATATAATTTTTTTCTTTACAGTAAAGTTCACCCTGTACAAGGCCTGAGGGCCACTAGATGTAGAGAATTACGATAAGGGGTAGTTTATATGGATAGGAGGGAAAGATAACAGTTGACTTTAGACTTGAACAGGTTAAGATTGTAGTGATCAAGGAACCACAAATTAGGGAGTTTGTTCTATAGGGCAGTGCTTCGTGGGAAGAATCTGTTTGAGTGGAAGTTACTTTTCCCCATCAGAATACTGAGAGAATGTGGGTGGTTTTCTACGATGTAAGTGGCATGGCAGGTCCTAGCCATGAAGGTTAGACCTGGTGGAATCAGGAGATGCAGTTCATCCGAGCATTTTCCATGGTAGTAGTGATGAAACAGTGAGAGGCTCACTGTAAGAGGGAGGTTGGAGTGTGGAAAAAAATTCTTCTCTCCCAAGGACTTGGAGATGCTTTTGGACTCTATCAAGACTTGAAAGTGAGTTCCTGCCCAAATAATGCAACAGTACTGAGAAGACAATCATCTTCATCCCTATCTTTGTTTCTAACTCAACATTAGATGACAAAGAACATCCGCTAGAGGCCAACACAGGCATCACCCAGGCATTACTCCTTGGACCAACCCTCTTTTTGATCTACATAAATGATCTACGTAAGAATATACTCAGATCATTTGTAAACATCTATGTCGATGATACGACTATAGACAAGTGCACCTCTAAAACTCTCGATGGTCAGGGTACCCAATGGTATAAAAACTGGCTGGTTGTATTCAATGCCTCAAAGACTAAGCTAGTTAGATTCCATCATTGCTGATCTGACCACAAACTTCCGCCAATCAGGATTAATGGAGTTCTCAGGGAAGCACGGTGCCTTGAAAGAGTGTTGGGTTTCAAAATTACACCCAACATGAAGTGGAACTCGTACCTAGAAATGAACAATCTCTTTAGTGATGTGCAGTATTGGTTTCAATCGGCCTGATCCACTGACGACATCCTAACGACCATCACACA
>OZ038516.1:72488833-72493833 GCA_964036315.1 Acanthosepion esculentum
ATTAACAAAGAGGGTACTTTAATCATTAGGAATGAGTTATATATCTTTGTTTGACTGATTGATCTGTTTTCTATGGGGTATCAACCCTTTGCAGGTTTTTTTAAAGCCAGAAAATATTTTTAAATTTTAAGAAGTTTTTTTTAGATAATAATGATCTAGTGATACAAGTCTTACTAATTAACCCATAGATGGGGGATGAGATGAGATGGATTCATACCTTTCCCAAGGGCAGAAGTGAATATAATGAACCCAACTGGAAATGAAACTTGGCTCTCCGATTAACAATTCTGAGCCACTATCCATTACACCACTTACATATGCAAACTTGAAGCACCTGGTATTCCCAAGCAGTCACCCATCAAGGTACTGACCAAGCTCGATGTTGCTTAACTTCAATGATTGTACAGGAACCAGTATTTCAATGGCTGTAAGCCTATATATTCATAAGTACTACCAGTAAATCAAAATAAATGGTAAATTCTGTCTGTCCATCTGTGTGTCTGAAACCTCTCTGACTTGGGTTACACTTGTTCTACATTGATATTTTACCTTTTTGGAATCAGAATAATCCTGGAATTGAATATCTGCCTTTCATCTGACATGTAGCCAGGGTAGTTGTTACATTGTAGGGTACTGCTTATACTGACCATTTCTTGTTTATATGTTTCTGGGTCACCACTTATGACTTTTGCTCACTGTTGTAAACAGCAGATGATTCCTTTCTTTACACTGTATGGGTGGTGGGAGTTGAAGTTAAGGTATTATCTGGTGAATGTTGGTTTGCAGTATATGTCTTGAACCTATAGGATATAAACTAAATATATAAATAAATATATAAATAAATAAATGCAATGTTGTGTCCACAAATGCAACACCATTTTTTAAACAACGCAAAGAAATAATCTTGGCAGAAAAGGAAGAATACCAAGCTAAATATGACAATAACATTTATACAGTCAGTTACATGAATTTATACAGTCAGATACATGGATTTATACAGTCAGATACATGATTTATACAGTCAGATACATGGATTTATACAGTCAGATACATGGATCTACATATTAAAACTAAATGTTCTTTGTTGTGGCTATGAAGAGACGAATAGTTTGATTGTTTGAAATGATTTATTGCAAGTGAGTTTGCAAAGTTTCTTCGTGTTTTTATTAAAAGTGAGGAAATCAAGTGGGGTATGGTTCGTCAATATGTATGCATGTGTGAAGCACATGCTAATGAAATGTGTGTGTGACTGCTGACGGATTGTGTGCGATAACAGTAATTTTAAAACCCAGTGAACAAAGAGAGGGGTGATAAGACTTACTTTCGTTGTGGCATTGTATGTAGAAAAATCATCGCTGACTGACACATTGTCATGGTATGTGCATCTAAGCTGTTGATCAAGGCATCATCTGGCCTGGTTTGCTGACTGTCTTTCACACATCAGGTTGCTGACAATCCCATTTCAGATCTGGTCCCCAACTGTTGCTGACAAGCTATGGGTCATCTCTGACTTGCTAACTGAGTTTTGCATGGGAATGTACTCAGTAACCCAAGACCTGACCTATTTCCAGGTCATTTGGAGTTCAACTGCACAGATGTAGTAGAAAGCACATCATATGACTTGTCCTATCCAATCAGGTTCCAGAAACCATTTATTTAATTTGGAGACGTGTTTGTACAGAATTTTAAAAACATTTTTTTGTATCTACTGAAATTAGTAAGATTTATTTATAGGCGTCTGTTGTTTCTGCTTCACTTATTGGCAGTAAAATATAGGAGTTTATATCCTATAAAATATAGGCGTTTATATCCTATAAAATATAGGCATTTATATCCTATAAAATATAGGTGTTTATATCCTATAAAATATAGGCATTTATATCCTATAAAATATAGGTGTTTATATTCTATAAAATATAGGAGTTTATATCCTATAAAATATAGGCATTTATATCCTATAAAATATAGGCACTTATATCCTATAAAATATAGGAGTTTATATCCTATAAAATATAGGTGTTTATATCCTATAAAATATAGGTGTTTATATCCTATAAAATATAGGCATTTATATTCTATAAAATATAGGCGTTTATATCCTATAAAGGTAGTTGAAAAAATCGTGTCATAAGAAAAAGTCTTTTGACATTTTGTCTTCTTGTGGGCATTGAGGTCCATGTTTGCCAAAACCATGTTTAAATATTTGAAAAGTAAATGATATTATTTTTAATGAATTCGAAATGTACCATATGGGTGTGAGTGTGTGTGTGTGGGAGGTGGCGGTAAGTATGTGTGGGTGTAAATTACAAGATAATGTGGCTAGAGTAACATAGGAATGTAATTCATATTTCTCTCTAAATATATCAAAGTGGATACAATTATTGTGCATGTTGAAGATTTTACTGATTTACTGGATCAGCAGCTGTGTTGAAGGTAGGTGTCTGCCTCTGGGGGCAATCGTTCTTGCTGATTTTTTTTACCCTGCACAGGTTTCATTTGGGCGTGATACCATCTCTGCATCAGAAAGTTTTGGGGGTGGGAGGGTTAGTGAGGTACAATTTGGAGTTTGCAATTGATATTAGCTTGTTTGCATGTGGGGTTGGCAAACTTTATGGTGAAATGCACACACACACACACACACACACACACACATAAGCAGACAAACATTTTATTTGGCTGATGCCTTGACAAAAGGGATTCTGTCATGTGAATTGCCCCAAGGGAATGTGCTGCTTGGTGCCCTAACCCCCTGTAAAGTAGAGAGAGAGATTAGTACAAATCCCCTGCATCCCCACAACACACAGAGTCCCTACCTCTCTTTTTATATATCTTTCCTCATATATATATATATATATATATATATATATATGAGAATAATTAGGAAAACATCTTAAAAATCCATAGTCATTAATAAATTTATTTCGATGAATATAAGCATATTAATCTCATCAGACTGACTACATTCTATAAAATAAAATTTAGTCAGCCTGATGGATTTTTCCTAATTATTATTATTATTATATATATATATATATATATATATATATATATATATATATATATATATATATATATATATATATATTTAAAGGAATTAATGGATTTTATTTTAATCTGGCCTTATTTATTATTATTCCAAACATTATTGTTTGAGTGAGAATTAATCTACACGTCTGTGTGTTCAAGGGCTTAATAAAGATAATGAGCTCTCTGGCAGGGTTTGAACCTACATCCTGCTTTATTGATGAAACTACCAACTGATCCAAAATGTTTTAAAAAGAATATGGTGTCTATTCAAACATGGCTAGTCACTAAAATAGCATTTTCAGTAACATATATAGTCATCCACAGACAGGCTGTTTTGCTGTATCGCAGCTCATCAGTGTGGCTAGACACCTCATTGCTTCAAGTCAGGATTGAAACCCAACTGATTTGGCATGGATATATTTTTTGAATAAACCCGCCAATGACCGAGAGAGCTCAGTTCATGTAAGAGCTTTGCAATATATATATATATATATATATATATATTTGAATTGGACAGAGTCCGACAATTTATTTAAAGACATTTTTGATATGTTTAACGTTCTTTTTATAGATACAAGTATTTAAGCAAATGCTCTGTTTATAATAAACAGTATTAAATAACATTTACCAGCCTGAATATCTGGAAATTCTCATAGAAAATTTTCGTTCTCCGACAGGAATCGAACCTGTATCCTATACGGAACCGTCATTTCGCGTGACGTGCCTTAACCGTTTGGCCACAGAGAAGCGTCCGGTTAGCCAGGTCGATTTTACTATCTTTACATTTGATATGCTAAGAGCAGATATAAATAGATGAGATTCATGGAAAATTTAAGTTTAAAGATAGTAAAATCGAAGGATATATGTAAGGATTTTATTTTGCAATAAGTATTTATAATAAAAAGAAAAATGTCATTAGTTTTTCAAAACTTTTAAAATTTGAGAAATATTATAAACATTCATCAGGTTAGCCAAAAAGTCAGGCAAACTATGGAAGATGCAAAGTGTTATAATTCAATGTCTAATAAATGATAGTGAGTAAACAATGTTTTTTTAATGCAAATTAGTATTTAAATCATTTTACTTTGGGATTAATTTATGTTTTATGAATTTAACTGTTTTCTTTTAATTTTTTAACATTTTTATAGTCATGTATGGTGGCTTGGAAAAGTAGTAATTCAGGGTGTAGATTTATATTTTCATAAGATTCGATAGCAGCACTCTCTAGAATTTTCCTTCTAAGTAAGTTACTTTCTCTTTTAATAAGTGTGGCATTCTTTAGATCAAAGTTGTAGTTGAATTTATTTCTATGTATAACTAATGCATTTGATAAATTATTGTGTATAAGATTCCTTTTGTGTTCATAGATACATATTTTAAAAAATTTACAAGTTTCCCCAAAGTATTGTATTTAACATGCTGTTGAAACTCAGTGCAATCTGTGCACCCATTGACAAGCACATCAAAAACAACCAAAATGCAACTATCAACAAATACTAGTCGATAACCCCAAAATATACAACAAATACTAGTCGATAACCCCAAAATACTTTATAGCACTAAATGCAAGGAAAGACTCAAAACCCTAGAAGCTATTATTATACAAAAGAAACAGTGCACATTAAATAAAATATCATTAACCACAGGAGACAGTATCTTGAAGTGCAGATGATAGAATTAATGTGTGCATATGTTATATTAGTATCAGTAAAAATAAATAAATACATTGCATTCTTTTTGTGCTTCCTCATTCCCAATTACTATTATACAGGATGTCACATTAGATTACTTCAAACTCCTATCTTCCTAAAGAAAACCAGGATGTAGACAAAGGAATTTTAATTACCCGATAGACACACTATTGGTTCTTGATAATGACTGCAAAAGTTGAAAGTACTTGAACAAACAATAACAAAATATGAACTCCAGACAGTTTATCCCAAATTTCAAGCACAATACACAACCCTTTATCC
>OZ038516.1:72498833-72793833 GCA_964036315.1 Acanthosepion esculentum
GAATGTAGAGCTACATTGGCTGGACTTGATAAGTGAGTTAGAGGTTGTGTCCTTCATGGAAACATTTAGCAAATATGACAACTGTGGAGAGAGGGAATAACATTTTGGACTAGTATTGTAGACAGTAACAGAATAGATCATTTAAAAGTTGATGATAAATGTAGAGACTTATTATAATTTCAAGGAGAAGACCAGAACAAAAAGTTTTATTTTCAAAAACTGAGAAGCATTAAGTGAAAGATTATATTCTTGTAAGTAGCAGTAGATAGCTTGCATTATTTACATTATTCGAACTGTTATCCTCATCTTCATTGCCATATTCACAACGTTTCGGCCGTTGTACGCTCCGGCCTTTAAGTCTATGTCTCTCTATATATCTGTCTATATTTCTGGGATGAGATATTATGATGACTTGCATTATTTACATTATTTGGACTCTTCTCCTCATCTTCATTGCCATATTCACAACGTTTCGTACGCTCCGGCCTTTATGCCTATGTCTCTCTCTATATATCTGTCTATATCTCTGAGATAAGGTATTTTGATTACTTACATTATTTGCATTATTCGGTCTGTTATCCTCATCTTCAATGCCATATTCCCAACATTTCGGCCGTTGTACGCTCCAGCCTTTATGTCTATGTCTCTCTATATATCTGTCTATATCTCTGAGATGAGGTATTATGATTACTTGCATTATTTACATTATTCGGACTGTTATCCTCATCTTCATTTTCATATTCATAACGTTTCGGCTGTTGTACACTCCGGCCTTTTTCAGGTGATTGGAATTTCAAACCAAAGTCTTTATTTCGTCCACCTGGATAGAATGTTCTAGTTCCACGTGCCATGACTCTTCCGGATGTCTCAGTTATTTTCCTTTAACTCAACTCTCCACTGCTGTGACCTGGTATTGAATTTACAAATCTTTAGGTCTAGTCACTGGATTTAACAAATGACTTTATTATGGAAACCCATATGTAAAATATTAACGGTACTCATATGTAAAATAATAAAATGACAGTTTATTTTGGTGTATATGTTAATGTTTTCATTGATTATGTTTTTATTGCAGAATTTCTTTTAGATTTTTTGATAAATATAAAATTTCTGATAAATCTTTGTCCCTAAGTTAATGATTGATTAACTAATGATATTTTGTTTAAAGTTGTTAAGTTCAAATATTTAATGAAGCAATAAGGGAATTTCTACGGATATTTTATTGTTGTAGAATTCCCCATGAGCAATGAACAAAACATTGCAATAACAATCATTAATATGAATGTTGGTTGTTATTTCAAGAAGTAAGGGGGTACAAATAAAATGATTTGAAATTGACAATATTTCCCATTCCACTGACACAGATATAAACACTTCTATCTTCCCTTCTTCCTTTCATTTTCTCACTGAATCCCAGTAGCATCTCTGATATACAATCCGACATGATCAAAATGAAATAGTCAATTATTTATGATGTATTGGCAGACAGTGTAAGAGAAATAGAGACTAGACACCAGGGTGTAAGAGAAATGCTAAGGAAGGGACAAGCAGAATTATAAGAAGAAAACATTAAATATTATCAGCTGATATTTTATAAATTTAGATCTTTGAATCAGAAACTCAAATGATTCTTATAAGATAGATAGATAGATAGATAGATAGATAGATAGAAACAGGTAGACAGAGAGAGAGACGGTGATACAAACAGATAGATAGATAGATAGATAGATAGATAGATAGAAACAGATAGAGAGGCTGACAGTGATTCAAACAGATAGATAGATAGATATGAAGGGACTGAGATAGATAGATAGATAGATAATGAACAGACTGGGGTAGATAGATAGATAGATAGATAGAGATAGACAGATGGACAGATAGATATGGACAGACTGTGATAGATAAATATGAGCAGGCTTAGGTAGATAGATAAACAGACATGAAGAAACTGATATATATATATACACACACACACATGCACACACACGCATGCACACACGCACACACGTACACACATATGTGTGTGTGTGTGTGTGCATGCATGTTGTTTGTTTTGGATTTTGTTGACTGCACAGTACAATATGGTCATTTGGGCAGCATCTGTTAGAAAAAGAGCAAACATGACACAATTCACTCCACCAGAATTTTGGTAATGGCATGCTGTACTGCTTGGCATTCATGCTGGAAGCTTCAATATGAACACTTCAAAGTGTTTGGCTGTCAATCTGAGGACAGTGCAGAGGATTCGGAAGGAGTTTGATGAGTCTAATGGTGATTACGAAGGTATGGCAGCTTGGAAAACTCACTCTGATCATTCTGATAAGGAAAGAACTCCTGGATTTTTTGGAAAGGACCACAGACTCAACACAGAAGTCTACATCAAGTGTGTTAAGGAGGCAGTGCTGCCCTGAGTCAAGAGGATGGCTGCTGGAAGACTATGCTTGGCAACAGGACTCAGCACCATGCCACACAAGCAGGAGAACCCAGTCATGGCTGTCAGACAATTTCTCTGACCACATCACCCCTTACATCTGGCCACCTAACTCCCCAGACTGCAACCCACTTATTATTATGTGTGGGGTGCAGCTGAGCAAGAGACCAACAAAACTCCTTGTAACACGAAAGATGAACTGCAGGCAAGGATTATGACAGCATTCACCAATTTAAGCAAAGAGACCACCCAAAAGAGTTGCAGGAGATGCCAAAGTGATCCGGAGGTCATGGCTGAAGCCAGTGGTAATTTTATTTAATAAATTTACTCTTTAGTATTTCAAGATATTTTCATGTAAGTTTGCTAAATATATCTATTGAAATGAGATGTCAGTGTTATTTACATTTTTTCTTTTGTGTGTGTGTGTGTGTGTGTGTGTAATTTAGACGACAATTTATCCATCGCACCCTCTGTGTGTGTGTGTGTGTGTGTATATATATATACATACATATATATATGTGTGTGTGTGTGTGCGTGTGTGTGTGTATATATATATATAGATACATACATATATATATGTGTGTATGTGTGTGTGTGTGTGTGTGTGTGTGTGTGTGTGTGTGTGTGTGTATATATATATATATATATCTATATATATATGAGAAAGAGAGAGAAATAAATGGCAATAGGTACAGATGATTCCCCCACCCCGTGGTTCTAGACAAGACAAATGACCTTGAGTCAACACAATAAAAAAATCTGCAGCTGAATTTTAAAATAGAATCCAACTGATTAACTGATCTTCTTAATGAAATCAGCTAATGAATCCTAAATTAATCCAACACCGTTACATTCACAAAATCCCCGTGTGTGAATTTGTACAGTTTTAGTGAACATTTCTCTCAGCCGTAGAAGTCTTTATTTTGTGAGGGTGTCAAAAAGTTCTTCACCCAATTCACTTTCCAGAATCTGAGCAAAAATCAGAATTTCTTTTTAAAAGGTCATCTTCATTGAGAACATTTTAGAAGAGCCTCATATTTCAGCATCAGATCCACATCCCCCCCTCCCCCCCGGTCCATTGTTACCTTTTAAATTGCTATTGTGATAGAAATGGAAAGAAAGTGTCTGCTATGCCACGTGCACTGGAGGAAACTGCACTCATTCCATCCATATTCCATTAGTGAGTAGTATGTTGCACTCAGACGGCTTATTCCCACAAACCACTATCTTGTGGAATTAACTCCCAAGAGGATGCTTTCTCAATCACTAAAATCTTAACCTGTTCAAGTCTTGGGATAAACATTATTTTTCCCATATTTCCTCATAAACTGTGCCTCTTACTCCTACTGCTTATACAACAAACTCCTTCAATAATCCTCTACCTAGAGTGGCTCTTGCGCCTTGTATAAGGTGAACATTAGTAAAAAAAAAATGAATATGAAATGAGGGGACAAATAAGAAAGGTAAATATTGATGTTTGACTTCCATTAATTACTTTACGATTAGAACTTTCGATTTTGAAATAAATTGAATAGGGATTAATGAAATTCACCAGCCTTGCACTTATTCATCAGCCAGGAAAATTTTGCTTAAAGGTGGAGTCTTTCATATTCTTTACTGGGTCTGGCGGTTAGGGTTCTAAATCAAGTAAAACTTGAGATTTCACATTTAGAATAGCAGTATAATGTTATGTAGAAAGATGACCGACCCTTTGCTATGCTAAAGGGTTGAACATAGACACGTATGTGTGTGTATGCCATTTCCATGCGGTTGTGACAAGAAATATAAAGGGGAAACAGGCCGCCTCCTTACGATAAAACTGCAGGAACACCATAACGCTGTAACACGAGGGGAAAATAGACAAATCAGGCATGGCTGAGCATATATGGAGGGAAAAGGGAGATCACTGCTCTCTGTGGCATGAATGTGAAATAATAGACTGCGATACAGGAATAAAGTATCACTGCCGACACTTGAGTTTGAACATAGATTGCCAGTGAGCAAACACAGGCGATCCCATTATTGAATTATGTAGATCACGTGTCCATAGAGTAAACGCATATATGGGAGGTAGCATATGTCTAATTGATCGCCATTTCTAGTCTATCCTCTAAATTATTTGGATCTGCATTTCTAGTCTATCCTCTATTACTATACAGACTGCTATTCTCTACTCTATTCACTATACTGTTTCTCTATTGGGGTCATTATATGGATTACTATTTGAGCGAGTATTATTGAGTGAGTACTATTAGTGCGAGTGTTATTGGTCCTGACCTGGCATCTAGGCTTCAGCCACTTTCCCACCACTGTAAAGTTGCTTCCCTGTGCTTTTTCTATAAATATTTTCATGGTAATTGTTCTGAAGAGCTCTTGACGATGATACCTAGATTTTATGAATCTAAGTGCAATGCTAGAATGACAGAAAGGTCTCGTCAATTTGCAGTTGAAATAACCTAGATGTAAGCATAACTTCTATGCTAACAGATTTTTCTTGCACTTCTCGCTCCATGTTTTCCAGTTAATTTTGATCTTCAAAAATTCAAATGCAATGTCAATCATTATCTACTGACTTCCTAATTGTTATGGTCCAGGTTCCTTGTACCACGGAGATGGTTCAAGGTAGAACCAATGAAGAATAACTCGAACACAGGTATGGAATAACACAGATATATTACAAACAGAATATGTACAAAAGAAGTAGAAGTGTTAGTAATAACAATCAGGTTAGGTTAGAGAGAACTATGTTGTCTCGAAGTATCACTATTC
The DNA here is from genome assembly GCA_964036315.1 of Acanthosepion esculentum. NCBI lineage: Eukaryota > Metazoa > Mollusca > Cephalopoda > Sepiida > Sepiidae > Acanthosepion > Acanthosepion esculentum. The sequence continues at coordinate 72,504,034 of OZ038516.1, forward strand.
AAATGTCTTACAGTAATCGTCTGACGCGACTCTGTCTGTGACTGACTCACACTCACTGACTGTGTCTGCTGCTCCCTCTTGAGGCGCAGTATTTATGAGGTACGGAACAGTCTATTAATATTATGGGTAAGTTCCCATAACACTAATGACTCTTCTATTGTTCTTGCTCCTTCATAATGTTTCGGTTTTCTTATTCTTCCACTGTCAGTAACCCCTTGCATCTTAGTGGCTTTACTGCCTTGTTTGGGGAGATTTCAGTTGAAAAATTGGTCATCATATTATAACTGATTTTTATTGTATTGTTATTAATGATTATATAAAATGCACTATTTGCCAGGAAGTGCTTACTCAATATGGTAAAGAATTTCTGACCAATTTTGGTTTTCACTTGTAGACTGAATGGCGAATTGCACCAAATGTTTTTCCTTTTTCTCTTTACCTCTTTATTAATTGAAACCAGTTTGGCATCTCGGTATTTTAATCTTTTTATACGATCCTCTGTCTGCAGTGATGACTGATAAATTTGTTTTACCTTGTCAAAAATACACTCAGAAGATATGAGACAACCTATATTTAATATCTATTGATATCTTCTCAATAATCTAATTGGGGTGGTTCGATTTAACATTGACATATGCCCATTTTGCAATTCCCATTTTTTTTTACCTATATGGTTCCACTACTGAGAGTCAATTTCACATCAAGATATTTGAAAGTCTATAAACTTTTATAACGGAAGGTTGCTATGGAAGAAAGATTTATTCTCCCATTTGAATTTCCCCCATTATGGGCATTATTATATCCATGATATAATAACATCATAGTTCACAAATGTAATGGAATGGCTGAAAGGAAAAGAATGACAAACAAACTTTGTACTTAGAGAGACTTTTATAATGCTGTCATACACAAAGACATATACATGCGTCCCACACAGAGAAATTATAACATATATGAAGCAACAGTGTGTAAGAAAGGGGAACCTTACTTGTAATATTTCCCAAAGAGAAAACTGAAGTTACAGTGGTTTCTCTATGAACTTGGTGAAACCATGTGTTTTTTCTGTAAGCTGTGTGCTAGGGGTATCTTTTTTATGAGGGCACTACATTGCAAACTTCCTTTGTCAGACTATCCCCTGATGTCATTCACCGGCTGTCATGTAATCCACATGACTATCTCAATGAAACTGAGACAATCGCCGTTTGTATCCCTATATTTATATCAACAGAAATATTGAACCCCAATTCTTTAAATAATCTAAACAGCTTTTTTCTTATACCATCAATTTTTCTACTGGTATCATTTTCAGTAAATATATGGCCATCATCTCTGTACAGACTATTATCATTTATGTCTATCATATCATGCAGTTCATGTAAGATAAACAATTCCATGTGCTCACAAGCCTCTCCACCATCCAACGAACTTATTGGTATGTCAGAATTCACATTTTTTATAAGGTCTTTTCCCCTCACACATTGTTGTTATGATACAGATTGGAGCTCTGCCAGTGTTTGATAATTTGCACCTGCAGGTCAGAGGTGCTCAGGTACTGCTTGGAGAAGTTAATAAACTTTACCCCATTCTGTCTTTGTTGGGTTGAGTTGCCAAGTATAGGTTACTGAAGTCTAACACTTTCGCCCCAGCCCCTCAATCTCCGATGTCTTACTCTCTGGGTGGAGGTGTCTACTCGGTCTTAACTGAACTTAGGGGAGTGACCGTAGGTCCCCTGAGCATCCGTAGATCATTCGACTGGTCCCCTGGTTTAATCCTGCTTCCTGCCCACGTTGTGTTTGGTTTGATCCAGAAAGCAGAAGTGATGTTCATCCATTCACGGTCGACTGGAGATGTAGACACGGCTGGAGAGTCTGTGCTAAGAAATTTAGAATGCACCAAAAAAAGAATTAATATCTGCAGAAAGCCGGACAAACAACTATTCAATGGTTGAATTGTTAATGTCTTTTATATAGCAGAAAATAATAGTATAGAAAAGAAACGGGTTACAGAAAAGAAAATAATTGACGTAAAAACTCATACACTGGATTCTAGACAGAGAGAGAGAGAGAGAGAGAGAGAGAGAGAGAGAGAGAGAGAGAGAGAGAGAGAGAGAGTAAGTTGGTTGTGATTAGCTTGTTGTGAAATCATCTCAGAACGATATATGACTCTTGCGATGGAGAGATAAAGATTTCTGTGCGTGACTTAAAGTTTAGAGTTGCGTTCCTCCTCTTCGGTGGTAGTAGCAGTAGTAGTAATCTTCGTGGTAGCAGAAGCATCGGTACTTATATTAACAGTACATGTTAGTGGGGGTTTTGTTCCAATCCCTGACATCACTTCCAGTCTTCGATATCTCTCCACGCAGCTCGACTGCACTCGACGACAGACGAGCCCAAAAACAACCTTTTGATTATTGTAGCTTGTTTGATGTTTCCATTTCCAGTGGTAGTAATAATAGTAGTAGTAGCAGTCTTAGTTTGTTGGAGGAGTAATTCGCTTCTTTGTACTTATATCAACAAAATATGTTAGCGGGTGTTTGGTTCCAATCTCTGACGTCACTTTCAATCTCCGACCTCTCTCCACCAAGCTCAACTGCACTCAACGACAGACGAGCCAACCAATCTGTCAACAGATTTCTGTGCGCGTTTATATAGATAAACTTGGCTGATCATAAATCGATTCTTGGTCCGCACACGATTATCACGAGTGCTGCCTTCAACCCAAAATCATGTGAATTTCAAAGTTCCTCATAGCCTTAGTAAGCTCTATTTCAAATTTTAACTGATAAAAATTATCTCAATCATCTTCTATTGTCTTCCTAATGACCCAATTCCAAATGGGCTAGATCAGATTCCCATCAGTAAACAAAATTGTTCTGATCTAATTTTGCTGTTCAAATCTACTTCAATTTCAATAAATAAATAAATAAATATGTGTGTGTGTGTGTGTGTGTGTTTCCCCCAAACTATCTCTGTTGCAGAAGCCATCAAAGACAGAATGGGGTAAAAAATAATCTATAGGAATTATATTCTCTATATATTTTTCAACCAATAAAATCCCATCAGAACGTTTGTTTGATACACAATAAATACGGCCCAAATACTCGTAGTTGTTAACCTACTACATGTTATTTTTGGATCATTTAAAAAATAAGAGTAATAACTCCTTTCACCACTCCTGCAAATTTGAGAAAAAGCTTTTCACAAGCCAGTGTGAAATTATTTTCTAACTAATGAAAACCTTTCATTAAAAAAGTTCACACCTCTATGGGAAATTAGATTTTGGATCTCACTTATGGATATGAAAAGAGAAGCATACTCCTTCTTGAGGTTCAAAACAATTGGGGAGCCGTTTGATCTACATGTGCATACATACATACCACACAAACAATGAAAAAATAGCAGCTAGTATCCACTGACTATGTCTTTGCGAAGTCACAAACATATTGGGCTGACTGTCGCACAGTACTCAGAACACTTAATTACTTGATAAAACAAACTTCACTGCAAAAGAAATTGAACATTTTTCTCCTATTGAAAATTTCTGAAAAAAGTATATAAATGTTATTTCAACTGATGCTCTGTATCTAATTTCCCTTCAGAAAATAACCTTTTTTATGTTTCAGTTAAAAGATGTGTTGTTGTTGTTGTTGTTAAATGTTCAGAATCCAAATACTCAGATGAAAACAAAAACATGGATACGATGGATCGCAACAAATCCAGGAGGTGTGTGAAGTCATTAAGATACCTACTAAGGTAGATCAGTGGCAATCTACTGGAGAATATATAGAATGGCTTAATATACAAAACCAAAGAGGAGGTATTTTTCGAAATACAATAAAGAATTTTTATACTTCCATATTGTGGGAAACACTGGATAAAGCTACTGTTGTTTAAAAGGTAAAGTCTCCAATTCTTTATATCTAATTTTTGACAAGTCAGAATAAGTGAAACTTGGATCAGAGTGAAGCACATTTTGTTTTAGCATGAAAAATTCATTTATCAATACAGTTATCATTTAATGCTACATGTTTTTTTTCAAATAGTTTATCTGAGAAGTGATCAGCAGTCAAAAACTGGTGCCATATATTATCTGAGAAGTGACAAGATTTCAAACAACGGTGCCAAATTTTATCTGAGAATTGATCAGTAGTCAAACAACAGTGACATATTTTATCTGAGAATTGATCAGAAGTCAAACACTGGTGCCATATTTTATCTGAGAAGTGATCACAAGTCAATCATTCTTGCCATATTTTATCTGAGAAGTGATCACAAGTCAAACACTGGTGCCATATTTTATCTGAGAAGTGATCACAAGTCAAACACTGGTGCCATATTTTATCTGAGAAGTGAACAGTAGTCAAACATCGGTGTCATATTTTATCTGAGAAGTGATCAGAAGTCAAACAACTATGCCATGTTTTATTTGAGAAGTGATCAGAAGTCAAACACTGGTGCTATATTTTATCTGAGAAGTGATCACGTCAAACACCGGTGCCATATTCAATCTGAGAAGTGATCAGCAGTCAAACAACGTGCCATATTTAATCTGAGAAGTGATCAGCAGTCAATCAATGTGCCATATTTTATCTGAGAAGTGATTAGAAGTAAAAACAACAGTGACATATTTTATCTGAGAAGTGATCAGAAGTCAAACAACTGTGCCATGTTTTATCTGAGAAGTGATCAGATGTCAAACAACAGTGCCATATTTTACCCGAGAAGTGATCAGAAGTCAAAGACTGGTGCCATATTTATCTGAGAAGTGATCATCCGTCGAACACTGGTGCCATATTTAATCTGAGAAGTGATCAACAGTCAAACAATATGCAATATTTTGTCTGAGAAGTGATCAGAAGTCAACCAACGGTGCCATATTTTATCTGAGAAGTGATCAGAAGTCAAACAACTATGCCATATCTTATCTGAGAAGTGATCACAAGTCAAACACTGGTGCCATATTTTATCTGAGAAGTGATTAGAAGTAAAAACAACAGTGACATATATTATCTGAGAAGTGATCCGAAGTCAACCAATGGTGCCATATTTTATCTGAGTACTGATCAGAAGTCAAACACTGATGCCATATTTTATCTGAGAAGTGATCACGTCAAACACTGGTGCCATATTTTATCTGAGAAGTGATCACAAGTCAAACACTGGTGCCATATTGTATCTGAGAAGTGATCAGTAGTCAAACACTGGTGCCATATTTTATCTGAGAAGTGATCACTAGTCAAACAACGGTGTCATATTTTATCTGAGAAGTGATCATCTGTCAAACACTGGTGCCATATTTTATCTGAAAAATCATAAAATAAAGTAGTCAAACAACGATACCATATTTTATCTGAGATGTGATCAGAAGTCAGACAATGGTGCTATATTGGAGCCTTACACATGATTTACAACACAAATAGAAATGTCATGCTTGTTACCATTTGTCGAATGTTTTTGGACTAGAGTTGATATCTGGCTGGCATAAAAGATTTGATCCTGCCTTTTTGGCTGATGATAAGAGAGGATCAGAGAAATTAAATTATGACATAGTTATGGGAAACTGGACCAGCAATATTTGGAATTGGATGTGAAGCGACTGACACCACCCGAACAAATTAACACTTCCCAGCCTGTTGTGAATGTGTCAATACAGTTGCTGTTGAGGAGATCGACACACCCTGTTGTATGACCCTCCAACTCCATGACCCACCCAACAATGTACATTTTGAAGCATTTGGCTGTCAGATCAGTGGGGAACAAAGAGATTCTAATTTTATAATTGGCTTTGGTCAAGTACTGAAATGAGTTGAATCAGTTTACTCTATTAAGAATTAATAACAGGGACTGTTTAATAAGAATTTGGATAAAAAGAAAGGGAGGAAAAGAAAGGGGAAGTAGAAAAGAAGGAATAGGATAAAAAGAAAGAGGAGGAAAGACAGGACAAAGAAGAGAAGAAAGAGAAGGATATATAGGAAGTGGGAGGAGGGAAAGGAAGGAGAGGAAAAGAAAGAGGAGGTGTAAGAGACTCACAAAGGATAGGAAGTAGAAAAAGAGATGAGGAAGAGGAAGGAGAAAAAGAAAGGGAGGAAAAAATGAGGTGAAACAAGAGGTAAAGGAACTGGAAGAGGAAGGGGGAAAGATAGAGGTAAAGGAGATGATGGAAAAGGAGGAAAAGAAAGAGGAGTAAGAGGAAAGGGAAGGAAATAAAGAGTAGTTGGAAAAGAGGAGGGAAAGGAAGAAGAAGAAAAGAAAGAGGTGGCTGAAGTGGAAGTAGAAGGAGAGGAAGAGAAGAAAAAGAGGAGGAAAAGGAGATTGAGTAAGGAGTGAGAGGAACAGGAGCAGGAAGTGGAGGGTAAAGGAAGGGGAGATAAAAAAGAAAAAATGGTGAGTTGGTTAAATTTGTTGATGTCAATTGGAGGAAGTTAAAAAAAAGTCTTTTCACGACAATGAATCTCTTCAAAATTGAAATGTGTTCTTTTTTTTGAATGACCACAAGACAGCAAAGATCTTTGCAGGCAGAATATTGGCAAAAGCTATTTTTGAACCTTGGGAACATCAAATGGTAATGGAAGTCAGATTTGCAAGAGTATGTTTCAGAAAAACTTATACATTTTTTTATAAAAAATCTACAACACCTGCAAAACACTAATGAGAAAAAGAAAAAAGTTTTTGTTTTGTTTCGTAAAAGGAAATAAAAAAAACCTTTATTAAATCAGTTTTCTTGGCTTTCGTATGAAATGTTATTTAAAGATACTTTTAATGCTGTCAGACATTCTGATGCCATGACACCTGATGTTTTTGATGTATTATTAAAAATGTCACCTGACTCTGATGGACAATGTTTTTTTTTGCTTTCGCAGGTGCAGGAAAGAGTCATTTGAATGGTGACATCTAAAAATGAAATAAAATATGCATTTGTTGCATCTCTGGGGTTAGGTGGCTTTTGAATTGAGGGGGATGGACTGGACTTAGAGGTTTGAGAACGCTATACACATAAACTTATATTGAAGTGACGGAATATGACAAGAAACTGTATAGCCCATCAGTAATAACATGGAGGCCTGTGATATTTATATCTGCTTACTGTTTCAGGTAATGCTTCTCCCAACCACATCAACTTTATATCCCTCTCCCCTAACATATGGTGCTATCCAAATATTGATTTCCTGATTATTTATTAGTTGTTTTAGCCTCTAACCTAGCACATAAAAGACATAATTTCCATTCTCCCAGGCTCCAATCTCTCAGCTGGTGCCAGTGAAAAATAATCGATTTCATTATTTCCTGCAATCAAATGTGTTTGGTGAGGCATAATTCCATTGTTACACACAGAGAGACTGTCTTAAACAGATATATACTTATATCTATGCAAAACAGACACACAGAGGTAAAGTGTGTTTCATTAAGACGGATCAAAGTCAGCAGTAAATAAATCAGTGTTATTGGTGAAAATTTATTTATTTCTCTATTGGATCATGTTATTTAAGTCGTGGCAATTATGTGTGAAAAATAATATCGTCCAAGTGTCCACCAAGGCTTTGTTCGACACACCTCCACTCGATGGTCAAAATTGTTGATGACGTCTCTGCATAGTTGCTCCTTGATCTCACCAATATGCCTTATTATCTCAAATTTCAGCTGTTGAATTGTTGTCGGCTTGTTGGCATAGACCTTACTTTTGAGATGACCCCAAAGGAAGAAATCTAAAGGCGTCAAGTCACACAATCTTGGTGGCCAATTGACTTCGCTGTTTTAAGAGGTGATGCGACCTGGGAACTTCAAATTCTGTTTGAACATCCATTTTCATAATAGGCTTTGATAACTTTACCACATTGTTTGATTGTTAATCCTTCTGTGGTTGAAATTGCCAAAGACTTAAGTTGTTAAATCTGAAAGAAAAAGAAAAAATCATTAGACGCTTAAAGTTAATTCACATTTAAAATCAGTACAAGTTATGTACTTTTAGATCTAGTATATAAAATGTCTGGAAAGTATTCAGCCATTTAATATTACCAATAAAAAGAGCCTGTCTAGGGCAATGGTACGTTCATCATCAATTCTATGACCATGTGTGGTTGTAGGACTACTGTACAGCTAAGCCACAATAGATTGGCAGCCAGGCTCTTACAATATATCACCATTCTTGGTAGATTTTCTGTTGTTAGAATGTGGGATAGTCAGGGTCAAAGGTGATGGAGAGAAAAAGAAAAAGAATACAGATGAATTTGGTTTAAAGTGGTTATACATATGTATATAAAAAAACAAATCAAAGAAGTCATGCTAGCTATTAATACTAATAATTAATATATACAAAATGATATACTTTATCATATCAAAGTGAATAGAATTTCTGCAAATAAAGTGATCAATATTGAATAAATATTAATCAATAAAATCATTCTTAATGAAGGTCCCAATGAATGATTGAACGTTATTATATATATATGTGTGTGTGTGTGTGTGTGTGTGTGTGTGTGTGTGTGTGTGTGTGTGTAAAATCAAAAGGTGGCTCTGAACAGACTGATATAGATAAATGTGTTAAATATAAATGAAAAGATAGTAATAGACAGACATAGATAGATAGATAGACAGATAGATAGATAGACAGATAGAGATAGAGATAGATAGATAGAGAGAGAGAGAGAGAGAGAGAGAATAGAAGAACAGAAAGATAGGTAAAAAGAGATCAATAAATATGTGGATCTGAACAAGTGGTGATAGATAGATAGATAGATAGATAGATAGATATGAACAGACTGAGATAGATAAATAAATAGAAATCAGATCAATATATATATATATATATATATATATATATATATATATATATATATATATATTGATAGATAGATAGGAACAGAGATAGATAGATATGAACAGATTGAGATAGATAAATAGTGGTAAGACAAGAACTGCAAAGTAAACAAAATTGTGAACAGATGTTGTATGAGATTTCAAGGGTAGGACAGGGTTGGAGGGTGCATTGCAAATTGTTTCCAGCTGATTTGGCTGTTGTTATTAAATCTCCTTCTCATTGTCATTGCTTGGAGACTAATTCATTCAGCTTGACAGCATCTCTTTACATGGACAGAAATATCACGTTGTTGCCAAGCAACAATATGAATTAGTCCACCCAAACAGATTCCTTGGATGTTGGCCTGCATTTTGCTTTTGATTCTTTTGGGACCTTTTCCTACATTTTTAAATCAGTCTTGGATTTGGTCTCTAGGGACAAGTGACAGCTATGGAGAGCACAGATTTTCACTTCAGGATTAACATTAGTCCAAATACTAAAATACTTTCTACTGAAATAGGTAAGGGTTAACATTAGTCCAAATACTAAAATACTTTCTACTAAAATAGGTAAGGGTTAACATTAGTCCAAATACTAAAATACTTTCTACTAAAATAGAAAAACATTTAACTTTTATACCTAAATCATTATTAACTCCAAAAACGAAAAAATTCTGACTATTTCAAAATATTTTTTGGTTTTAAATAAACCTGCAAAGAGTTGATAAGTCAGAGAAAAAAAACAAAATCGTTAAACAAAACAAAATTTAATTCAGTCTCAATGGTTAAAAATGGCTTTCAGTGAATTAACTGCATATATCTTAAAGAAGACAATCTTTCATCAGACACTATAGTCTGGCACAACTCAATTGTAAATGAGGAGCTTTGCCTAATAACAAAAACCACGTCACTTGAAAAATGCAGCCATAAGAAAAATGGATAGCAAATATATAACTTGAAGGAAAAAAAAAGATATGATGAAATTGTTAACTTTCTATGGGACCAAAAACAAAAGGTTTGTAAGGAAACTCCCATCAGTCGTAGAAGAAGTGATAATAGGGGATGTGAAAAGTTTAATGACCTTTTTTTATAGATTTTATAAATTTCACCTGACAATTACACTAGCCATTCAATCAATCTATAGAATATGATGAAGGAATGTCTTTTTTAAGATGTCAAGATTTCATTCACTTGAAATCATTTGTAATTGTTAATCTGAAATAATGGTTATATATAGATGATAGTTTCAACCTATCTGAATGAGTTGCAGACCATGGATGACATACATAAGCGAGTCTAGATCTGATTAGGCTTTCAGGTATTTATTTGGGTTTTTGTTATTGGAACTTACCTGTAATGACAATGGACTCTTCCTAACACTACAAAGACTGTGCCTCTCAAGAGAGACAGATAGGAGAAGTGGAACGAGTCGAGACAATAGTAGTTCACTCTAAACCAGACTGACAGTCATACTAACACCTTTCAACTTCTTGTATTATTATTGTGTTTAATATATCTTTGTTATTCCTACTCTTGTGTTCATGTTGTTCTTCCTGGGTCCTAACCTTGGACCATAACAGTGGTGACGAGGATATTGGACCATAACAGTGGTGCAAGGATATTGGACCATAACAGTTTTGTAAATTGTGAGAGGGTTTGGATATGTAAACTAATTCTGTATTCACTTTCCTGGACTAAATTTTACACTGAGGTATTTGAAGTGTTTACAGTTTATCGAGTCCACATTCCAATTAATAATTATAGAAATAAATAATAATAATAACAGTAATAGTAATAATATTGTGCTTTCTTATTGACATGGCGACGGTCCCTGCAGACTGTAATGTATCTTTGAAGATCTTCAAAAATCTATCAAAATACAAGGACTTTGAAGTGGAAATCTAGAAAATGTGGCACATGAGGACATCAATAATTCCACGTTGTTGGAGCCCTTGGATTGATTGAAAACGGTTCCAATAGACTCACTGAAAGGATTCCTATTAGGCTATGTGTTAAATTAAAAAAAACCTATGCTCACAAGTACAGCTTACACATTACGAAGGGCTTCATCTATGTAAAAAGTGTGAGGCTCTTAGGTTGTCTTTTTTTTCTTTTTATAGAAATGCTCAATCATTTCTGACCTTAGGTCTCTGGTTGGAACCCAGAATGAAATGTGTATACAACAGAAATCAAAGAAAATAATAATAAAAATAATAATCAAAGCCTCGCAGCCAGATCCTATCACTGTCACATAATCAAGGATGGCACTAACCCGAAATGCGGGATCTGCAGAAAATATGATGAAACTGTCGACCATATTATCTCAGGATGTCTGGAACTAGGAAAAAATGAATATCCCCACAGACATAAGAAGGTAGTTGAATATCCCCACAGACATAAGAAGGTAATTCACTGAAAGATATGTAAAAAGCACAAAATTGAAACCACTGAGAGATGGTATGACCACCAACCAGACACAATTACCCAGCATAATGATGTAACTATCCTCTGGGACATGCCAAATTGATAGGAAAATAAAAGCCAATGGACCTGAGACTGTACCAATAGTAACCAGAGCTCTGGGCCTTGTGAGAAAAGGAATGGACAATTTTACTAAAAGTGTCCCAGGTAACATCAACATACAAGTTTCCCAGAAAATCACCCTACTAGGAACATGGCATATACTAAAAAATAGTGCTATCAATTAAATGACAATTCACTTATAGGGCCTAAGGACCATAGTTTGAACCCAGCTCTACAGGATACAAAGCAGGAAACATAACACACAAACAACAACAATAATAATAATAATAATAATGATAATAACAATCTCAAAAATGTAGCACATGAGGTCATAAATAATTCCAGTTGTAGTTGGAGCCCTCAGATTGATTGGTAAAAGTTCTAATAGACTCATTGAATGGATTATTAGTAGCCCATGCCTTAAAGAAATACAAAAAATTGTACTCACAAGTACCGTTTGCACATTATGAAGAGCTTTATCTATGTAAAATCTGTGTTTTTATTTTGTTTTTTTACAAAAATGATCAGTAAAAAAATGTCATGAAGCCATTTCTGGCTTTAGGTCACTGGTTGGGATCTGGAAGGAAATGTGTATACAACAGAAATCAGAGGAAATAATAATTCAAATAATAATGATGTTGATAATAATACATACATACATACATACATTAATTATTATGGAAACCTTTATTTTGCGTTTTGAATATTTGTTTGCCTTGTGGATTGAAAAGAAAAACAGGTTCTGACAAATATTGGTTCTCTAAGAATAGAAAACCATTCCAAACAGTAAAAGACATGACTCTTCACTAAGATGATCAGATAAGATCCAAATATTACTCCTGTAGAGTAACTGAAAACTTCTGCCAGCCGCAATGGCCACCATGTTCAAATTCTAGTCTTTCTTGCAACCAATTTCTTTATCTGAAGTGAAAGAATGTCTGGCAATTTGCCAGAATATTCTTCGTATTTATTTACCAGAAATTGTGGAATAAAAGAAACTAACTCAAGAAGTATAGTGATTTTCCAAGTGTAGCTTAGATGTGACACAAGGCCGAAAGTATGGGGCACCCAGTGTGGATTGAACTCACTACTCGATCATAAATGTTTTAGTGAGACAACCTTGCTAACCATTACACTGCCCTGAGGTGCTCCTGATTCACTAAGTAAAAACAAATAATATATACTTGTTTAGTTGGTTTAGATTGGAGTTGTAGGGAAACAATAATTGAGGCTTACGATATTGCATGTCCATTGGTCACATGCGAATTTAGCCTCTTACCAAAACTTGGCTTTTAGAGGAGTTTTTGCTTTTGTTCATTGAGCAGTTAACATCTCATTTTCCTGAACATATGTGGAAAATGGGCATTATGTTCACTGCTTTTGCTTGAGTGGAAATGACATCATTGTCACCAGCTTCAGCGAGCCAATTTATTTTACCTTGTCAAGAGAACCAGGAAAAGTAAAACATCTTGTGTTTATCTTTTATGTACCTCAAGCAGACATGCTCATTCTTGGATCAATGTGTATATTCATTTGTTTGGGGACACATGCAATTTGTTGTAACATTTTTAGCATTTATTAAATGTTTTAATTGTGCACGGGTGTATTTCATTTTTCATTTCAGTGTTAGTGCACCAATAGATACACTAGTGCTAATATTAGTACCTGGTGGGTGGGAAACTATTAAATATCTTCCTAGTACCAGGTTGCTGGTAAATTATGACTGGCAAATAAAATTATACAAATAAGTGGTACTAATAGTGTGGTTCCTTTGTAATTTGGGGTAACAAAAGTGTTATATTCCGTGCTAAGGGAATAAATACTTAACACCAGGTGGATACTAGAAAAAAGGTTTATTGTACACAACCAGAACAATATGAAATATGGTACAGTTATACACACATGTCAATCTAGTAGTGAGTGCCATTAATTGGAAGGTCAGATGTGCTTGCGTTGTCTTGCTCTCACTCTTCCTCTAGTCTCTCGTAGACAGTAGACTTTATAGGAACTTACTACCTATAGTGTAATCATTCATGGGGGTGACAGGTTATTTTATTACATCAAAAAGTTATTTCTTTAGTCTGATCTTGGTAGAAGTCGAGAAAAATCCATTTCGTCTTAGTAGTGGATAGGTCGAAGTCAGAACTTAGTAGTAGTAGTCATTTTAGAAATAGGTTAGTGTCAATCTACTGTGCTTTTTTTGGGCCCTAATAAGGGCTGGAAATATTATTAGCAGATGATCTCTTAATTTCTTCACATGTCACATATGACGGGTTTCTCTGGTGGTCACTTCTCTTGTTCTGCTTTCTTTTGCGGTCCCTTCTCCACATCTCACTCAGAGTTGTCAGCTTAATATCCTTTTGACTAGGGTTGTCTTTTTGTTAGTTGAGAGTGAAGTATATAGAGAGAAGTTCAGAAAGAAAGAGAGAGAGAGAAAGAAAGACATAAGTGTTTTAAAGGAAAGCACAAATGCTTTTTTAATTTTAATTCTTTCTTTTTTGTTTATGTAAATTATTTTTATATTTTCTTTTTTCTCTTATTGGGACGCACTACAAATGCTTAGCAATGAAAACAATTCCTTTCCATTTTATAAGAACAGATTTCTGTCCTTCTTCCGTTATTTTAATTGCTGTTCATTTGTTACCGTCAGGGAATATTCTTCTGTAATCTGTGTTCAAATGCAGAAACCTTCCAAGTTTTTCATCACTAAACCATCGCAAAAACAAAACAAAGAATTCATAAAAGGCAAATCCCCTTTCTGCTATGGCATAATGACTGGTTTGTCTATAATAAGAACACTTGGCATTTTGATTACAAACCCAGTCCTACTGGTCGACCGAAAAAGGTGGGGTACTTTCTAAATCATGGCTTATATTTCCCAAGAAAAAAAAAAGCATAAATATTTTTAGTGGTTTTTGTTAACAGCAGTGAAGTGTAAGGAATGGTGAAATAAAGATGGATTCTCTTTTTGGCCATTTCTTCTTTTTTGTTTTTTCTTTAATAATCAAACCTTAACACCCCCATGTTGTTTATAGAAACTCTGTCACGACTGCTGCCATTGGCAGCTCTTTAAAACTAACAAACAGAATGACATAGACCCTGCAACAAGTCCTTATCAAAGTCCATCAACAGTTCACTAATTTCTGCTAGCTTTTCGAACTACTTCAGCATTTTCATGTTATTACCACACCCTTGGATATAAATATAATTTCAGTTTTCAGAAGGGGGGTTATTTATAGATGCAGGGTAGGGAAGTAAAAGATGGAATGATAATTTACTTTATACTGAATTTTGTATTTAGTAGAATTTAGTGTCTACTAAGCTCAATACACAATCACTAATGAAGTAAGTTCAGTTCTCACTGAATATGTCATACACATGGCCTTGTGTCAGACTAATGTAAATTTAGTAAATAGCAGGAAGCATTTCATTAAAGTCCTTACAATGTAATGCTGTTTGGGTTCGTCTTTGTATCTCTTATTATCTGGTTGAATGGTTGAAATGGTTAGGGACTGACTTTTAATACTACCAACAAACATACAAAGAGAAACTGAACATTATTATTATTTGGGTAACTGAGACTACAAACGCCATGTTATTAAGTTGCAAACTGTACTGAAAATTGCTTTATTTTCAAGTTAAAAATTTTTAATGGTATTGTCCGAAATAAAATCTTGCTATGATGTGCTGTTTTTGCTATGTTATACCCACTAACAGAAACTGGGTTGTTATAAATATATAAGTTTATAAATATTATAAATATTTAGCCATAAATTAATTTAAAGTTCAAGGAGACAGAAGATAACAAATTGATGTTTCATTTAAATTTCCTCTGGGAATCACACCATCCACTCGTCAAGGAGTATCAGCAATCGACTGCTTATACTTGTATATTTTTCTTTTTCATATGCACTGGTACAAGTTTTTTCATAGCGTATGTGTGTGACATGTGCATGCATGTATGTGTGTGTGTGTATGTGTGTTCACGAGCATGCACTCATCTACGTGTATGTGCCTACATCTAGAATGTTGTAGTTATTTGTCCTTTACATCATTTTTTTTCACTCCTTAGCCTTTTCTCTTTCTTTCACTTTTTGTCTTTTCTTTCAACTGTTGCCATTTTGATTTCCAGTTTTCTAGACACACACACACACACACACATACACACACACACACACACACACACATATATATATATATATATATATATATATATATATATATATATATATTTTTATCATCCACAGACAGACTGTTTCGCTGTATCACAGCTCATCTGTGTGGCTAGACGTCCGGTTGCCTCTAGCTAGGATCAAAACCCGACTGAATTGGCGTCAGTCGGAACTTCTACCACTAAGCCGTCGGCCCACGGTAGGGATGAAGGTGAATTTTAGCGTGTTTATTTTTAGATTTAGATAAACACACAGTGACTGACAGTGACTCAATTCTGCCAAAGAGTCATGCTATATTAGCTTTAATAGTCACTGTTTACAAACTCACACCTCAAACCCACAGAGCTCCACCAAAATTAATTTTTCAGGAGCCAATATTTTTGTCATCAACAGACAGACTGTTTCGCTGTTTCACAGCTCATCAGTGTGGCTAGATGTCCGGTTGCCTCTAGCTAGGATCGAAACCCGACTGAATTGGCGTCAGTCGGAACTTCTACCACTAAGCTGTCAGCCCACGGTAGAGATGAAGGTGAATTTTAGCATGTTTATTTTTAGATTTAGATAAACACACAGTGACTGACAGTGACTCAATTATCAAAGTGAACATTGAAGTCAACACTCAGAGGTGAGAGGCTGTTTTATGCTAGATGCAATCATCAGACCAATATATATATATATATATATATATATATTTTCACAGCATTCAATTCTGCTATTATATTTTCACAAAAAAAACAACAACACTGCCTTACATCAAAAACAAAAAAAATACTGCCTTACATCAACATGGAATCAATACAATTTAACTACTACATAAAAAATATACTTACATCAAACTTACATGATTACAGAATCAAACTCACAGAAAGAATAGAACATTTTATAAAAATGCCTAAGGTGGAAAGTATTCTGTTTATTCAACAATGGCAATAGTGTCAACCACAACAACAGCAACAATAACAATAAAATTAACAAATTTGGATTTGCCTCAGTGAAATGTCAACCACAAAAAAACAAACTTGATTGTTTTTGAAAATGACTTAAGAAATATAATCAATAATTTGGAAATAAGAAAATTCAACAATGATTTCCAAAGACTTGAAAAGATCAAAAAATTATAACCAACTAAAAACAAACATTTATAAAAGCAAATGAATCCAGGATAATCTATAAAATCGAAACCAACTATTACAATAAACTAGTTGACAAAGAAGTCACTAAATTTTACAAAACGACTAAAAAGAAACAGAAAGTGATATAAAGAAAAAAGCTAAAAACATAGCCAATAAACTAAAATTTGTCAATAGAATAAAACAACTAGCAAAAATAGAACCATTTATAAAATTAAAGTACCATAAGGACAACATCACAACCAAACCAACAAGCAGATTACTTAACCCCACAAAAGCAACATTGAGAAAATAAAACAAACAAATATTAGAAAAAATATTCCCAAACCTAAGAAACATAGTAAATATAAACCAATGGAAAAATACAAAAGCAACAATCAATTGGCTTAATAACATTAATAATAAAGAAAACTATTCCCTCACACAATTAGACATAAAAGACTTCTACGCATCTATTAATGACTACACTAAACAATGCAATAAACTTAGCAAAACAATACATGACTATCCCCAATGAGGACATAAATATATTTAAATACTGCTGAAAATCAATAAAAAATATGGACAAAAATGGGCCATAATAATATTAATAATGATCATAATAATAATAATAATAATAATAATAATAGCTTTGATATAACAATAGGTAGCTATGATGGTGCTTTTGTGCAAAATCATATGCATATACATAATCAATGAATTAATAAATATTATTAACAAAAAAGATATAGGTCAATACAGAGATGATGGTCTATTAATTCTAAGAAATTGCAACAGCAGTACTACAGAAAAATAAGAAAAGAAATAATAAAACCTTCAAAACTATAAGATTTACAAGTGATATAAAATCCAACCAAAAAATAGTAAATTTCTTAGGTATAACCTTCAATCTAAACAATGGAACATGCAGACCATACAGAAAACTAAACAACAACCCAATATACATTAACTAAAATTCCAACCACCTTCCTAATTTATTCAAACAAATAACCATATCTATAAATAAAAAAATTTCAAAAATTTCTAGTAGCTTAAAAATATTCAATGAAAACAAAAACTATATGAATCACCCTTAAGAAACTGCAGATATTCAAACAGACTAGAATACAAAAACGAAAACAATTCAAACAAAAACAACAGAAAAAGAAACATAATTTCATACCCCTCCTCTACAACAATGCAATAAAAACAAAAATAGTGAAAATATTATTCAAAATAATTGACAAAGACTTCCCTAAAAACAGAAAATATGAAAAATTATCAATAAAAATACAATTAAAATTAGTTATAGCTGCATGGATAACATCGAGAAAATAATAATTAAGTATAATAAAAAATATGCAACAAAACCAACAACAATAATCAACAACAATAACATCCAGCAAAATAACACCATGAAATGTAAATACAGAAACAAAGAAAATTGATCATTTAACAATAAATACTTAACCAATAATATAATATAAAATGCTATCGTAGCTAATAACATTAACACAGACAAAAAATTTACAGAAAATAACTTAAAAGAAAGATATTATAACCACAAAATGTCCATTGAAAAAAAACAATATGACACAACCCTATCAAAATACATATGGAACCTAAAAGAAAACAATATCCACACCAGAGTCAAATGGGAAAGTATAGAAAGAGCAGCCCTATACAATATCAACAATAAAAATTGTAAACTATGTTTAGAGGGAAAATTAATAATAATTAGTTTTAAAAACTAAAATAAACTTTTGAACAAGAAAACTGAAATAATGGGTAAATGTAGGCATATAAATAAATACTTACTTTGCTATCTAAGCACTAATTAAAAATAAACAAATAAATATAATATAAACTTTAGAAAAAGAAAAAATAATTATTAATAAATAAATAACTGAACAAATATTAAATATTCACAACTATACATGTGTGTGTGCATATACATATAAATGCACACACACACACACACTAACACACACACACACACACACACACACACACAGACAGACACACGCACACACACACACAGACAACTACAAACAATCAAACCTAACCCCTCATAATTAATACCTCAATATATAACACCAAGGCAAAAACAATTAAAGTACTAACCATTAAATAAAAATGAAACATTAGATAAACAATAACATGATATAAACAAATATTTAATTCACTACATATACACTATTTAAAAATTACATATATGTGTGCATGTGCAGTGAGTGTGCTGTGTGCATGCAGTGTGTGTGTGTGTGTATGCAATATGCGTGTGTGTCCATGAATGTACAGGAGTATATACTCTATATACATATTCAAACAGCAAAGAAAATACTCTGTAAACCCAACCAACCATAATTAATACCCTAAAAATAAGAAAAAAATGCCATTTAAGCAATAGTTTATTATTACCAATGCACAAGTGTGCATGTGTATGTCTACAAACGTTTATATGTGCATGCATATATGTGTACATACATGTATGTGCAAGTATGCACAAGGGTACAAATACAGGCATATGCACAAAAATTCAAACAATAATAAATAAAAATTTAGTTATAAACCTAACCTCCTACAATTAATACTTAAAATACCACCAAAGTAAATAAGAAAACGAAATAAGAGCCAAGTGAAAACATATAAAAATATTTATCATTTAAGCTTTAATATCAGTTATTTATGTAAAATATGAAATACAACATTCATAAATCAAGAAAAAAACTATAGTGCTCAAAAATGAAAAACGATAACATGTCTAGAGATGAAAGCAGAAATAAATAGCTACAATTGAAAGAAAAGAGGAAAAGCAAAAGAAGAGAAAAGCTAAGGAGTGAGTGTAAAGTGGAGAAAAAAGCAAAGAAAAAGACAAATAATCTTGACATACCCCCCATACACATACACACATCTGTGCAGACATTTTTTTTTTGTTCATTTTTTCTCATTATCTTTCCTTTGTCATTTCAAGTTGTTTTTTTTATATTTGGAAAACTTAGTATTGATAGTGGGGGGTTATTTGGAAGCTTTATCAATAGTTTAGTTTAGTTTCAAATGTTGTTCCATTTGTTTTCAAGGATTCGTCTCTGTATATTTACACAACTTTTTTTTCTAATTCCAGTGTTCCTGCATTTGATGGAACCAAATTTCAAGTCATTGTTGTAATAAAAGAGAAGCAGCCAACATTACATAAGATATCTTTCTTCATAGGTGACTGTATATTGAAGTGTGTTTAAAAAAATACACATCAAAATTTCAGTTTGACTTGAAATGACGTCACCTTGAATGACTTGAAATGGATTCCATCAGCATCGTTCCAAAATGTCACATGAAATGAGCAAGAAAAGCTCCTCTGTTTTGCAATTACAGATTAACCAATCTTAAAAAATGGTACAAGACCAAACACATGGTATGCACTGATCCAAGACATGATGGTAACTGATGTTATCTGAGAACAACATGATAAAAAGATATTAGCCAGATGAAGACACCATTACCACTTGCTAAGTTCATTAACACCAAACAGGTGAGAGTTTAAGGTATTTCTGCTGTACAATGTATTCCTCACAGTTTTAAATTTTGATTTTCAGTTCTTCATTAGTCTGCCATTTTAAATATTTAATGAGCAAAATTTACCTAATTTGCATAATTTAAAAATGATTCTTGGAAGAAGAGATCAAAAGTTTTAGAAAATGTATAATTTGTTGGATTTCTTTTTTATTTTGAGATTTATTTAAATTCATATCCTCGATCTTTGAGTTTTTTGTTGGCATATTCTTCAAACTTGTCATGGGAAATTATTTTTAACAATTATATTAATAAGAAAAAATGATCAAATTTGGTCTTCAGAATTTCAATGGCATCATAGTTAAAATCTTTTATTGCCAAAATGTAATTGTAGTTTTTAACAAATAGACCCATATCCTAAAAATACATTTGTGTATGAAGCCATTAATGTTAATGTTTTATATACACTATGTCTCCCTCTATTAACCACCTGTTATTTTTCCTGATTTTTAGAAAAACTAATAAAGGAATTCACATTAATATTTAATATGCAAGATATTTCAGTTATAATAGTCCACCTGTCAATCTTACAATGTATCAACTGTGTAACACAATGAGTTCCCTCAAATGATTTTATCTGAGCCTGAAGTGACTGATGTTTTATAACTGCCAGTAAAATGAAGGTGTCCACTATCCACAAGTAGGAAAAGAGGAAATAAATAAATATATAAAAACTTTTGAGATCAAGTGTCACTCAGCTGGAAGGTAGAGAATTCCAATTGTAGGCTTATATAGGCAGAATGATGATTAGAGGTAGTGGAGTAAGAAGCTGTTGGTAGAGGTTTACAGTCACAAGCAATCAGAGTGATGAGCAGTCTGTTGAGATGGAGAGACTGTCAGGGATGGGATTCATATTGGTCAATAGCAAATCTGGGGCCTGTTTGTCTGTCTTGAGAGAAGACAGAAGTAGCAGTGAGAATGCTCCAAGTGTTTACCTATGCCAAGCCGATAAAGAGCCCAGCATTTTTGTGTTTTGTCTTCTTGCTTTGGTGATATTTCCACCTCTTCTGTTTTGGGGCCTTTCTTTGTTTTTGTTTACACTGATATAAATAGGAATGAAAACACACTGTGAGAGGAAAGACAGGCCTGAGACTCTACAGTTGTATATTTACAACAGTTTTATGAATTTATTAGTCATGTTACTGAAACTCCCAAACCATTATGGTGGAATTCAAAATTGTTATTATAAAAGAAATGCAAAGTTTACAAAGACAAATGTTTTGAAGAATGTTCATTTGATTTGATTTATTTTTTACGGCTTATCAACTCTTTTTGTATTATGTAAAGCTGAACAATATTTTATATTGTGTAAAACAGAAACAACTCCAAGTATAAACTCATGAAGCTTTATTTGACTAATTCAGCTTTAGTGCTGAAAACTTTTATTTTATTATAGTGGATGGTTACAAGTGAGAGGGGAGATGGGATGGGCTTATTTTATTACTATTATTATTATTATCACATATTGTAAGAATAATTTTTTTTGAAATTGAATATTTTATTAACAACTTTTTTCCTGATATAAGTCTTACTATTTAACCCATAACTATGGAAACAAGATGGATTCATATTGTTTTGAAGAAAAACTGAAAACAGTACTATTGTAATAATGACAATGATAAAAGTAAAAAGTTCATCTGTGATATATACTTTATGTTCTGAAACTAGTTTTTTAAAAAAATCCTTCATTCATTGATTTTGTAAGTTGTGGCATTTCTTCATATGAAAAAAAAAAACTTCACAGTATTCAGAATAATGTTTTAAGGTTAATCCTTGTAAATGTGTTTGGATTCTTCTTAAACTATGGCTCTATGTGTACAATGTATATCTAAGCTGTCATCTTAACACCATATAGAACTTACCACAGGCCTACTACTTTACTACCTATAATCCTAATCCAAAGGATCGTATATCATTTATCATTTATAAATAGAATTCCAGAAAATTGTTAGCAAAATTTACAAAGACAAATGTTTTGAAGAAAAATAGAAAACAGTATCATTATGATGACGACAATTATAAAGACAGCATTGTGAAGTGTATGCTGTATGTCCTGAAATTAGTTTTTAAAAATCATTCATTCATTGGTTTTGTGAGCTGTTGTATTATTTGCCTCCTCCTCTTATGTTCATATAACAACCTCTTTCAGTAATCCTCTACTCTGAGTGGCTCTTGGGTCTTGTAAATGGGTGAACAGCTAGGAAAACAAATATCTCTACAAGTGCCACAAGAAAGTCCATGCATATCTGACCTGTCACCTGCCATAGCACTTGAAACTCACTGTTGGTCCACCACTTAATTACTTATAATCCCCCCTCAAATATCCCACCAGTTTTGTCTTGTTGACAACTTAACCTTCAAAGACGGCCACTGCTTAGCCCCCATACCGTTTGCTTGATCTGACTCATTGAGGGTAGCATGATATTTGTTGATGAAGGGAATGGTTGACAAATTGTACTTCATGTATTTTGTTGTCTATTTCATTCAATTTTCCGATCCGACACAAGACTAAAATATCATAGTTTGATAAAGACAGAGTTTTTTTTTTATTAACTACTCACAGCTCAGAGAGATAAATCTTTAACTTGCTCTTATCAGATATACATTGGAGTTGTCCATGATTTTCAGCAAACTTCTTCACTGTATTTGTTACTTGCCATTCATTTTTGCTATTTCTAGACTTGTTTTACTATTTCTAGACTTGTTTTTACTATTCTAGACTTGTTTACTATTTCTAGACTTGTTTTACTATTTCTAGACTCGTTTACTATTCCTAGACTTGTTTACTATTTCTAGACTTGTTTTACTTCTTGAAAGCTGTGAAGTTATTAAACATTTCTTTTGTTGTTAATAAGGTCAGAGATTGTCAGTCTTAAGTTGAGGAGGTCGTGTTTTGAACAAAAACTAAAAATGTTGAGTTGGTTGACAAAATAGACAAGCAAAAGAGTGAATCAAAACAAGGTAGAAATATTTATTCTATTGGGAAATTTTTTTGTGTGGAAAGAGAAAATGTCAAGGAATGTTCCTGAAAGAAAGTGTGAATTCCAGTAATGTTATTAAGAGTGTCTATGTAAAAAAGGGTGAAGTTAAAGTAGAACTTAGTCTGTTGATGAGTTAAAGAATGAGTGGGATATATTGTCTATGCCATGTGTATCTATTGCACGGAGAAGAGCTAATTTTAGCTTCCTATCTTGATCCCATTCCAAAATGAAATAAGGCTAGTCTCTCCAGATTCACAGCATGCATGTTCCCAGTTATTTTTTCATTACACATGCTCAAAAGGTGAAAAGTGGTTGCTGCTGCTGCTGCTGCTGATAGGCTCATTGATACATGCATGTCCAGCTGAGAAAAGGCAGCCATATTGCAACCATAAACTTGCAACTTGGCTTTGAAACGTCTTAATTCAGAACATTCTACACAAATGTCTTCTGTTTGTTTCCATCTGTACAAAACAAACCAGCTTTCATCTTAACTGTGCAGATAAATGTTTGTCTTTACATTCCAATAAATACTTGTTTTATATATCAATAAAACATGAAGTCAATAATAATATGAGATAGTGTGTGCATGTGTGAGTCTATTATAGGAATCTTAATCGCAATATAGTATGCCATGTGAAGGATTATGTGACAAATATCTGTGTTTCCACATACACTGTGTACGGTGTGTGCCTTTCTACGTAGTATGTTTCATGTGTATTTATTGGTAGAAAAATAAATAAATAAAAATAAACAAATAATAACAAAGATAACAAAATATCACCATCTCTAAAAATAGATGTATATTCAGAGTTGCTAGACCATGAAGTCATATTTCAACTAACTGTCCCAACTAGGATACAAACATGATAGACTAGTGAGCGAATCAGAAACAGAAGCTGTTTTCAAACAGGATATAAGGTCACAAATCATGAGCCAATAAGAAGTAAAGCAGCACTTTCAAAGCAGATTTCTAAATATGTATATAACGAGATGGAGAATCAACTAATGAATTAATTTTATCCATTCTCCGATGCTGCGATCATCAGACCCAGAACTGAAATATAACATATACACAGCCCAGACAATCTTGCATACTAACATTCAATACCTACCTCCTTCTATCACATTTTAAGCAGATTGATACTTATCTAACCGAATTTATATATATATATATATATATATATATATATATATTTCTGTATTTAGGCTGCAATCCTTCTTTCATGCACATTTCATTGAATACGATAGACAAAGTGCTTTTATTTATTCATCCTCTCGCACACTTTTATTTAAGGAATTAAACAATGTAAAACAAATGCTGATTAATAACAGATTTCCTAATCAATTGTTGAATTTCCACATTAGGCATTTCTTGTCTAAGGTAGCTAATAGCAACGATAAAGATTATAGAAACATAAACAATAACATTAATATTTTTTGTAAAAATCAGCTATGAACATGGACACAAAATCTTGACCATGTTTTGAAAAATGAAAATATTATATAAATACATACATGCAACAAACTATTTCTTATTTAACAGTTAAAATATTTCATCCTTGAAAATGGCTAAATGTATAGCCGAAAGCACTCAGATTAAAAGAACATCGGACAGTTTTTATATAATTTATCATCTGAAAAGAAAGAAAATTATTAGATCGCATGAGAAATTGTATAAAAAAGTAAATAAAAGCACCTTGTCTGTCATATTCAATGAAATGTGCATATATATATATATATATATATATATATATATATATATATATATATATATATATATGTATGTGTGTGTGTGTGTGTGTGTATATATATATATATATATATATATATATATATATATATATATATATATATATATATATGTATGTATATATAAAAATGAACATTGAAGTCAACAGTCAGAGGCAACAGGCTGTTTCATGCTAGATGCAATTGTCAGGCTGTGAGTGTTGGCTTTTTTCTTGACTATTTATATATACGGGTCGGTGGTGCATTGTGGGTAGTCCATTTTGGCAGTTATATATATATATTATATATATATATACATAATATATATATATAGTTACAAATCTAAACATATTTTTTTAGTGTTTGACACAAAATAAATATCTAATTTTAAGACAAATTACACCTATTTTTATGGCGACATTTAAATTTGATTTCATTTCTTTGTTTTAATAATTCTATATAAATTTATACATTGAGCTCTCATCATGGATTTAACTTTTTAATATTTTTTATTAAATTGACCTCCTTGGAATAATCCCTACTACCTATGGTATTATATATATATATATATATATATATATATATATATATATATATATACATTAATGCATGTTTCATTAAATAATATAGACAAGTTTTGTCTATTTATTTTAGTCAAATTCCTTTCATATCGTCTGATAAGCTTAATAACATTAGCATTATATATATATATATATATATATATATATATATATATATATATATATATATATATACATATATATAAATATATAAGTTTCCTTAGCTTCTAACCTATATATATATATATATATATATATATATATATATATATATATATAATAAAAATTTAGTAATCCTTATGGAATTTCCAAGAGAATATAGATCCAGGGAGAGCTATATGTCAGAGACAGAGCAAAATTATTAATTAATGAATATCAAACACTTAAAATCTCATAGGTAATAATTTTTAATTTCATGAAAGCTATAAGAAATAGCTTTTAATCTTTCAAACCAAATATAAGCAGAAAAAATTTAATGTGTTAAATAATGTTAAAATTTTTTTATCTGCAGACTTTAAGGTTTGTGGTGAGTTAATTTAACATACTGATTTTAGATTTAACTCGTTACATTAATATGGCATTTAAGGAAGAGGGTGAATGAAAGTATTGTTAAGTGAATGGGAATTACAGACAACACACTGTTTGGCTTTTTCACTGGCTAAGATTCCAATGCAGATATATTCAATTTAACAAAGTATTTATAATTTATATTAAAAATAGTGTTTAGTTAAGGACATTTTAAATAATATTCAGAATTTAGCTAAAGATTTAGAATTTAACATAATTTCTTAAACTAATTACCCAAGAAATTTGAATTAAATAATTATTAATTATTTAGACATTCAGAGAAACTTAGTATATTTATTTATAAAGTATAATTTCCATAATGTCTGCAGGACAAAGGACTTTTTCATGGTGAATAAAATGATTCTTTTGGATACTCCAGCATGTTTTCCTGACCTTGGATTTGACTGAATATTTTTGGAGGTGGATGTCAAAGGAAGTCTATAGAAATGGATGTCAATTCCAAACAGGGCATGTTCTTCATGAAGCCTTCTTCACCACTTCGAATAACATCCCAACCAACCTTTTGCAGATGCTTATATTGACCATGCCAAAGCAAATTTTTGAAGTTATTCACAATGACAGCTGTGCAACTCGCTACTGAGACATATTATTTGGCATTTCCTACTGTGTTTCGGACTTCTTTTACGTATGGTCTTAAACTTTTGGACAGCTAGTATTCAGCCTAATTTCCCAGTATTTAAATTTTATCAATTAAATACTAAAAAATTTTTCAACATTTATTTTTTCTTTTCTTATTTTCCTTTTTAGAAGATCTTCTTAAATAAGTGGTTGAATCTCACAATGCAAAAGTTATATTTTTTCTTTATTTTCATTGGCCTTAATATTTGGGCCAGCAGTGTATATTGTGTTATATAAAAAAAATATTTTGTATATATTAATGTTATGTGCATTTTTTAACATTATACAAACCTATAATAGATATTGTAATATGTGTGCACGGTGGAGTTATGGATAGTGGCTTGGATTTAGAAATTGGAGAGCCAAGTTCGAATTACAGTCAGATCAATTACATTCACTTACGTGCTAATACCCTTGGGAAAGGTATGAATCCACTTCTTCTCCCCCCAGCTATGGGTAAACAGCAGGACAGACCAAGTTCTATAGCCTTCAATAGCAACTGGTCTACCGCAGAAAGAAATGGCAACCTACTGCGGGAAAAAATCTGCCTCGTCAGTCATGTATCAAAAGATACATGATCGCCTAAGTGCGTATCACACATGGCACATAACTGACTGAATATGTGTGCAAAATCTAGTTAACCATGAGTTATACCCCTTGATATAGAACTTTCCTGAATGAATTTCTGATGTGATGTGAAATTAAAAAAACAAGAATTTACCTCAAGACACAGACACTGTACACACTTTTGAACATGTGAATTTGATATAAACAAGCATCTTAAGTGGATCTCTTTATCTTTCACACTGTAGGTATTTGTCGTAACATTCCCTGACAGAAAAAAAAATTATAAAGCACTGGTGAGAAAATTCCAGGAATATGTTCAAGGCAAGAAAGATATAGTCTACAAAAGGAATTGGTTTAAGAAAAGGATGCAGTAGGAAGGAGAAACTTTCCTGTCATTTCTCAGAGACATACAAAGACAAGCAAGAAGATGTGAGTAGATGCATTTAAAAGACAGTATGGTATGTGACTGTCATTATGCAAATCCAGAATGACAAGATTAGAGGACGACTAATGGACTTAATCTAAATCTGGAAAAAGTAGTAAATGCAAAAAAGATGAAATAGTTGAACCCTAGAAGTGTCCAATATGCTTTGAGAAAGAATGAAACCGTCCACCCACCAAATATGGTTGGGCACAGGGAAATACACGTGAGGGAAGAAACGAAAAACCAAGACCAGAGTGAAAAAACCTGAGGGTGGTAACAGTTGTGTTCAGAGAAGTGGACATTAAAGCAACAGTGTCCCCCTTCATGTCTGCAGATGGCTTTCAGCCCACAATTCTGTTGGTCATTACAACAGGCCTGATTTTAAGCAGATATGGAAGTCCCCATGGGCATCTCCTTCTCTGGCAAGAACATTCACAATTGGCCACTGTATCATTTTCATTGCGGGGACTTGCTTCATGGACTGGATGCTTTGTGACTCAAACAAGCACTCGTTTGACACTTTTGCGATGCCAACGAATACTCGTTGTCATTTTCGTAATGCTTGTTGTAGTAGAAACTTTGTAATCACAGATGCAACTATAGTATGCTGTTGAACAATACTGGTATCAAATGCCTTCAAATAATCTTGCACTAATAGTACTTGCTCGATAATATTTGCTCAAATAGTAATCTGTATAGTGATATGAGTAGTGAAATAGTATAGTGAATAGAGTAGAGAATAGGAGTCTGTTTAGCAATAGATGACAGAGGAGAAATGCAGATGCAAATAATTTAGAGGATAGACTAGAAATGACGATTAATTAGACACACGCTAATCTCCCGCATATGCATTTCCTCTACGGTCACATGGTGTACTTAATTCAATAATGGGATTGCCTGTATTTGTTCACTGATGATCTATGTTCAAACTCAAATGTTGGCAGATAAAATATTCCTATATAACAGGATGTGATGCTCAGATCCTATGCACATAAAAATTTTTTTTTATTTTGTGTTCTGCCTTCTTGGTGTTCACATCCATGATTAAAGTTATGCAACACTGCTTTAGCAGATTCTGAGTTCCACACGAAGTATTCATGGACAATGGTCCGTATTTCATATCAGCAGAATGCCAACAATTTGCAACAAAATATTGTCTGAGCAACAGAGCTCAGTAAAAACAGCCTGTCAGAGTTCTGACATTCAAGTTGTAAATTAAAATCACTGAAGAGGTTAGCCTTAGAAAACTGTCAGTGAACTGTTATTTTTTCTCTGCAGGATGTGCTCAAATCCTCTGACTCACAAACTATTTTTTTTATTTTTGTTTGGTGTTTGACTGTTTTACTGTTTATCTCCATCATCCACAGAAGCAAAAAAAAAAAAAACTCATGTTAATTAATTGTGTATGGAATAATGAAAGTAATTCTTTGTAAACATCAAAAAGTTAGAACTAGTCATTTTTTTCGGAAGCACTTACATCACAATTTTTTTGGAAGCCTTTCTTTTTGAAAAAAAAACGATTGGCCCAATGGCATTATTTTTTGTGTGTGTTTATGTGTGTGGCCAAATGGATTAACAGATAATCCTTATAATCTTGACCATATGGACTTTTTTTTCTATTGAAAAGCTATGGACATATGAACCTGAATGGTGACACAAACAACAAAAGACTCGTAGTAATAAAACTTGAGACAGTGTAGAAATCATGCGAGTTGCCATTGCTGTTTGTTTCTTTTTTTAATCTTCTTTTATTAGAATTGCATCAGAACAAGTGGCATGGCTCAATTTCTACAAAGACCACCAACTTCTATTTCAGAACTTAATCAGTTTGAATGTAGGTTACAAAAAAAACAAAAACATGGTGATTATCAATTTCATGATAATCACCAACAGTTGGACGTAAATGTTCTTATCTAATGTCCTTATCTTTGTTGTTATTATCACAATGTTTCAGCTGTTGTGCTATCCAGCCTTCTTCAGGTGTTTGTGGATCCAGGTAACATTTAGGAAATTTTCAACTGAAACCTGGGAGTAGATTGTTTTTGTCCCACTAAACATGTCTATGGATATCATGACTTGTTCTTTTTAATATTGTTTAGGTATTTTTCACCCTCTTTTGGCCTGAGTCTGAGTCTGTGCCACCCAGCCCAGGGATTGAACTCACAGTTACTATACCAACAAATTAAAAAAAAAAAACAATGCATTAATCCAGTAAGCTATTTTTCTTTTAAAAGAATGGGGATTTGGGAATAAGTTCTGTAGTGAATGCGAAATAATAAAAACTTCCTTCATCCACTCCCTTCAAACACAGAGGACTGAGGAAGAAGAATGAAAGGAATTTGTGAGCCTATTTGAAATTTTCTTAAAACCAATGAAAACCTTGCCTTTACATAAATTGACCAGTGACCAAGAAGAAGAAAAGGAATTTGTGAACTTATTTGAAATTGTTTTGGGACCAATGAAAACCTCACCTTCACAGAAATTAGCCAGTCAGTTGAGAAGAAGAAGAAAAGAAAAGTAGCAAGCCTATGTTCAATTCTTTTTTATATAAAAATGAAGAAAAAATTAAATTAATGAGAGAAGAGTGTCTGAATTTATGTGAAAGTTTTTGTTTCTGTTCATCCCAACCCCAGTGTTGAAGTTCTTGCCAGTGTCAAATTACTCACCATTTATATTATCAGAGTCTCTAAGCATGTGAAACTTCAAAGAATTTTCTCTCAACAATCCAAGAAAGCTAAGTATTTCAAACTCTCTCTCTTTGTCTACTTTTGAATGTATGCAAACCATATATCCTTTTGGTGAGCAACAAACTCTCTTACCTTTGTTTTAAATATTTTTTAATATTATTTTGTGTCAGATCATTTAATCTGTTGTATGAACATTTCATCTTCATGAGAACATGTTAAAACTACAGACTTTAAGAATTCTGATTTTATTTTCTGAAACGAATTACTAGCACAACTCGAAGCTTGTAAATTCATAAATAAATTTCTTATCTTGTTTTATTAAAATTAATTAAAGTGTGTTTCCTTGTCATTATCATTCTTCATTAATCTTCTTGGTGTGGGTAAATCAACTTTTCATTTCAAACACTGAGCCTCATCCCGCTATAGTTCTAAAATAATTCTGATCTAATATTTGAAAATAACATTAGATTATTTGAACAGGCGATAAAAATAATGTGCTTGTGGGTGGGCAATTGAATTTTGGCAATTAATTTGAAATTTCCACTCACTGTCTACACATGTATATTTATGACAATGGTGCTGGTAACTTTGGAGCCCCAGGAGCATATACCTTGGTTCTCCTGGTAAGGATGTTAGTTTTTAAACCCCAAATGCAACATTTATATCTTGAAAAGACAGTGAACAAGATTCTCTTTTAGTTGCTCTGCTATATTCAATTGAATAGGGGCTGAATTATTACAATTATGCTTTATAGAAGGACACTTAGACCTATATTATACCCCATAAACTGGGACCATTGCTCATGTACTGATGTTGATATTGTTGTGGATTCTGGGATGAATCCGATATGAATGAATAACAAACAATAATGCTGCTATTGGAAGGCTGCTAGTCTTGCAGATCCCAGCTCGACTCTCCTGTCCACTGTCCTCATGGATACTTATAGGTGATTACCACCTATAGTGCCACCACTCATGGGGGTGGCAGGTTATTCCATTGCATCAAAAATGAAAATATTATATAAATACATGCATACAACAATCTATTTTTGTTAACAATTAATATATTTCAACCTTGAAAATGACTAAATGTATGGCACTTGGATAAAAAGAACAATTGGACAATTTTTATATAATTTATCATCTGGAAAGAAAAAATTATTAGATGACATGATAAATTGTATAAAAAACTAAATCAAAGCACCTTGTCTTAAGCCTAATCTAACAATTGGACAATTTTGCTGTATATATATATATATATAAGTATGCTGGGTCAATGCTTACTATCACAAACCCCTCACTATGTTATCAACATTTGTTTTTTTCTATACATTTACATACATTACAAAATAGTCTAAGCACAACTGACTATTAAAGGATGAAATAAACTGGTTAAAAACAAAACTGGTAAATAAATTCTCATCTTTCAAGTCCACATCTGTCCCTTTGACTTTGGATTTTATTGCTATAAAAAGCAATACAACCCAATTTCTATGGATTCTTGAGTTCAACTGGAAAAGCTTGAGACCAAAGTTTTCCCCATCTATTGACACCAGTCCTTTGATTTTGATTTTTCATGTCTGTTTTTTTGTTTTTTTTTATATAGAACTGAGAAAATGAATGAGTTGATAGTGAAAGAAAGGATAAAGTCTCATCCTTGGCTTCTACATATGCCCATATTTGTCTTGGGAGTTCTTGGAACCAGGTGTCCATTACAACCTGGTCATTCACCGTCCACCATTGGACCTGTTTTCCTTCATGTTCATTATAAGTTTCTAGTCTGAATTTGTCAACTATTTCACCATTGCTCTCATTGCCTACTTTGGCATTCAAGTCTCTCATGGCAATTGTGATTTCTTGTGATCTGCAAAGGGCCTTGGCATCATTTAGCATCGAGTAGAACTTCTGTACTTTTTGATGTCGGTGCGTTCACAAGTACAATGGCTATGTTGAAAAGATCCCCCTTCAGTTTAACCTCAATGATTCCTTCAGATAATTGACAGTATCCCAAATTGCATTTCTTCATGTCTTGGTCTAGTATCAATCCCACTCCTCTTTCATTTTTCTCACCACCTGCATGTATGATCCTGTGTTTGTCACTGACAAAATCTCCATTGTTTGCCCATCGAGTTTCACATACACCTAAGATGCTGATATTTAACCTCTGCCCATTTCTTGTTTTATATTTTCTGTCCCTGGTAGTTTAATGCCCTAGCATTCCATGCCCCGATAATTATATTTTATTTGATGTGAACAGTCGCTGGTCAGGTGACAACTGTCACTCATGTCTTCCCTTACTGGGTGAGGAGTCAATCCCAAGCAATGCTATAAAATAAAATCAAAGAGTAATAAAACAAAAGAAAAGATTCTTGGATATTGGAATTGTCACATTTTCATTTTGAAGTCTTAGAGATAAATTCTCTTAGATTTTCCTGACAAACTGATGGTAAACTCTTCCATAAAGGCTTTGCTTTAAAAACTTTGATATCGCTTAAGCATAAATTTTTTGGATGCTAGTCAGTATTTATTTTTCTTCGTAGAGTCTAGATTTAAATAAAAATAATTTTCATATGAAAAGTAGGTAACTCCACAGATTCACTAAAAAATCTGCATACATGATGAAAAAATGTTCCAATCGTCAAAATCTTTGTTATTATTCAGAGGAAAGACTAAAGGATTTTTTGATTATTAAATTATATTTTTTATCCTTTTTAGAACACTTAAAATTTTGGTTAAAATGTTTGATTTCTTTATTTATGTCAGTGGGGAGGCCAAAGATTAGTATAGGAAATTTTAGCATCTTTTTTGCATCGAAAAACACATTGGTTCAGAAATTCTTGTTGGATTTTAATGAAACTTTCAGGACATATTCACAAATTAATTAAATTATTTTAGAAATGTTTCTTTTTAGAAAATCTTTGTAAAATTTTACCTGTTACCCACCACTTATTTAATTTTATGAAGTTTTTAGTAATTAAATTTTGTGAAGCTTAATGCTTATATTAGTTATATAAAAAAGGCACTCATGTTATATTCCTCAAGTAATTTTTACAGATATATCCACTGTAGAAAAAAATTAAACTTCCGTTTGTCAGTCAAACTGTCAACTAACCTATCAACACCTTAAATAAACAGCTACCACCATGTTAAAAAATGCATTATTGATATTTGAGACTAAAAGTAAGTAATACAGGGTGTCCATAAAGTTCGTGTGCACTTTAAAAAATTCATAACTTTATTTGTATTGTGATAGAAATAATCTGTAAAAAATGTTATAAAGTTTAATGTACCTAGTTTTAAGTATAGCTAAAATAACTAACGTGATTTCAGGCATTACTATAAATCAGTTGGCAAATGTTTTCCGTGAACTGCAAAATCGTATTACCCTTTGTATTGCTAATGATGGAGGACATGTGGAAACTTAAATAAAATTTCAATAAAACCTTAAAAAATATAGATTTACTTCTTTCTAATCCTTTTTACAAATTATTTCTATCGCAAATAGAAATAAAGTTATAAATTTTTTAAAGTGCACTCAAACTTTATGGACAACCTGTCTGTGTTTCAAATCAGATTAATTATATTTTAAATCAGCTAATATTTCTCATATAAAGTTTCAGAAAGTATATTTTATTTTTGAAAAATTTTTTACCAAAGAGAATTGTATTGCGATGACAGATCATTAAAACTGGTGTAAAAATCAGCAATGATTAGCAATTTCAAAACGATTATGAGCAATTTTCAGTCAATTAAATTAGTTTTGAAATGCAGAAAAAGTATTTTGCATAATGTTAAATTTAATATTTTAACTTGAAATTAAAACTAAAATAAAAGCTTCAAGAAAGATTTTTTCATTTTAAAAAATACATTTTAAATTTTAGATGTTGCATTTCTGCAGAAATAGCTGCTGTCTGTATTTTGCAAAAGTTGGCACATTTATAAACAGACAAAAAAATTCAAAATTCTTTTTAAAATATTGAGGATCAACGAATTGTAGTAAGCTTTGCCATTTATGATTAGTAAATATAGTTTTTACTTAACAATATCACTTAATCGGTACATATTAATACAGAATTTTAAAAGATTTAAAAGATTTTAAAAATTAAAATGATAATGAGGTAGGGAGGAGTTAACAGATGTAAAAAAATATATATTTTCAAGATTTTCTAAAAAAGAAACATTTCAGAAAATAATTTTATTCATTTGTGAATATGTCCTGAAGGTTTAATAAAAATTGAACAATTATTTGATTTTTGCAAAAATTTCCAAATCAATGTGTTTTTCATAAAAAAAAAAAACACTAAAATTTACTAAACTAATTTTTGGTCACCCTGCTGACACAAGTAAAACAAGATTTTTAACCAAAATTTCACACGTTCTAAAACGGATAAAAAATATAATTTAATAACAAAAAAATGATAAGCTTATCTTTTAGCAAATGGAGGTACCTAAATAAAACTAAAACACTATTAAAAAAAGATTTTAATTGCTTATAAGATATACTAGGGACATTATTGAATTAATTTTTACAAGAATTGTTTCTATTTTTCAAAAATTTTAATTAGAATAATTTATAAAATTTTAAATATTTTAAAATTTTGTATTAATTTATACAGATTAGGTGATACTGTTATTAAGTAAAAACTATTTA
Source organism: Acanthosepion esculentum (assembly GCA_964036315.1). Lineage (NCBI taxonomy): Eukaryota > Metazoa > Mollusca > Cephalopoda > Sepiida > Sepiidae > Acanthosepion > Acanthosepion esculentum. The sequence continues at coordinate 72,539,000 of OZ038516.1, forward strand.
GTAATCGTAAATGGAAAAGCTTACTAAAATTACCAGTATTTAAAAAAAAATGTTTAATTATTTTAGTATGTCTATAACCATGCTGATTATTGTACATTAATTATGTGCAATAATCAGTACATTCATCCACATTGCATTTTATATGAATACTACCTTATGAAAACTGAGATTTAGTATAGTGGGGCAGGACCCATATCATAGATTCTGGTTGCAATGGCCCTGCATATATGTATATATGTATGCATAATTTTTTTAAATGTATGTAAGACATTTCATAGAAATCATAAATACTAAACTCAGATCCTCAGCAGTGAAGCAGGAAGTCAAATGATTTTTCTTTGTTAATAATGAATAAACATAGTAAAATAAGTTAGTAGCACAAAGATAGACATGGTCGTGTTGGAAAGGCAAACCACTGACTCAGTTATCACTTGTTCCCTTTCCACTGTCTATGTACTACCCAGTTCAAGGATTGAACTCACAATTACTATTCACGAACCAGCATTTGAATCCTCTAGGCAATTGAGTAGTATTAAATAAGAACTGAACCAGTTATCCCTGGACATATGGGCAGTGGAATGAGAACAATTTACTCCTCTAGATTAAATAAAGTGTCCAGTTTGAAATTCCCTGAATGCTATGTGGATCAACAAGTACCTGATGAAGGTCAGAGGTTACAACAGCTGAAAGGTTGTGATGACAACAACAATAATAAGGAGCAATAATCCAAATGTAAATAATGTAAAAATATCAGATTAAATAATGTAAAAATATCAGATTAAATAATGTAATAATATCTGAGTAAATAATGTAAAGATATCAGAATAAATAATGTAAAAATATCAGAGTAAATAATGTAAAAATATGAAGGTAAATAATGTAAAAATATCAGATTAAATAATGTAAAAATATCAGAATAAATAATGTAAAAATATCAGAGTAAATAATGTAATAATATCTGAGTAAATAATGTAAAAATAGCCAAGTAAATAATGTAAAAATATCAGAGTAAATAATGTAAAAATATCAGAGTAAATAATGTAAAAATATCAGAGTGTCTTATACACTGAGTTACTTTTGAGTATTCTCATTGTTATTATTGTAATGTTTTGATTGCTATTTCATTCAAGTGATGTCGCATCTCTCAAACCAATGTATATGAATTTTTTCCAATACCTAAACCAAGGATTGAACTCACAGCTACTCACTTTATGTAAACATTGCTTTTATTTACAAGGTTATATGTCCTATAGTGCAAAATGATGAAAATCTGAAAAATTCAGACATTTGAAAATAAATACATTCTTTTTTCTATTTTTGATAGTGTAATATAGCAGCAACACCCCTAAATAAAATCTTATGAGGTTTTATTTGACTAATTCAGCTTTAGCGATAAAAACGTTTATTTTATTATAGTGGATAGTTACAAACGAGAGGCGAGATTAGATGGGCTTATTTTCTCCCTTGTAGGAGAAACTCCCATTTGATCTGATGTAATTTATTGTTCAATGACAAAGTGTGTCACAGTACAGCAAGGCTCTATTTTCCCTTTTCTTTATTCAAATCTCTCGAATGTACAGGCCAATTGATGTAATACACACTGTTTAAAGGAAAAATAAAAAAGGGGCGTCTATTTCAAATATGAGTATCCATTATAATAACATTTGAAGTAATAATATATATTATTTAATGTTTCTTTTGTATAATAATAGATTCTAGGGTTTTGAGTCTTTCCTTGCCTTGGGGTGGCATAAAGTATTTTGATCTTGGATAATACCGATATCCTATACAGGACCCAAGAAAAACTCACAACCCTAGAAGCTATATATATACTATAATCATATAACGATATTGTTATGGTCCAGATACTTGTACCACGGTGATGGTTCAGGTCCTTGTACCACGGTGATGGTTCAAGGTAGAACCAATGAAGAATAACTCGAACACAGGTATGGAATAACACAGATATATTACAAATAGAATATATGTACAAGATAGTAGAAGTGTTAGTAATAACAATCAGGTTAGGTTAGAGAGAACTATGTTGTCTCGAAGTATCACTATTCCAATGTCTTACAGTAATCGTCTAGCCGACTGCCCGACTCCCTCTCTCTCTCTCTGTATGACTCACTCTCTGACTCTCTGCTGCTTCTCCTTGAGGCGCAGTATTTATGGAGTATGGACTAGTCCATTACTATTATGGGTAAGTTCCCATAACAGATATATAATTTTGTATAATTTTATTTATCAACAAATACTATTTAAAAAAATATAAAAAACTGGAAATAAAGTGTTGAAATCCGAACGGATGAAAAGCATCACAAAAAAACCCTTTTCCAGTTTGTCATATTTTTGTAAATACATTCTATAATATAGCTTATGTCGAAGCTTAGGAAACTTTATTTCACTAATTCAGCTTTAGTGATGAAAACGTTTTATTATAGTGGATGGTTACAAGTGAGAGGGGAGAGGGGATGGACTTATTTCATTACCAAATATTGGTTATTTCCAAATCGATGCAGTGTAAAGAGACAATGAGAAACATTTTCAGATGTCTTCAGTGAATTATGCAAGGAAGTCATTTACAAAAAATGGTTTCAAATCTTTCAAATATCCAAGTTAAACAAAAAATTAACTTTGGCTTCAGATAAAAGTTTCTTGTCTCTTAACCTTTTTTTTGTGATTTCAGTCACTTTCTGAATGCTTTACGATCAGGAATATTTCACAAAAAGAACAAAAGTTATTAGTTGTAACCTGATGTGCTGTTGACTTAAGCAGCTGAACAGCAGTATGTGATTTACCAGAAATAACTGCAAAAACATTTTAATCACAGTTGATGATAAATACAATTACGGCAGCTGCAAATAAAACCATTTTGATTTTACTCTTTATGAATATATCTCTATAAAATTATATATTTGTTTAAATAATAATAATAATAATAATAATAACACCTACTGATATATGTAAAATTATATAATTTAACATGCATCAAGTGGAACAGAATCTTGTCAATAAGAGTGATTCCTAGATATTAATAGTTCACAATCTTCTATGTATCATTTCTCTTCAGAGCATTGGTGATCATGACTCTCCACAACTTCCTGTCCATTGTAGCCCTTAGTAAATTTCTGTATATCTCCTAAACCCTGTTCTGCCAACCATTTACACAAACTCCTTAGGTAATTTATGTAATGTTTTCTTCTGTTCCTCTTGCTTTTAATATTTCCTGTGGGTGTCAAATTTTCCAAGCCTTCTTTCCTCATTATGTGCTCTACAAATTTCAACAATCTCTTTCTGATGTTAAGTATAAGTGCCCGTTTTCTCTAAAACTTTGTCGTTGCTCAAATGTTCAGACCTTGGTATCCTCAGCATCCTTCTGTAGAACCACATTTCTGTTGCTTTAAATATCTCCTTCATCTGCGATGAGATTATCCAGCATTTACTGCCATATAGCAGGGCTGATGTAACATAAAATTTCTGCACTCTTTTCTTTGCTTCCAATCAAATTTTCCTGTTTCTTAATACTTTACTTGTCTTTTGGAAGGCATCTTTCACTATCTAAATGGGCCTTCAAATTTCAGTGCCTTCAAATTTCAGTGCCACACTTTCCATCCTCTGGAAAAAAAAAAACATACTCGATATTCAAATTTTTGTTCTTGTTTAATTTTGGTCTTGGTCTTTCCAATTTGTAATTCACATGATGAGCGGTTACTTTTGGTGATAATCGCAGATTCTCTCTTCTTACAATTGATGTTTAATCCTTTTTTTCTCGCTAACATTTGCCACCTTCTGTACATGTGCTTTTAGTTTCCTTTCCGTATCTACTATCAACAATGTATCACCTGTATATATAATGTTAAGATTGTGGCTTTCATTAGTTAACAATACTTACCTAAACTGACTAAAATGTGTTTAAAGGTATGTTTAAATATACAAGAAAACAGAAGAAATTCAGGACAAAGAAATTCCTTCACAAATGATTTCAGGTTGCAGCTAAAGGAGCTTGCTATATCATGTAGCAATGCATCTAGCAATTTGACCTGAAAGTCTTGATGCAAAAACAATTATATTTTATAACATTTTTATTAGTCAGTAGTATGAAATAATTAAAATTAATAATTAATTAAAAATGTAAGTAAATATTAGATTTTTTTTTACTCCTGTGGCAGTGGATGGTGTTCCTTCGGAGGATTGGCACGATTGCGTCTCGATTAAGGAACGAGCCTCGCGAAACGGAGTGGCTCTTGCAGCATGTCTCACTGGCGACGGTTCGAGGTAATGCTTTCTCCATCATAGCGGCTGGCAGAGGATAGAAAAAAAATTTGTTTCTAGTTACGTTGTTCTGGAATTGTCATCATTGGTCGACTGAACTTGCTTTGTTTCAATTATTGTTTCCCTTAGATTGAACTTACCATTTCTTTTTATACTATAATGTATTTCAGTGTTATCCAATAAATCTACTGAAATTTTTATCTTTCTTTCTTACTTTTCTAAGTGTATTAAACAAAAGCCATATGGTGTGTAAAAATTGTTAGATTGTGTGTAAAAGTTTGTTTAGAATTGGCTCTCAAAATGATGTCCAGAAATAACTGTTATGGTGAACGGTTTCTGGATTTCAGAGGGACATTGAAAACCAACCAACTAATTATTTTTTGAGTGGCAGAAATCGAGACAAGCGATAAAAGTCTGATAATTAATAGAATGCATTTCAAATGTACAAATAAAAATGAAGAATGAAAAAGAAATGAAGAAATGAATTCAAATGGAAAAATAGAGAAAAATAAAAGAATTAAAATGAAGAAATAAAAAAATAGAATATTATGGTGAAATAAAGAAATATTTCAAAAATAAAAAATATCAAGTGAAAAAAGGTAAAAAAATAAAATAAAATGAAAAAGAAATTAAAATGAAGAAACATAGGAGAATGCAAGAAAGGAAAAAAAATTAAAATGAATCAAAAATTAAAATAAAAACAAAATATGACAAAGAAATAAAGTGAAATGATATTAAGAACATTTTAAATGTTTTTGGAATTTTTATAAACGGATCTTTATTTGTCAAAAATGTTTTGGGTATATCTATGCTGTTGCTGCTTTAAAAGCAGCCATGCTTACAAATAACAACAGGATTATTTACAGGATATCGTTGTTGTCATTGTGCAACAGAAGCTGAGAATCCTTGGAATGCTTACCAAGCAACCAAACATCATATTTTCTCTTCACCAATTTAGCATTCTTAGTACACACATACTTTGTTATCTCTCCATAGTGGTTATTTGCATGTACAGCTTGTCATAACTCATGTATATATATATGTATATATATATATATATATATATATATATATATATATATATATATATATATATATATAAATATATATATATATATAATAACGAAAAGACTTAATTATTCATCATATAATAGGTTATAAATTTATTTCAAAAATTACACACACACACACACACACACACACACACACACACACACACAATAACGATCTGTTGCCCCAATACTATATATTCACACGCACACACACACACACACGGGCGTGTGACTAGAATGTTTGCTTTATGACCATGAGACCCTGGTTCAAATCTCCCCACAGTTGATTTGTCAGGAAGGAGGTGGGGATCCCAGCATGCGGCACCTTTGGAAAGTGCCTGAAAACCATACCACGAGTTGACCCAAGCCTTGTGAGTGAAATTGGATAGATGGAATACTTGGGGGTCATCAATAGCTGTGATAGCATGAAGTCATGAGTCATCATGACCGAGAGTTTGAGTGTGCTGGCCTTGTACAGACTGTTGATCACACTAGATAATATGCTGTTTAACAGAAACTGTAACTAAGGTCTGCTTAATATAGTTGCAGTATAAGCCACAGGTGGGCTCTGTGGGAGTTGAATAAACACAAATACGCCAGAGCAAGCGTCTACAGCAGGGATTGGCTAGCTGCCCTAGTAGACGGGTAGAAAAATATTTAAAAAACCCAATAAAAAACAAAAGAAAAAGAAAAAAATGAAGTAGCGATTTTAAGTTGAGCTTAAGAAATATTTTTGAAGAGAGAGAAGTGGTAGAAGAAGTTTGCATTTTAGACTAAAAGGGAAGAGAGGGGAAGATTTTGTGGATAAATCTTTAACCACAACCAGTAATAAAATTTATGGAAATCGAATCAATGTTGTTATTCATTTAAACATCACCATCATATTCATCATCATCACCATCATCATCATCATGATAATAAATACGAGAGTCATTCAATAAATAAGTTGAATTTTTCAGTATAAGGACTTCTAACACAGATAGAAGCTTACTCTTTTTTTTTGTTTTACTTCTTTTTCACATGGATTTAAGTTCTTTTGCAGATTAAAAAAAACTTTCAGAGTTTTGGCGATTAACAAAGATGGCCAACCAAGAAGCATGCTCCAGGATTGAACAGCGGTCATTTATCAAGTTTTTGGTTGCTGAAGGGTGCAAACCAGTTGAAATTCATAGGAGAATGTCAACTGTGTATGGTGCCACATGTTTCAGCCAAAAAAATGTCTACAAGTGGGCTAAATTGTTTAAAGAAGGACGGAGCAGTGTTGAGGATGAAGACAGGCCTACAGAATTGAGGTCTCCTGAGGTGATCGAATCAGTCAATGACCTCATTCAGTCTGACAGAAGGGTGACAGTGGATGACATTGCAAGGACTTTGAGCTTATCTTTTGGGATAAACGCAGGGGTCATCAGTCAGAAGGAGTCATCTTGCATCATGACAACGCAAGGCCTCACACAGCAGCCCAAACGGTGCAGACCATCAACGAGCTGGGCTGGGAACTGCTCCCTCATCCCCCTTACAGCCCAGACCTTGCCCCTTCAGACTTTCACCTGTTTGGTCCCTTGAAAGCGTTCACGAAAGGCACGAAGTTGAAAAGTGATGATGAAGTCAAAAGTGTTGTGAGCGACTGGCTGAGACATCAGTCCAAAGATTTTTACACTGAGGGAATACAGAAGCTTGTGCACAGATGGGAAAAGTGTGTGACAGTGCTGGGAGACTACATTGAAAAATAAAAAAAAGTAAGCTTCTATCTGTATTAGAAGTCCTTATACCGAAAAATTCACCTTATTTATTGAATGACCCTTGTATATAGTATTAAAAAAGTAAATAATAATAATAATAATAATAATAATAATAATAATAATAAAAGTAATACAAATGACAGTGGGAACGTCAGTTCATGAATTTAATTTGGTCCTGAAGGTCATTCATAACCTGAAATGTTTGTAAACTGAAACTATTTTTCCAGTAGGAATCAATATAGAGAAAAAAAGTCACAGTACAATAAAATTGGAAAAGAAAAGCACGACACAACACACAAATGTATACAACATGGTGGTTGACTCAGAAATTATTCTGTTTGGGTTAACTCAGTTCGGCAATGTTGTTCGACAGTTGAGATATTTTCTGTTCAAAAACTGATTTGTTTGACATGTGAGAAGTTCGAGAAATGAGGTTGCTCTGTACCTATAAGAATATCCCTGATATCTTCATGAATTATTAAATACATCTTTGAACACATTTATGTATGTGTGACACACACACACACACACACACACACACACACACACACACACACACACGCACATATATATAATATAAACACACACACACACACATATATATATAATATAAACACACACACACACACTCATATATATATATATATAATATAAACACACACACACATACATATATATATAAATTTATATACAGTTATTAAAGCAAAGAAATGAAATGAAATTTAAATGTTGCCATAAAAATAGGTTTAAATTGTCTTAAAATTAGATATTTATGTTGTCAAACACTAAAAAAATATGTTTAAGTTTGTATATATATAGATATATAGATATATATATATAGCACCTTGAGGTAGTGTAATGATTAGCAAGCTTGTCTCACTGGAACAATTACAACTGAGTAGTAAGTTCGATCCTCATTGGGTGCCCCATACTTTCGCCCTTGTGCCACATCTAAGTTACACATGGAAAATCACTATATATAAACACACATATATATTATATATATATATATATATATAATATATATATATATATAGTTACAAATCTAAACATATTTTTTTAGTGTTTGACACAAAATAAATATCTAATTTTAAGACAAACCTATTTTTATGGTAACATTTAAATTTGATTTCATTTCTTTATTTTAATAATTCTATATAAATTTATACATTGAGCTCTCATCATGGATTTAACTTTTTAATATTTTTTATTAAAAAGACCTCCTTGGAATAATCCCTACTACATATGGATTTGGTATTATATATATATATATATATATATATATATATATATATATATATATATATATACATTAATGCATGTTTCATTAAATAATATAGACAAGTTTTGTCTATTTATTTTAGTCAAATTCCTTTCATATCGTCTGATAAGCTTAATAACATTGTCATTATAGATATATATATATATATATATATATATATATATATATATATATATATATGTAAAAGGAGGTATATTAAAAGTAATGGATAGTGTCTCAGATTGAGGAATCGGAGATCTGAGTTTGAATTCCAGGCGAGTCCATTACATTCGCTTACATGCTAATACCCTTGGGAAAGGTATTAATCCTCTTCTTCTCCCTCCAGCTATGAGTAAATAGCAGGACAGACTGGGTTCTATAGCCTTGGATGGCAACTGTTGTAGGAGAAGGACAACTTTGAATTTAAAACCTGCGGAGGGTCGTCTGGGGACCCTGTGGCATGTAGTACACCAAGTCTCTATATTCAGCCCTTTAAAAAGTGTGGATGGTCCTGCAGAAAACCTTCAACACTATAATCAAATCTTATGTGCTGGTGTCAGGCTGTCAGTTTCCTGGGAACTGATCTGCTTGACCCTCATACATCGAATTCGACGGGAGAGTCAAGTATATATATGTATATTTGAGGGGGATTGTGTTTAGACAAATTATTTTTCTGAAGAAGTTCCTGGCAATCTTTGACCTTCATGCCCACAAAAATAGTTTTTTCCATTGACTCCACTATTATTTTTAACTACCTTCTCTCCTTGGCAATGTTTATTGTCTTAAAAAGCAATGATTAGAATTTTAATAAAACCTAAAATCCTAAACATTATTAGTTTGTTCATTTACAAGAATAATTTTCTATTTACAACATTCTAAAAACTAATACAATTAAAACTAATTCAATACAATATTTATCATTTATCAATTTATAAAGAAATAAATATGAAAACAATTTTTTATCCATAAATTTATAAACATTTACTAAATTATTAAAATGTGTGAATCAATTATAAGGAAATCCTTATTATTGAACATTTTATAAAGTTTGAATCGATCGTCAGTTAACTGATATTTTGCCAAACATTCCAATAAACAATCTAATAAAAAAAATATTGTTTATTGTTTTTCTTTCAATTCTCAAGAACAAAGGAAATTATAAATGATCTAAATCGGTTTTTCACAGATGAGAGTAACACTTGTGGCTGTCAAGAGGAATTGATATCAAGTGTAAAACAATTTTACTTCTTTTGCTCTCAAAAATCAAGTGTTTATCATCAGCAGCAGTAGTTTTGAATTTTGGTGCTCCGGCTGTCTTTCTTGCATCTGTTTCTAACTCTGTTTTTGTAATGAATATTGCACTTGATATTGGGAAATCTTTAACTTCTTGTTAATTTATCTGAGAGTAAAGCCGACTCTAAATAAAATTTCAATTTGTGCCTCCACCACAATGCTTAGTAGCTTTGATTTTGGCATTTTGTTCAAATTACTTCAAAATTAAAAAAAGAATTTAAAAAAAAAACTATGAAAATAATGTCATAATGACACAAGATGTTTTTGTTTCCACAAAGACAGCAGCATATGTTTTGCTCACAACATCGGTCAATGCTGAGTTAACATTTAGAACCTGTATTAGCATTTAATTGAAAATTTAGTTGAAAATTTTGGTCATCTCAAAAAGTTTACTGACAGGTTAAAGGCGAAAACAAAATATAATGTTTGTCAGAAAATAGTGATAATTTAGCAAAATGTATTGTGGACAGACGAATCCAAGTTTGAACTTTCTGGTTGTAAGAGGAACCTGGAGAAAGACTGAAAAATAAAAGCAAATACACACTATAATTACTGACATTTTATCTTTTACTTTAAAGAATGCAAAAATATCTCATTTTAAGGTACTTTTGGCCTGTAGGGTATATATATATATATATATATATATATATATATATAAAAACATATATATATATATATATTTCATATTCACACACTATCCTTGATATTGAACATTTCTACCCATAAATATAGAATACCTTAAATTTATATATATATATATATATATATATATATATATATATATATATATATATATATATGTATGTATTAAGGCAGTTGGGCTGCATAAGTCTTAGCCCTATCTGAGTGGGCCAGATCAGACTGTGTAGGCCTTAGCTCTGTCTGAACTGGCTGGTCGGGCTGCATCTTAGCCCTATCTGAGCAGGCCGGTCAGGCTGTGTAGATCTTAGCCCTATCTGAACTCACTGCGCACGAGCTCTGCGCAGCCTTCTGGGTTTCAAACATACTTCAAATATTCAATTTAATAAAAATAAATATCCAATAGCATCAACTCCTGCCAATAAATAAACACAGGCTTGTAGAACCTATATGAGTCCATAAAAAACAAACATTTATTCATCTCAGCAGAAGATTGATAACAGTAAAGAGACCTGCATCAACCTCAGCGTCTTGTCTTTCCCATCAAAGCACCAGTGGACTCCCTTTGATCGCATCTCCCAACTCCATTTTCTCTCTTCCTCACTGAAAGACTATTCATGTTCTTTTCCTTACAGTCAAAGGGAAGAACTTTCACGGTAAGTAATTATGGTTAAAGTTTGTGTATCTTACGTTTAAATAAATATCATTTTATTTGAACACGCAACAATATTTTCTCTCATTTTTTTTATTCAATGAATGGTGACCCATGGAATCTTTCTTCAACGCATCTATTAAAATATGGTCTGGTGCCTCTGATTTTCATCTCAAGGTTCTCAACAAAATCCAAAGACGGATATGCAATGTGATGATTTGGCAGCTCAACTGCAGTGATGTGGCTTCCCTCTGTCTTTTCTACAAATATTTTCATGACAATTGCTCTGACAAGCTATTTTTCACTGCATGTTAAATGTAACCACCTCTTCTACTCCAACAGCTTCTTCTCTCACACTTCCCAACAGTGCAACTCCCTTCCCCTTACTTGCTTCCCTGATAACTATAATCTTCAAAAATTTAAATGTAATGTCAATCGACATCTTCTGATGCCTTGATCTTGACACCTGTCCTTCTCTTTATCCTTTCCTCAAATGCACCTCTTTACTCTTACTTTCACTCTCTGTAAATCCTTGCGTGCTAGTGGCACACCTGCCTTGCATGGGGTGAAATGCTTAAAAAAATTTTTTTATAGATGTGTTTGAATTTTTATTTATCTATGTGTAGGTATTTATATTTTTGCATGAATAGTGAACATATTTATATGTAGATAAATATAAATAAATATTTGTTTGTACACCTCTGTATTTATATATAAATGTGGATGTATATATATGTTTAAAAAAAACAAAAAAACATCCAATCTAATTCTTAAAATAATTCATCACCACAAAAATCTACCCTATATAAAAATTAATTGTGTTTATGAAATCTTAAGTTCCTTGGGAGATTGTATCTGTAATGCTAACAATTAACAAACAAAATTAATTCCTTACATTGGTCACATATGCACCACACTTTCTTATAGGTTGACTTGTCATTTGTCAAAATTTAGTGTAAGTCACACATATAGATAAACATATGACAAAAAAGAAAAATGGTATTAATATAAGACAAATTTCAGTAGATAACACCAAAATTTTATACAGGAGTCAGTGCGAAGAAAGCCTCGAAATTCTGGATGCTGTTGTAATAAAAGAAAAGCAGCCAACATTGAAGGTGTATTTCTCTCCATCGGGGACAGTATAATGAAGTGCATTTAAAAAACAACACACATAAAAATTTCAGTTTAATCATTTATATGATGTTACCTTGAGTGACTTGAAACTGTAAATCTGTACAGAACAATCCTTAAAAATGAATGTAGCGACATTCGAAAGTACTCGGGAAGAAAGTAATATAATTTTGAACTTTGGCAAATTTATCAATAATACAAAACAACTAATTCAAAAATTAAAAAAATTAAATAAAAATTGATAGACAGAACATGTCTATATTATTTAGCCAAACATGTTTGAGATATTTGTATATATATATATATGTGTGTGTGTGTGTGTGTGTGTGTGTGTGTGTGTGTGTGTGTGTATATATATTATTGTTATGGTGAAACACACATATTCTATAGTTATTAGACTCTCCCACCTAATATAAGTAAGAGTAGTAAGAGGAACGAGGGTCAGTCGATGTCGGACGACAGTAGTCAACAGTTAGTCGAATACGAAAGTAGTCAGCAACCACAAGATTACTCTGCGTAATACCTATTATATCAAGTTCCTAATGTTTGGTACATCAAACTTATTTAGGACCGATTTTAGTACAAATACAAGCCTCCACTGCGAAATAACTCCACAACAATTATATATATATATATATATATATATATATATATATATAAATATATTGTTGTGGGATGGCGGATGATACTTATTGATTTATAGGGGGGCAGAAGGTGATATGTGGTTGGTGCTAAACTCATTTAAGGTAGTAGCAGTGTTTACTAATTATTCTGGGTGCTGTCCGGAATAAGGCAATCTTAATTCAACGTACATCAAAATCAGATGTAATAATGCAATGGTGAAGCAATACATTTAAACAAGTGAATTTAAAATGAAACTGAAGGTAAAGATTTATTTATCGATAAATAACAATTTAATTGGATGTTTTATGATGTATAAATATTTGGTGAATACAGTAAAAGATCCTTGAAAAGAAAGGTAAGTTCACATATGCACATTTGAGGTGTTTTTTAATAGACTCTTGAAGCAAAAAAGTTAACATACACACATTGAGGTGTGTTTGATAAAATCCATATGAAATGGAAACATTCACGGACATACATTAAGGTGTGTTCAATGATAAAACACTTTGAAAGGGGAAAAGTTCATACCTTGATTTCATTGTAGAATCTACATCAGAAAAGCGGGACATGTTATTTCAGTTGATTAGTAATCCATTTAAGTTGACAATGTGGAATTCATACTCCAACTGGATCTTGTTCACTTTATGGTTTGTATTTATAGATTTCCTTAAGCAGGTTCTGGCTCACAAAAAAGTTCCTCAAAAATGTGAGGAAAATGCTGTCAGTGGTTGATTAATAATTTACATTATATTTTGAATATTTTTGAAATGTTACTGGAAGTGCCACTTGGAGCCTATGTGCAATTGACTGATTTTGATCATTTGACTCTTGACTGCTGAGACAGAGACTTCCAGTTGACCCAACAATGTCATGATATTTGTGTGTACATTTGTATTATTACTTACATTATTTACATTATTCAGACTGTTATCCTTATCTTCATTGCCATATTCACAACATTTCAGCAGTTGTCATGTAACCATGGGACTTACCTTCCACCAAAGGGAGATAAGTGCCATCTGTATCTCTACAAAGATGTTTGGAGTGATCACTAGTGATGGCAATGTTATGCCTCCATTCATCTTTCTACAGGCCCTCAGACTCAACACGGAGCTCTACATCAAGTCCCTTGAGGAGGTAGTGCTGCCCTGGGTCAAGAGGATGGCTGCTGGAAGACTCTATGTCTGACAACAGGACTCTGCACCATGCCACACAAAAAGGAGAACCCAGTCATGGTTATCAATTTCTCTGACCACATCACCCCTTACATTTGGCCAACTAACTCCCCAGATTACAACCCCTTTGATTATTATGTGTCGGGCACAGTTGAGTGAAAGACCAACAAAACTCCTCGTAAGACCAAAGATGAACTGAAGGCAAGTATTATGGAAGCATTTACCAACTTAAACAAGGAGACCATCCAGAAGAGTTGCAGGAGATTCCAAAGTCATCTGGAGGCCATGTTTGAAGCCAATGGCAATTTAATGAATAAATTTAATTTTTAGTATTTCAAGATATTTTTGTGTAATTTCGGTAAACATATCTGTTAAAATATGATGTCAGTGTTATTTTCATTTTTGTGTAATTTAGACGACAATTTATCCATCGCAACCTGTATTATTCATCAGTTTTGTTATGATATGTTATTTTTTAACCTGAATTTTTTAAAAATATCCCAATATATTGTTTTAGTGTGATAATGTTACAGAAAATTTTAAAATGAGATGTTTGTGTTACTTTCATTTTTTTTTTGCATAATTTAGACGACAATTTATCCATCGCAATATATATATATATATATATATATATATATATATATATATATATACGGGTAATTTTTTTCTATTTTATAGTCATTAGTTTGGTTTATTGTTTTAGTAATACATTTTTTTTCATTGTTTTAGTAATACATTTCAATTGTAGTTGTGGTTCTTCATTTAATCCTTGTGTATACATTTAGGTTTCACTGTGCAAATTATTTTAATTTTGTTTATTTAAGAAGATACCAATGTATTCTGAAGAAATGTTGATCAAAAAAAGATCCTTTAAAGAATGTGTTTTTGTATATTTAAGACAATATACCAATTCTGTGCTGTCAAATCCTTGCTTATATATATATATATATATATATATATATATATTAAAAAGAAGAAAGAAACTGCAAATGTTTTTGGTTGTAATGTGGATTTAAAAAAAAAATATATTATGCTTTATTTTCCATAATTTTGTTACACGCGTTTCTGGTTTCATGACCTTCATCAGGCAAAGAGTAGATATTTCCACATATTATTAAAAGGAATTAATTTTTCTTTTGTTTTTTGATGTTAAATATTCTTGATATTAGACGTTCTCTTTTTTGTGTGTTAGTGACCCAAATGTCTTCCTTGAACTGGCAGTGAAAAAGTTCTGCATGAAGGGTAATAAAACAATCAAGACTGGTCCGAGAAAGGGTGAAAAAGATATCTATATTCTTATCTTTTAATGACCCCTGTGTGTTCCTAGATCTAGGATCTAACACCGAAAAACAAAACAAAAATTAATTCCTTTTAATAATATGTATGTAGAAATATCCACTCTTTGCCTGATGAAGACTAGAAACCCGTGTAGCAAAATTATGGAAAATAAAGCCTAATATATTTTTTATAAAATCCACATTACAACCAAAAACATTTACGGTTTCTCTCTTGTTTTCAATATACACACTTTTCTCTCATTGAAACTGCTATAGCCTCAACCCTTTATATATATATATATATATATATATATATATATATATATTTCAGTTTCTACAAATAAGATATTATATAGGAACTATCAAATCAAGTCTACAACATATTTTCCTTCCCCTCATTTTTCTTTTGTTTTGCCTAGATCTTGACCTCTGTATTTTGAATGGATGACAATAAAACTTGAATTTGGGGTCAAATAGAAATTGGGAATTGAAAGAAAGAGTAAAGAGTGACTCAAATCAACGAGTTTCTCAACAATTACAGATTTTCACAAAGTAAACCAGTTTCAGTTGTCTATCCTTGACATGTAAATGTGAATAAATAATCATTTGTGATAATTTTATCTGACCTTGCAGTCTGTCAGACTTAATCCTAAGGTAATGTTAATTTGTAACATAATTTATATCAGGAAATGAAAACTATGCAAGGACTTAACTGATATATATTCTATATATATTATTATTTTATATTATCATTACTTATTGGAAATTGCTCAATATCAGTGATAGAGGTAACATATTCAGTTGTATGGATATGAGTTTATGACACTGGGTTTCACACTTTTGTTTGCATTTAATTTTTTCATCCCGGATGCTACCTGAATTTTTACCAAAAACAAAATAATTTCCATGCCTGAAGATGACTGAATGTACAGTTGAAAGTACTTGCATATTAAAGAAAGCCTCTATACAGCTTATAGTTTTAAAAAACAAGGATCATAACATTCATTGAGTGTTTTGTAGGTTAATGCACCTTTAAATTTTCATATATATATATATATATATATATATATATATATATATATATATATATATATATATATATATTATTTATTTTAGGACAGTAAAACATGTTAAAAATCGCTACATAATGTCAGTTATGTTTCAGCACCATAAATGTGTCTCCTCAGGCGCTGCTCATCTGAGGAGACACATTTATTGTGTTTAAACATAACTGACCGTATGTAGCGATTTTTAACATGTTTCACTATCCTAAGATAAATAATATGTAGCTCTACTCTGTATTGAGCCCTCTTTTAAATTAAATGTTACATACAGTGGCATTATACTCCATTTGTTCTCATTTTACATTGATATATATATATATATATATATATATATATATATATATATATATATATATATATATATATATATTGATTTAAAAGAACCAACAAAGTCTAACTGTTTAATTTTTTATTAAATTTTTCCAATTTTTGGATAAAGTGTTGAGTCTTGTGTTTGAAGTTGTAGATAAACTCTCCAAAGTTCATATTTTGTTATTTTTTCAACTTTTGCAGTCATTATCAAGAACCAATGTGGCGCCTTTGTGGTAGTTAGAATTCCTTTGTCTACATGCTGGAATTCTTTGGGAAGCTGGATGTTTGGAATGGTCTAGTGTGACATTATGTGTAGTGGCTACTGGGAACAAAGACACACAAAAAGAATGCAATTTATTTATTTATTTTACTTTATTTTATTTTATTTTTTACATTTTTAATACTAATATTAATATGTATGCCCATTAATTATATCATATCCACTTGAAGATATCATCTCGTGTGGTGAATGATATTTTATTTAATGTGGTTCTGTTAAATAAACAGAAAATATTGCAGGTAAATTTCCAAAGAGTTCAAAAAGGGAAAAATACCTTTTAACAACCACATTGAGATAAAAAAGAAATGATTTAGTAAGAGAAAGGATGAAAAGAAATTTCTGCTTTTGGTAAAGTTTATAAATAATACAATTAATATTTGCTTGGATTTTTAACAATCTTTAAAACTGAAAGGTTTTTTGTTTTTTAATTCTTTTTCATTTATTATTCATTTTTTAAAATTGAAAGGCTTTTATTTGAAAAAAATAAGTATCTTTTCACTTCTTTATTTTTAAAGTTGAAAGGTTTTTATTTTTAAAAAAAAGGTTTATTTTCACTTATTTGGTTTTTACAAAATCAACGTGTAAGTATATCAGACAATTTTATTAAAGATAAAAATGTGTTCCTTCACAAAATTTCTTCCTTTTGTTTCTACTTTTTGACATATTTTCAACCAACTACTTTACAATGGATAGATAGAATGTATTGCCAAGGCACTTGATATCGTGTAATAGTTCCCAATAGACATTGCTAGTGAATTAAAAACCATGCTCTTGTATTGTAACCTTGTACCAGACTCATCTAATCTTTGTAATCTGTCATGGTTAGTAAACTAATCTTGGTTGCTCTTAGCTTTCATCCCCACTAGGTACTCGACTTTTGAGATCTTTTGCTAGAAAAGGTTAAACTCAAATAATTGCTTAATTTGAGAAGCAATTCTTACCAATTTCCTTAATTTGGTTCATGCTTTCCTCTCTTTTTTAAAACAATGAATGACATGAGCCTCTGAGGTTCTTTCAAACTCTCATGTAACTGTCTTCTTTCAATTCACTTTGTGCAAAAGTAAAAAATGGAATTAAAATGATTTACAGAGCTAAATATAAAAACAAAAACATTATCCTTAACTTTATGAAAAACAAAATTCCTTCTGAAAAATTTTCCTCTACTTTTATTTCACTATTTTTTTTTCTTCACTCCATTACTTCAACTTGCATATTTTTCATGAAATAATTAACAGATCTGTGAGTAGTAAGGTTTTGAAATAATTAACAGATCTGTGAGCAGTAAGGTTATGAAATAATTAACAGATCTGTGAGCAATAAGGTTTTGAAATAATTAACAGATCTGTGAGCAGTAAGGTTATGAAATAATTAACAGATCTATTGGCACTAAGATAGTTATTGTTACCTTCTATTAAACACCTTGTTGAAAAGACAGGATTCTTAGATCTCCATATATTTTGATGTAAGAATACAAAGTTCATTTGTATTTAAACTTGTGATCTTCAGTTCAGTACTGCATCTTCGTACTTTGTCTTGCATTGTTAGATGTGGAAGTACCAATGAATGAATTTTATGAAAAAAATTAATTTTAGCTTTTTTTTTTAAGAGAATTTTTAGGCTTGTATTAGAAAATACCTGTTGTTGCTGAAAACAGAGATTTGAGCTGATCTAAAATTGTCTTTGGATAGAATTGAATTTCCCAAGGAAATCATTAATTTCTTACTTTTGCATACAGAAGGTAGAGAAAATTGATTATCTGAGAAAAAAGAATTAAAAAAAGAACGAAAGACAGAAGCCAGAAAAGGAAAAAGCATAAACCTTTTCTTTTTGTTTTACAAGTCTTATCATAATTGTTGGTTCCAATCCCCATGGGGAATGACTGAAAAACACTTGTCCCCCATTCCCCAATTTATAGGCAGAAGCACACAAATGTATGCTGGGATTTCTTCCTAGCCAATAAAATAGGCTAGTTCTTGATTTCATATTACTTAGTCCTGGTCTGTCTTGTCATGAAGTCAGAACAATGCATTCGCTTGTCCAAACTTGCCCTTGTGTGTGAACACCAATTCTTAGTTTATGAACTTTTTGCCATATAACAATTGCTTTGCCTTATTATTGTTAATTTGCCTTGCATATATTGTTTGCTTGTTTTATATTATTTTGTGCCCTGTTCTTTTCTTTTTGTTGTTGTTGTTGTTGTTGTTGTTTATTGCAAATTTTGTCAATTCTGTTTGTTGAGCAATTCTGCCATTTAACCATAGTCAATCAATCTACAATAATAAAATAATGAATGTGCAATGGAAGAAAGGTTTATTCTCCCAGTTTGTATTTTCCCCA
Source organism: Acanthosepion esculentum (assembly GCA_964036315.1). Lineage (NCBI taxonomy): Eukaryota > Metazoa > Mollusca > Cephalopoda > Sepiida > Sepiidae > Acanthosepion > Acanthosepion esculentum. Next base: position 72,558,114 of record OZ038516.1, read on the forward strand.
TTATGGGCATTATTATATCCATGATATAATAACACTTTATTTCATGAAAGGAACACAATAGCAAGAAGAAAAGGAATGATAAACATGCTTTGTTCTCAGAGAGAATTTTATGCTACTAAGTCATACACAAAATTATATATACATATTTATATTTACCCCAGCAGAGAAACTATAACATGTGCAGAGTGAAAGGGGATGGAAAGAGAGAGCCTTACTTGTAATAGTTTCCAATGGAAATTGGCAATGCTGGAGATTCTTCTGTGTTTCTGGAGAAGCCATATTTAGGATTCCAGATTTGAGTGGGCCAGATTTATCTGCTATGATTCTAGTGAGGACATATTCCCCTCAAACAAGGAAACATTGTCATGTGCTTTTCCCAAATTGAGAACTTGCGAGCTAGAGATATTATCTATATCTGGCGAAGATATATTTCTATAGGAAAATGGCACCATGGTCTTGTAAGCTCAACCACATAGCAGCTGTTTGCCCCAAACAGAAGCACAGGTGAGGCAACTGCTTGGTTTGACTCCTGGAAACTGACTGGAGGACTAGCCACTTTCATCACTCTATGAAGTGACATTACTAAGCAGCTGTCACATGACCCACATGACTTCATCTTGACTAAAGTGAGATAATCACCTTTTGTATTCCCATAAAAAGAATGAAAAGAAATTATCTTGGGAAATATTTCAAATGTTTATATATAAATAAATTACTTCATTATAATTTTATCTTCTGTTTATACCAAAATATTTCCCTCTTTGATATTTTCATGCAATATTTCTTTGGGGGCCTGGAGGTGGTGAACAGATGAAGGTGAAAGGGATAGCTATATTTTGCCAACAGATGTCTTTTTGATCTGCATAACATGAGAAAGACTCTGCAGATACCAAAGTAAACAGTAATGGAAGCATATCACCTGTGAATTTGAATGAAGAAGTCTAGCAAATATTGAATTTTGTCCCATTTTGTGCCATTCTGATATGACTTGTTCAAATAAAAACAAGTTCCTTAAAGATATGTGGAAGCATTCCTATAAATGATCAGGATATCAAGTAGGAAAAGCAAATAAATTTTGTGATGAAAATTAAAGCAGTTTTTGATAGTTTTGAATCAATGTAGCAAAACACAAAGAATCGAACAATGAAGAAAAGTTTTTCCTGCAACTTAAGAGGCCAAATTTATGGATTTTTTATTGATGGATAAACGGGGAAGTTTTTAAAAATACCCACAACACATGAAACAAATGATATTTGAAAAAACAGAAAAATAGAAAAATGATATCTAAAAATACATGAAGAAAATGAAAAAAATATATTAAAAAAACAGGAGGAAAAATACATTATGATTAAAGATATTCTATTTAATATTGTTTTAAGGCTTTCTTTACAATTTGTGCTATATAGTATTTTAATATTATCTCTTCATACTTGTTTAATATTAATAGTCATTTCTTGGTATTGTGATATGCTGAGTGAAGTTTTGATAAGTGACAAGTTAACCTACTAGAGAGTGTAGTGATTGTGTAGCCAATATAAAAATTTAATTTTTTTATTATTAGTGTCAAAGATGTAATCTCCTAAGAATTAAACTAAAATTACTTTTCAAAATCACTCGCAAAGTAAAATATATGAAAACATACATAAACGTGTCTTTAATAATAATAATAATAATTGTATTTTGAAAACAGAAACTAATCAATGTAAAACATCATTTTGTAAAATTTGAGCTTTTTCCCCCCACCTGAGTTTTGTGGGTGGAAGACATGGAAAGAAAAGTTATTGCCGTTGATGGCAATGTATTACGGCAAAAGACAAAATCTTCATTTCTGGGGCAGGGACTAAATTTAATGTAAAGTCTCATTGATAAATAAATTTTTTTTTAATCATTTCACCTCAAGCAAGGCAATAAAGCTACTAAGATACAAGTGGTTATTGAGTATGAAAGAATAAGAAAACGAATAAATTATTAAGGATTGAGGACAATGAAAGAAGATGTGTCTAGAAGAAAGTAGATAACGATGTTAGCTGCATTTCACTTTGTGTGTGTGTGTGTGTGTGTGTGTGTGTGTGTGTAATATAAATATCTACCTAGCTACTTCATTGACCTTAGCTGAGTCCACAAGTCCAAGCTGTAGTTTCAATGGCTGTACAATATTTGCCTTGCCAGATCTACACAACCCTTGTTCTGTGATGCCTGAAAAAGGTCAAAAGGCACAATAGCCAAAATTATTATGATAGTAACAACAAAGATGAGGACATTAGTCTGATCATAAATAATGTAAAAAAACATACATGGGTTTAAATGTTAGGTGTCCCCAAATTAAGCATGCGAGACATGGATTTTATTTTCACAAAGGTGCTTATTACTCTATTTTTAAAATGAACAAAATTAGTTTGAAATTCCAATCCAATCCAGGAGGACCTTCTCACTCCTGTTGGAGGACAGGCCCCACAATTGACTATGTCTTCAGGGGTGTAACAGTCGCACTCATCACACATGGCCAATTGTAGGTTGGTAAAGCTATTTAACCTATTGTTGAAGGTTTTGAATTCTGAATTGTCCTTCTCCTAGACTTGTTGCCACCCAAGATTATAAAACCCAGTCTGTTCTGCTATTTTACCCATAGCTGGGAGATAGAAGAATTGGATTCATACCTTTTCCAAGGATATTTGCATGTAAGTGAAGGTAAATAACCTGACCGGAATTCAAACTCGGCTCTCCGATTCCTCAATCCAAGTGACTTTCCGATTACTCCACTGTGCCTCTTTCGGACCCAAATTAGATTTTGTATCATTTAATCTGTGTTCTGTAATTTCTGTGTAGACTTAATTAAAAAAATGGAAATATTCTCAAGACATTATTATTATTAGCAAGACAAATAAGCTAACTATAGTTCATTCATTTTTGGGTCATCTAGCTTTATGGTTGATAACAGCAATAAAAATTCAGACAATTATATCATCGATCTTCCCTTTCCTTATTAGCATTTCCTGTATGTATCTATAACAAATATCAGTTTACATTAAAGCATGCTGCACCTGCATTTGTTGGTGCAGTACAGGTAGAGTTTCACTATTTAGTTTCTCAGTTTCATGCTAATTTTTACAAGAAGCAGTCCCATTATGCCTTGAGGCTTGTGGTCAGCTGGTCTCTTTGTGTCATCATATCAAGTGACTCATTCTACAACCAGTAATTTAGTCTTCTTAAATCGAATACACACATACATATATGTGTAAAATTGGTTGAAATGTACGGGAAAATTTTAATTAACATGTTTTGTTCATAATCCAGTATCATCAGAGAAACAGTTTTGTTTGAAAAAAAAAATCTACATTACTAAAATGAAACGATTTATGTCAAGCATGTAAACGTTTGATTTCTAAATTTAACTGGACCATTATAGAAATTAAGTTAAGTTTCACCCAGTTTTTTAAATTTTAAATATAGCACATGACTTCAATGCCACAAATCCCATAAATTTAATAAAAAATGAAGATATATTGAATCATGTCAAGTTAAAAATTTTTCTAATTTGTCTTATGTATTTTCCATCTCTCTCTCACTCTCTCGCTCTATCTATCTATCTATCTATCTATCTATGTAAGTATATTAAAAATAAATATAGATTTTTCCCTCACCATTAGCACAGCTCTAAGTTTCAGGCACAATAAAATCAGCAGGTGTTCATTGAAAACTAGGTCATTTTTCATAAAACTTTAAGTTATGCTATCAGTGATAAAAAAGGTTATTTATTATTAATATAAATTATGACTCTGTTATTATACATTGAGCACTATTTTATTAGCACCAGCACTCAATGTGCAATATTATATATATATATATATATATATATATATATATATATGAGGTTTTGCCTTAGATTCAGAAAAGGCTATATGAATCTCTTACTTTCAACCCATTCTGAAAGATTGTATGAGGATTTGCCTTGGATTCATTTCAGAAAAGGCTATAAGAATCTCTTACTTTCGAGCCATTCTGAAGGTTTGCAGGATGATTTGCCTTGGATTCGTTTCAGAAAAGGCTATATGAATCGCTTACTATCAACCCAACTCAATGTTTTTTTCTACTTTCAGCTGTTAAAGAAAAAGTAAATGAAAGCAAATTGTTTACATTGTTTCATGTGCAAAACTCTACTTTCTCCTGTTATCCAACAGCTGCAAATGATTGTCCGGGTTTTATCACAGACATTTTGCTCTAAATATTATTTCTCTTATATCTGTCAAACATTTGACCTTGAAACACTTAATTGATAAATAAATATCCTTAATAAAATTGTCCATTTGACTCTTAATATAGGACAAAAATAGTTCAGTAATATGCACTTGTTTAATCTATAAATAGCAGTGATTGTTGGAGAACAATATTTGGTTAGCATGTCTTACAGAGTCACTTCAGACTCCACTTCTACTATAGTAGCCTTATGTCAAATGAGAGTGAGTAGTATAGTAGATGACATTTCCCTCTCCTTATTTGTAGATATAGATGTGTTACATAATAGGTAAAGAGGTAGTGTAGCTGTGGCAGTCATGGGACACAGAAAAGAGTTAACACTGTGAGACTGCAGAATGATAGTTGGAACAATGGGAAACTCTATCACTAAAGTGGCAACTTCTCAAGGTTTTTTTAGCTAACAGTAGCAAAAACATAGCAAGAATATGTAGATTCTGTGTATATATATATATATATATATATATATATATATATATATATATATATACAGAATCAGGTGATCAGCCTTCTTGTGTAAATTTTGGTAAGTGTCTACCACTAAATGTGTAAGTATATGTTTGGGTATATAGAGATATATATGTGTACTTGTGTGTGTGTAAATATGTATATATATGCATATGTATGTATATGTATGTGTGAGTGTGCATGTGTATGTGTATATGTATATATGTATATATATATGCATATGTATATGTGTATATGTATGTTTATATATGCATATATATGTATATGTGTGTATGTTTAAATGTGTATATATGTATGTATATGTGTTTGTATATAGGTGTATATATATATATGTGTGTAGGTATTTATATGTATGCGCTTGGATGTGGGTGTACTGTATATCTGGATGTGTTGATATGGGTATTTATATATGATTAGATATTTATGTATATATAGATATATGTTTGTATTTGTATGTATGCCTTAGTGTCTTAGAGTGTATCATAGATACGAACTAAAATCTACTTTTGTTGATAAGGAGCCTTTAATTGCTTATAGACTGTTGTTATTTTTAAAAATTATTATAAACTTTTAATATATTTTATCATAATATTGTTGGAATATTATTAGAATATATGTTGGTCTCTGTATACTTATTCCTTTCCCTTTTTTGTGTGTGTGTCTATATGTTTATGTATATATGTATATGTGTTTGTATATGTATGTGTGTATGTGTATATATATATATATATATATATATATATATATATATATATATATATGTGTGTGTGTGTGTATATGTATATATGTGTATGTATGTGTGTAGGTATATGTATATATATATGTGTGTATGTATATGTATGTGTATATGCGTAGTTGCGTATGTATGTGTATATGTGTGTATACGCTGATGTGTATATACATATTTATATTTATATAGTTTTAATTTACGTTTGTTTGATTTTTCATGTATATACGTGTATTTGTAAATGTCTATGTATATGTTTAGTTTATATGCATATATGTATGCGTGCGTATGTATGTATATCTGAATATGTATGTGTATGTGTATGTATTTGTATATATGTGCATCTTTATGTATATATATTTTTACTTGCTTTATTTACTTTTTTGCGTTGCTGTATGGGTCGATATATTTATACGTGCTTATGTATATGTATGTCTATGTGCGTATGTCTGTATATGCGTACCTATTATGCGTATATATGGATATGTAGGTACATGTGCTGATTTGTATGCGTATGTGTGAATGTACAATTATATATGGAGGTGATTATTTACTTTTGTCTGTAATGTGTGGAAAACTATATGGTTTAAAAATATATATATATTTATAAATATTTATTTGTTTAAATTTTATCTATATATATTTGAACAGATTAATTATATTTCAAGTTAAAATTCGTTTAATAAAACATTAAGACACGAGTATGTTCATTTTAGCTATTACATCTGAACGTCTAGATCAATGTGAATGTGGATGTATGTGCCTGTGTTTATTGATGTCTATGTGTAAGGAAAGTGCATGCACGTTTGGTTGTATGTTTGTGTACGTGTGGTTGTGTGTAGTGTAGATGTCGTTTTTTTTTATCAAGGGTCGTGTCTCGTCACTGTATTTTATGTGTGTATATATATATCTAAATATGTCTGAGCGCTTATGTATTATAACCTGAGTATGTTCGAAAGATTTCACGTGAGAGGCGACTACCATGTTGAAATGAAACTATAAAAATGTATACATTTTTGTCTGGGGCTCTGAACATCCTTTTTAACATAATTTCAATGAAAATATAAATTAAATAGCATATATATCTTTTATTTTTATATTTTTTCTCCTCGGTAATTCTACAATTTAAAACTTAATAGAGATTTGATTTAGATTTCTAAATAGGTAATTTTTAATTTTTTACTTTTAATCTTAATTTCAAATTTTATAAATCTTTTAATATCTATGATAACCTTGCTTAGTTGTCTAATTTTTCGAATTATCCTATACTTGTATTTTGATTGGTCATTCTAGCTTATGTAACAGCGTTTACTCCTAGCTAAGGATCGTTAATTAATTTGAAACTTTTAAAACCATTTATTCTATATTCTACATCATCACTTGATAAGACACCAGAAGTGTTGAAACAAAATGGCTATTTTTGTAGTGATTTTATAACATATTTATGTTATAATATTCAAATAAATGATTATATATATATATATGTATATATATATATATATATATATATATATATATATATATATATATATATATGAATAATATATGAATAAGAAGGTTGATCACCTGAAAATTGTGTGAAAATGCATGAAACTGTTAGTTGTGTTTGGTCATTAGAAATTTTATTAATATATATATATGTCTGTGTGTGTGTGTGTGTGTGTGTGTGTGTGTGTGTGTGTGTGTGTGTGTGTGTGTGTGTGTGTGTGTGTGTGTGTGTGTCTGTAGATTTAATAGGCTGGTTAATAAAATTTCAGGAATAAGATTCCAACAAAATGATAACAATATTGGCATAAAATTCATGATATTTAACCTAACCCTAACCCTATTAGCCTTTTGAGTAAAGTGAAGCACAAAGAGAAAGGTTTTAAAGTTGGAATTTTTGGACACACCTATGTCCTTTTTCATTGAGATGAGGAATAAACAATGAAGTGGGTCTTACTCATCCAAGGACTGTTGTTGTTGGTGGTGGTTAGGGGGCTCCCTGTTGGAATTATTCTCACTGAGTAAATCCAAATCCCTGTTTAATCCCTCAATGTGTGATTTTATTTTGAAAATATATTTCAAGTCTGCTCTTTCTTGTTGGTTGTTGAAGAAGATGCTAAAAGCAAGCATCTGAGGTCATCAATGCTATGAAATGGTTGATTGAAGTGTGCAGCAACAGGGAAATTGTTGTTGTTGTTTTTCATGTTTTTTTATGATTATACCTGTTTCTGCAACATTATTTCCTTTTTTTGCATTTGTGGCAGAAATGTATATATATATATATATATATATATATATATATATGTAAAAAGATTTTTTGTGCCAGAGCAACCTATTATAATTTTTAAAATGGGACATATTCTATTAATCAAACAGATACAATAGTAACGTCTTGATTAAAAATAAAAAACTTAAGCCGCCTTTCATCCGATGCATCAGAAATAAATGTCGTTGGAATTAAAATTAAACCACTGAAAGGAAAAATCTCCTTACAACAGACCTTAAAAGCCAAGCAGGAGGGGGAAAAAAACTTTTAAAGTTCAACCAGAATGAATCAGGGATTCACCAAAAAGTGGCAATTTATGCTTAAGTTCTCTTTGTCTACACAGAACCAAATGTTGTGTGTTGATTGCAACTGCCTCCAAAATAGTGTTTGGCCCAGGCTCTGTGCAGCACAGAGAAGAACTCTTTTCAATAATTAGTCCTGCAAATGATGGTATTTAATAAATGCTCACCAATGGCAGACTCATGGGCTTCTGAATGCCCAGATGTTATTGAAGCATGTCTATATATAAAGCCAGGCATGTGCTGCATAATTCTCACCTCCAGTCGCTGGATAGTCTTACCCACATAGTCAGCATCACACTGACTTTTGAAATGATAAATGACTAAACTTTGTTGATGGATGGGCAAGACATCCTTACAGACAGAGGGGAATACACTTCTGGTAGTAAAGACGTTATGTACAACTACAGAATTAAAGCAGTGCGTGACGGTTGAATTGATCTTATTGGCACATAATTGACTGCAAGGACCAGTCCAAGGTAGTCTCATGTAGACAGGACACTTAGGTGGACCAAATGTTTTAGTTTCATTAAACTTAGAAATTTTAAGCCTACTGTTAGTTTTAATGACACTTTCAAGATAACAGTTGTCGAGAAAAACTTTGGTAATATGCCTGAGTTCATCATCAAGTTTACACTCCAAACACATCATGAATGTTTGATGACTGAATATCTTGACAAGGTTAATTTTCCTAAACATAGGAGGAAAAGTACCCCAACTGAGGTACAACCCAGTAAAAGTGGGTTTCCTATATATGCTGATGAGAAAAGGCGTGGGGATTTTCTCAACCAATACATCCAGGAAAGGTAACATATTATTATTCTTCACCTCCATCATGAATTGTAGAGATGGGTGGAGACTATTTACATGTTGAAAAAATTTTTCTACCTCATTATGTGATGAAGAAGATGTAAAAGTATCATCAACATAACGAAAATAGCAGTATGGTTTAGAAACCCTGTCAAATAATTGCCTCTCATGGAACCCTACAAAGATATTGGCCATGATAGGTCCGAGAGGACTACCCATCGATACCCAATCAATCTGTCAATACATGTTACTATTGAAGCTGAAAGAGATAGACTTAGTTGCCATCTCCATCAGCTCCACAAAGACAGTCCAGGAAAGGATCGAGGTTTTAAGGGGCCATGATACAAATAGTCTGCATAAATGTCAATAGTCTCATCAGGAGGGACATTAGTAAGCAGACTACAAATATCAAAAGACGTGAGAAAATCACTGTCAGTAGTACGTTGTAATTTATGTATGTATGACACAAACTGGAATGAGTCCAGGGTACAATAATCAGAATAGAACTTCAAAACAGGCTCAAGGATTTCAACCGGCCATTTAGACAACTCATGTTGGACAGAACCCCACCATAGATAAAATAGGCCTGAGAGGAACATTCACTTGATGGACTTTTGGCAAACCATACATCCTAAGATGTTGGGAACCAAAAGGTCAAATTCTGTCATGTCTGGGGAGGAACATTCTCTTGTGAAATTCAAGTAATCTTCTCTGAAATTTAATTTCCATCTTCAACGTGTCATCAAATGAAATGTCACCTAATTTTTGAAATTTACTAGTGACGTTTTATCCATATAATCAGAATAACCATGCCTGAACCTTTATCAGGTCTGGTTATATAAATATTGATCCTAGATTTTAATAATCTGGCTGTCTGATAATGGTTCTTCTGCCAAAGAGATGACTTAAAATCAATAGGTGAATTTACGAAATTATATGCAAGATCTTCCAGACAAACTTTAAGATAGCTTAGATTCTCAATGGAAGTAGGCAGATATTTTTCCAATTGAGAATATAATTTGAATTTGCTAAAAACTTTGATTTTATCAATTTTTTTTAGGGGGAATACAAAAGTCCAAACCTCGAGACAGAGCCAACTTATCGGTATTGGACAGGCAGTAATCAAATAAAGCCAGTTTGCATCTGAAGAAGGTGATGCTGTGTACCTGGCAGGGCTGGAAAGGGGCATTGCATCCTATAAGTTCCTTCCACATAATCAGACAAGTACAGTTAGACCAAATAAAAGCAAATTGGACCAAATAAGGGTAAATTAAAAGTACCGTTCCTAAATAGGACCAAATAAAGGCAACCAATTGGAAGGATGCCATCTTTCATCAGACAATAGCAATAAATTCATTTCTGTATCTGTCTATATTTATGAGATGAGGTATTATGTACGCTATTTACATTATTCGGACTATTGTCCTCATCTTTGTTACCATATTTATCACAACGTTTCGGCCCTTCAGTATCTGTCTATATTTCTGAGATGAGGTATTATGTACATTATTTACATTATTCGGACTATTGCCCTCATCTTTGTTGCCATATTTATTACAACGTTTTGGCCGTTGTATGCTCTGGCCTTCTTCAGGTGGTTGGAATGTCAAACTGAACACTTTATTTTGCTCACTGGGGTAGACTGTTCTAGTTCCACATACCATATCTAATAGATGTCAGTTATCAGTTATCTCCTGTTAATTTCCCTCTGAAAATTCTCCACTGCCTTAACCGGGTATTGAACTCACACTCTTTGGGTCCTGTCACTGGATCTAACCAACGCCTTTATCCACTGTGCCATGTGTCATTTCTATTAATTGAATTCAAGGGCTGTTGATAAAAAGAGGCTAATATGGCCAAAAAACTGGGAAATTGATTGGAAGGTATATAAATATACTGTGAAAAATTAAAAATATCTTAAATATTTGTGTGTAATACACACTCGTACATCAAATTGAATTTGTTGCAGGTAATTTAATATTTGTTCAACATTTTTCATATCAATTAAAAATAAGAATTTATGTATTTAACATTATGTTTTGTAATGTAAATTTATGTATTTAGAGCAAACGTGCAAATATGTTTGCACAAAATTGCAACAAGATTGTGTTGAAAATAATAAATTTACATTCCAATAGCAAAATCTGAACACATTGGATAGAAATGAAGATGAAATCATGTTTGAGAAAGAACAACAAACATGAATCTGTGGACAACAGTGATATTGAAGATGACAAAGACATGTTGATAATATAGATGAAAATGTCATGATGTTGACCTTTGACACAGAGAGCAGTGAAGTGGATGAAAATGTAATTAATATCTATGAGAATAAGCTTTTGAAACAAATAAATGCAGTGTTTGTAATTTAAACTTTTTTTTACACATTTGTTAGTTTAGACCATAAATATCCCTCAGTTTGGCTCATAATTTTGCAAATCTGACAACAGATAATATTTACTTCTTGCATATAATATACACACTTAGTTTTTATGCATAAAAATCATGAGAGAAATGCATATTATTCATGAATAACTACTGTAATCTCTTTCCTTAATGCATTTTACAGCAAGTACATGCAATAATTTTTAATTTAAATTTTTTTTATGCTGCCTCAAAAATTAAAGAATTTCCTATTCTGGACAATCTCATCACAGATGAAGAAGTGAGTAGAAGCAACAAAAATGTGGTTCTACAGAAGGATGCTGAGCATACCATGGACCAAACATGTGAGCAACAACAAAGTTTTAGAGAGCATGGAAACAAAAAGGAAACTTATACTTAACATCAGGAAGAGACTGGTGAAATTTCTAGGGAATATAATGAAGAGAGAGGGCTTGGAAAATTTGATACTCACAGGACAGATTGAAGGCAAGAGGGACAGAGGAAAGCAATGCATAACCACCCTAGCAAGCTCAAGTAAATGGATGGTGGAACAAGTTTTAGGAGAGATAACAAAAAGACAAAGTTTATTAGGAGTTATAAAGGACAGGAAATTGTGGAGAGCCATGATCGCCAATGTACTGAAGGGGAATGACACATAGAAGTAGAATAACTTACTGACAATTGTTCAGTCTTGATACATTGCGATATTTGTGAACAGGGGTATAAGAAGTTACAGTCAGTAATAATAATAATAATAATAACTAGCAGCATGGCCTGGTGTTGCCCGTGCTTGATTCAAAAATCGTACGACTCATACAGCCATCGCTATCACTTGACTTAAAATATTTTTGCCCTTCCTTGCCTTTAAAGGAGTGCCCTTTGCCGTGCTGATGTTGCTACATGCCTTACTTCTTGCCTATCTCACACTGCAAATTTTTTCTAATCTCTATACTAAACATTAAATCTGTTACGAAAAAAGAACTAAACAAAATGAACACAAAACGATCAGCTTTAAAAAAAGGACTCGTAACTGGAAAAACTGAATGAAAAAAGAATGTTAACAACAAATATTTTTTCACACCCAACCCAGTTCTGCAGAATCAGAATCAACGTTGAGTTTAAGCAAGTGAATGAGCCAATTGGAGTAAAGTTCCATGCAGATTTAAATTTTTCCCACTTGTGACGAATGCGGCTATTGATTTTTTTTTGCATGCTAGCATGCTAGTTAACATTCGTGTCAGTCAGCTGTTGGCTCTCACACTGGCCAATAGAATCTTCCTGCCTATTTGTGGCAGCCAGCTATAGGCTCTCATTCTGGCCATTAGAAAATGGCTGCAAACTACATGAAAACTGCTGTAGAAGAATGCAAAAATTGATTATTTCCACTATCGATGGGAGTTGGGAAATGCAACTTGGAGCATGTGCATGTAAATTTTGGTGCAAATCCGTCGAAAATTGCGGCCGTGCATTTGTTACACACACACATCCTGCCTTTTATAGATAGAGATCTCTCTAAGAAAAAAGAGATGTAACAAAAAATATATATTACCATAAATTGGTAAATGTTGAAATATAAAAATGATTGAAAAGATCTCAACCAGTTTAATAGTCATTTCTCATCAGCAGCAAAAATCAAGGATCAAAAAAAGGCAGAATATCTGGAAGGAATTTCTGCTTGCCCATCATATTAGATCAATCATTTACAAATTCAGATGTCATGGCGATATTTTGACTATGTAGGCCAGAGATTGCAAACCTTTATAGTTTCCTGGTCATTTTTGGTAATTTTTCATTAACATAAATGGATTGCTTATATAATTACCGATATTCTTTCAATGAGAAACTTGTTGCTGCATCTTAGTTGCTAATGTTTTAATTCACAGTTCATACTTTGTTGTCTTTAGCTTAACACATGCATCACTCATATCCATATGAAGATGATTCCTGGAGGTTGATTTTATACAGTTCATGGCGAGCCATATTCCATGACATCATTTCACTAACTCCTTGTGGGTCACTAAAAAGTTGAAGGTGGGTCAATTCATGACCCAGGGTCAGTAGTTCACTATTTCTTATGTAGGCAGAATTGGTTAAAGGTTGGAGGCATGAACCAGATAATATTTGCAAAGAGAAGGTGGGTAATTTACATAGGTACGTTAATGTATCAGGTTCAATGATAGCTGAACATTTGATTAAAAACCAGCAGTGTGTTCAGTCTTATAGCCTAAATATGTAATACCGATTACCACTTGAAGGTTTTGGAATCAGTATATATTAAGTCCAACCAACCATCTCTCTGTAAGCAGAAGGAGTGGTTGGTGAGCTTAAAGACAATTAGCCTTTAATGTTACATTTTTTTCATTTGAATACAACAATAATCTGGGGTTGTATATTTTTTAGTTGCTGTGAATATTTTTTTGGTACCTGATTTTTGCTCTGATAAAAAAGGACCAATAAACAGGCTTAGTTGTTTTTAATCATTATATTTCAGTATTACGAATTTATGGTAATATATATTTTTTTGTTATCCATCTTTTTTTGCTATACATATTCTTTTAATGTCTACTTTTGTTGCTCTAAAATAAATTTGTACCCTTGCAAAAATATTTCAATAATATTTTTCTCTAAAAGCCTGAACTTGTAGCACGAAACATGTACTTCTAGATTTTTGTTCATATCACAGAGTTATTGGATTGCCGAAAAGATAATCTATGAAAGTATAAAAATACATTTTCATAGTAAAAGAAATGACCAGCAATACATTTTTGAAAAATAAATTACTAATGCGCACAAGAAAATTAAATTTCAGCATTAAATGACCCATAAGGATGTTGATATACCACTAACCAAACAAACTAACAAACAAATTGAACAGATAATACTTGCAAGAAGTGAAACAAGTGATCATCTAAAGTCTGGAGAATATGTCATATGACAAAGAACTTCCATGCATTTGAAACACAAGGACAGGTGTTTTCATGCATCAAAAGTGACTTACTTGTTCCAATGTGTCATTCAAAAAAGCCAGTTGCTTCCTTTGCCTATTAAAGTTTGTCCAGGTTCAAATAATGTGTAATAGAGAATTGACTTTGAATTCCATCAAAAACAGATTTTATTTAGATTGACATGATGAAACTGACCCTGGATCTAACCATAATTTTCTTCGTTTCTTGTAATAAATCCATTTTTCATTGCTAATAACTGTCTTGTCAAAAAGCGACTTTTCTCTGAGTTGATCAAAAAACAGAAACACTAACATGCTGACCAATGTTCTTTTTTGTAAGCTCATGTGAAACTATTTTTTTTTTTTTTTACTTTTTAACTTTTCCTACTTTTTGTATTATTTTGTATTTTTGTATTATTTGACATTCATTTCTGGACACCTTAAAGTATGGACTAAAATATTCGACCCTATAATAATAAAGAAACATTTCTTTAGGGAGTTCTGAACCAGTATTGAATGTTGGTCTGTGTTTTTCTAGAACACATAATTCCAAAAGAGTGTTAACAAAATGTTTTCAGGTTGTTAATGTACGGCAGGATATCTCACTGTATAGAAAAGGCAATCCCTTTTTCTTTTTATAGAAGTAAAAGTGATTAGAACAAGCAAATTGAATGAAAAAGAAGAAGAAAGAAAGAATGAAAGAAAGAAGAAAGCAAGAAACAAGAAAGGAATAAAGAAAGAAAGAAAGAAAGAATGAATGAAAGAAGGAGAAAGAAAGAAAAAAGAAAGAAAGAAGACAGTTCTGAAAGTTGAAACTCTGGTTGTTAAGTCTTCCTGAAAAACCAGATCTGAAAAGGGTACACGTTTTGACTGACCTGCTCATTTATATAAGTCCACTTGACAATGTGTTTGGGATTACAAACCAAGTACTTACTAACTAACGACAAAATGAGTTATTAGTTTATAGGCTTTGCTGTCATGCAACAACATCGAGGTTGCAAAGAAGAGGAGGAAGGGATGGAGGGGAGGGCAGTATACTGTAAGTGCGCAGAAACAAAAACAAAGGTCACTTTCACATTCACAAAAGGTCAAAGGAGAAAGAAATGAAAATGTACAGCCAAAGCTTTTGAAACAAAAACAAAACTTGTTTGTTTGGTTTTATTACTTTGTTTCATGTTGGACTTTGTGAAGAAAAACTTACAAAATCTGTATAAATTAAAATTTGCTAAAATGAACAAATTAGATTCAAATTGTAGCGGACACATTATTATTAACATTCAGTTAATTAATCATTTTTAGAGAAAATAAAAACCATTTTTTAGTGAAACTTACTAATAAGATACAATACTGAGTGGATACCAAATTAAAATAACAATTTAATTAACTTACAATTTATGGAGAAAGGTGAAAACTACACAGCATTTAAAACATATGTCAAATTATTAATCTTGTATAGTTATTAAGTTATTAGAAATTGTATACTATTCATGTATCCCACATTCAAATAGGGTGAAACAGTCATTTGTTAAATATTCCTGCATTTTCTTATGTCTACTAATACACTCACCTGTCAGGTGTAGATAAAAGGCCAATATATCAAGTAATCAGTTAGTCAAGTGGCAGTCAGTGAGATTTTGTGTGATAGTCTGTGTAGCAGCCAGATGTTACAGTCCAAGTACAACATCAGCAAAGTTTCAACTTTTAAGTATGCATAGTTATTTAAAATTTTATACTCTTCACATAACACACATCCAACTATGGCCAAACATTTTTCTGTTAACTATTTTCATGTCTTCTTGTATTGAACTCTGTATAAATAAAAACATTAAACACCCAAGAGGGTTTTTCTCAGATTATTACAATCTTCAAGTCTCAGGTTTATCTATCCTACATATCCTCATAATATGCACCCCTTGCTTTCTCCTTGTACACATTACAACAACCATATATCGTAACCCTCTATCTTGAGTGGCTCTTGGGCCTTGTATTGGGTAAAAAATGTATCAAATAGACAGTCTAAGTAAGAATTCAAGTAACAGTCCAAGTCAAAGTAATAAGAAGAGTCACTATGAAATCTTCCTGTGTCAAATCTATTTCCAATTGTACGGAAACTGTTTTCAAAGAAACCAGACTAAAAAATTACCTGTGTATAGTGTGACCCCCCCCCACTATTTTCTGCATAAAAAATTTATCATAAAAACATGCACTATACTCAAGTATATATCGTACTACTATGCCTATACACCAGGTATAAATAAAAGGACAACATATGAAGTAGTCAGCTCTAGTAGCAGTCAGAGTAACAGTTCAAGTCAAAGTAGTTTATTACGTTTTAATTGTATATATATATATATATATATATATATATATATATATATATATATATGTATATATATATGTGTGTGTGTGTGTGTGTGTGTGATACCACAAATAGAGGGTAACTTTGTATGGCACAAAGGCAGGTGAGAAGAAATAGCTGAGAAGTATTATGGTTACAGCTTTTATTCATGATGGGAGAGGAGAGCATATTTATCTTGACAATTTGTGTCTAAAAACCTTTTGATTATGTTTGAACAGCAGGCACTTACACTAGTGAGAAATATACAACTAGCTGAATCAAACACATAGACTGCGGACAACAGGAATGTCTGCATCAGTTTAGAGATTAAGCAAACCAAGCTTAGTATGACACAAAATCACAAGCCCAGAGCTTCCAGTAAAAATTAAATTCACAATTGTAGTAATGTAGTAATGTTCTATACATACATACATACATACTTATATATATATATATATATATATATATATATATATATGTATATATATATGAAGAAATATAGTTTTAAGGTATGCTATATTTATGGGATAAAATGTTCAATATCAGAGATAGAGCTTATATAAATATAAAAGTGAATATTGAAGCCAACATTCTGAGGCAACAGACTTTTTCATGCTAAACACATTCAGCATGTGGCCTGACAATTGTGTCTAGCATGAAACAGTCTGTTGCCTCTGTGTGTTGACTTTGAGGTTCACATTTATATATATATATATATATATATATATATATATATATGTGTGTGTGTGTGTGTGTGTGTGTGTATATAAAGGTGAAATAGCCACAACATTCTACCTTTTGGAACTGAGAATGAGATCTGAAAAAAATGGATAGATCTGCATTGTTCTCTGTTTTTTGCAGACGTCATTCTGAGTTCCATCTTAAAGTCCTTAAAAAATTAGCTAATCACACTATCTTGTTGTGCATTTATATATAAATAATAAAGCATGAGGAAATTATTTGGCCTATATTGCCTGAGGATACTGAAAGTCTGAAACCAAGGTAGTGTGATTGGCTGATCTCCTAATTTTTTAAATATATATATATATATATATATATATATATATATATATATATATAGAGAGAGAGAGAGAGAGAGAGAGAGAGATAAATAGATAGATAGATATATTTAGGCAGTATATCTTCATTAAAACATGTTTCATTCAATAACATAGACATATTGTGTTTACTTATTTTTATACAGATATTTTCCAGTTTTCTAATCAGTTTCTTGATGTTAAGATGAAATTCATCAAGGAAGGTGCCAGAGTTTTTTTTTTAACCCAAGTACCTTTGATCTTTTTTAAGATAATCTTCAATGGTAAATTACGAAGACAAACTTATTGTAACTGTCATAAAAGCAGCATTGCATTGTGATGGTGATTTTTAGAAACTTTATAGCTATTTTAAAATTTTTCCTTGATATTAAGATGGAGTTCTTCAAGGATGAACTGATTAGACAATTGGAAAGTATCAGTATAAAAATAAGTAGACACAATATGCCTATATTATTCAATGAAACAGATATATATATATATATATATATATATATGATAGTAAAGAAAGAATGTGCATGTATGTTTTGTATACTCAAAGAATATTTTATACAAAAAAACTTCTGCAAACCTTCTCCAATCATAATCATAGCCCCAAACTGCCCGATCTATGAGAATATAACACATGTGGAAAAAATAAAAATTCCCCCAAGAGGGCAAGGAAGAAGTCCCAATTCATTTTTTTTATTTCTTGTCTCTAGATTGGAAACTAAATCTCATCATTTTACTGTTGAAATGGCTAGATGTAAGCTTAAGTTCTTTGCTAACAGTTTCTTTTCTCACACTTCTTGCCTGTGTAACTCTCTTCAGCCTTTTTGCCTTCCAGCCAACTTTGATCTTCAAAGATTTAAATACAATGGCAATCATTATCTATTGTCTTCTTGATTCCTCTTCTTTTATTGTTCTCTCTCCCAAATCAGGTTTTCTTTTTTTAATACTTTCACTCACTAATCCCTTGTATCTTAGTGACTTTTTTGCTCTGCTTGGAGTGAAATGATTATATATATATATATATATATATATATATATAAAATATATTTATAGTACTTGTGGAAATGCAGATGGGGTAATGGATAGTGGCTCAGATGGAGAAATTGGAGAGCAGATTTTGAATTTCATTATATTCACTTACGTTCTTGAAAAAATATAAATCCATCTCTTCTCCCTACAACTATGAGCTAAATATCAGGGGAAACTGTACTCTTTAGTCATGGTTGGCAACCAGTCTAGGAGAAGAAGAACTCTGAATTCAAAAACCGTAAGTGTATCGGGCAATCAGATTCCAAACTTCGATAAAGATACCATAAGCAAGATCTCTATTAGGTTTCAACCAAAGTTCTTAGCCAAAAACAATTCATGCAACAAGAGTTATGCAAGATTCTTGTAATGGATTATACATGAAAAGAGAAGATATATATATATATATATATATATATATATAGTCAAACCTAATGGGCCAGACAAACCTACCAAGGTTTTACTTAGGCAGATCGTCAGGGTCAGCTGACCCAGACGATCTGCTTAAATGAAACCTTGGTAGGTTTGTCTGGCTCATTAGGTTGGACTAGGTTTGCTCTACGTTTGTATCAAGCTCTTTAGTTAGTTGTTTACTCGTATCGGGGATTTTTCTTTGGGCCTTGAACCTGTACCTGTGTGATTATTTTTGACAGACTTTCATGTTCCTGGCTTTTTGTTTTTTAAAACCATTTTTTCGCTTTGAAATTGATTTGGCTATTGTTAAATCAAGAATTCAAAGGTTTTTCGACACGAGTATAGTTACCTATATATATATATATATATATATGTATGCATGTGTGTGTGTGTGTACATATATATATATATGTGTGTGTGTGTGTGTGTGTATATATATATATATATATATATATATATATATATATATATATATATATATATATATATATATATACTGGGTGTAGCAGCAAAATTGTTCAATTGTTAGATCTAAGCTTTGAACCGTTGTATTTTCGAAATGGTTAAAGATATCTTGCTGGAATTCTCCAAGTTTTTTATAACACCATTGGACTCTGCTTTGAGCAATAAGAATGCATAAATACTCTCTAAGCTTAACAGAAAAATCATGATGAAATCGATCATAAACAAAAATGACATGTTCATCATTAATTAATCATAGCTAAGGATTGGAAGCTCATGAAGGATTGAAATAAAGTTCAAAGATTCCAGGGTCATTTTCCAAATTATTCAAGATGATCTTTGCCCTCTCTCACCTTCTAACTTTCTGTCATGGAGTAACAACATGTGACACAGGGATCATGTAAGATTTCATTTTTTTTCACAGCTCTTTGGATTGTCATAGCTGAAACTCCTCTCTCATGTGCCAAACGTCTTATGAATTGAGTTGGATCTTTTCTAATTGATCTCTTTAGTTCTAAGTTGAAATGATGATCCCTCTTCCTGTTGTGACAACCTGATCCAATTTTTCTCTCTACTATTCCTACTTTTTTAAAACTTATTCACCACTCACTTGATGGTTCTTGAATGAACTTTGAAGATGGAAGCCAGAGTAAGAATGATGGTATCATTATTGAAGGCTTGAATGATCTTTTTCCTCTCACCATTGCTCAGTTGGGAAGATATAGTGGAGCTGACACAAAATGATTTTAACCTGTTCTCTTTCTAGTTGAATAACTCAAAGGGTTTTTCAGTGATTCTTATGACAAATAATTTCAAGATGGCTAAACGTATTAGCTGAAAATCTGGAAAAAAGAAACTCAATTAGTTTAGTGGGTTTTTAGATATTAAACATTTTGTGGGATGGACAAATATGCTGTTACACCAGATATATATATATATACATATACACACACACATGCACAGACACAGACACACTTTTTTTATGCTTTGCATGAAGAGAACTGCAATGTAACAAAATATGTCTGCAGATTTCTTAGGTAAATATGTTTCCAGATTAATTGCAACTTGGTTCTGGCTTAGAAGAATTCTGTATGCCTGTCAAAATAATTTTACTTTTTCTTTGTTTACCCAAATGGCTGATGAAATTTTATCTCAATTCACTTTCACAAATGTCTAAAAATATACAAAGCTCTACTTATATTTCTCTGGTTGTATCTATTTCTTTCTGTTCATTTCTTTCCATTTCAACAAGGAGCATATTCAGAATAACTGAAAAAATTAAGGAAAAATTGTGACTATGCCAATCTTGCTACTCAGAAATTCTGTGATTAATTTGAAAATTGAATAATTAATTAAATTAAAATTAATAGTAACATGGTACTGATTTTCCTTTAATTTTTCTTTCTATTTTGGGAAAAAAAACTGGCAGTGAATGTTTATGACAAGATTGCACTTGTTGTAAGCAGGGCTGGCTCAAAGTACTGGCAACTTGGGCAGTCACCCATGCCACCATCAAGGTCAAGAGTGCTATAATGCTTTCATGTCATGTTTTTAGGATCTTCCAAAACTGAAGCTTATAAAAACATCCTCGCGGTCGTCCATGACACAAGACAGATTAAATTCTTTGGCTATTTTGTTCATAGAAGATGATCTTGTAAAGAAGATAGATGCAGAAAGTGCCATGAAAAGATTTGAAAATCTAAAGGCTAGAAAAGAAATGTTTTAGATAGGATAATGAATGTTTTTCTTTAGCTTGTATTAAGTTGCATATTGTAATAAACTCGTTAGTCTACATTTTCAGTTTGTCTTCTTATGAAAAATTTTAAAAGCTTATACTTGTAAGGGTGCCAATGCTTTCATGTCATGTTTTTAGGATCTTCCAAAACTGAAGCTTATAAAAACATCCTCGCGGTCGTCCATGACACAAGACAGATTAAATTCTTTGGCTATTTTGTTCATAGAAGATGATCTTGTAAAGAAGATAGATGCAGAAAGTGCCATGAAAAGATTTGAAAATCTAAAGGCTAGAAAAGAAATGTTTTAGATAGGATAATGAATGTTTTTCTTTAGCTTGTATTAAGTTGCATATTGTAATAAACTCGTTAGTCTACATTTTCAGTTTGTCTTCTTATGAAAAATTTTAAAAGCTTATACTTGTAAGGGTGCCAAAATTTAGCTTGCCTGGGGTGCCAGCGACCCTAGGGGTGCCACTGCCAAAAAGAAAATGATCTTGTAAAGAAGATAGATGCAGAAAGTGCCATGAAAAGATTTCAAGATCTAAAGACAAGAAAAGAAATATTTTTATGCCAGTTGCAATTAAAAGACTGATCATTTGAAAACGCCCAATCAATGGATCTTTTTTTTCAAATGATCAGTCTTTTAATTGCAACTGACATAAATATGAAGGCTGGATAGAGAAATGGATTAAAAGAGATGAAATCAAATGTAGTGAAATGGATTACATACCTCCCACATAATGCTAAGATATTAGATTGGGGGTCTCTAACCATTTTTTGTTTCATCACCCATTTTCACATGGAAAAATTTTCCACCACTCACCTATATAGTAAATATTCAAAAGCATGCTAAAATTGTTTGGTAAAAGTTTGTTACTGGTTCATAAACTGACTTTATGATGTAATCAGAAATATCAAAGTGGGGTGGGAGGTAACAATAACTTATGTAGTGACTGATGATGCTGGTACCATATTAAAGAACAAATGAAAGCAAATGTGACCATTGAAAAATATAATTTAGTTTTATGGTCAAGGTTAGTTTTATGGATAAAGTTAACACTATAAGCATTGACAAAAAATTAGATGATTTTTTATTCATAATTATAAAATTAAAAAGAATATACTCTACTAGCAACTAATAAAAAGAATATACTCTACTAGCAAGTAATAAAAATTCAGTGAATATTTTTTGTTATTTCATCTGAAGAAGCATTTGAATGTTAATGCCCCTTCTCGAAACTATAGAAAATACCAAAATATTCATTGTTTGCAGGGATATTAATATCTTATTTAGAAATGTGACCCAGTTATTCCCGCTAGCCTCTTGTTTTTTTTTATACAGATTCATTGTATATCGCCTTTGAATATTTTTGAGGGAGTAGCATTTGTTGAAATACCTTTTTAACACTCAAAATCGTATATCACCCATCAAAATTCCCAATTGCCCACCATTTTCTGTTCATTTTCTTATAGCTCACCCAACAGTTGAAATCGTCCACTGTTGGGTGATATTGCCCAGGTTTGGAAACCCTGCATTAGATAGATGAAGACATGATTGCCCCTAATACCTTACCATTCTGTGAGAGATAATTCTGGGGGGCCAAGCACACATACACGCACACACAAAATGTTTGTTGGAATAAAGAAATGATTTATGTATTATAATAAAAAGTTTAATCAAAATCTTATAGAAAAGGTTTTCATATCACAATCGGTAGATGATATAATTACTGAATTTTAAATACGTTTTCTTTTTCATTGTTTTGGGTCTGTTCAAAAATAAATGTGGCAATTAGATTTGATTTTATTTCTGTTGAATGAAATTAAATCTTCAAAATCTGGGTCTTTGAAATTCTGTAAAAACAAAACCATTTTTATAATTCTTAAAAAGTTTGGCTTGCTTTATCCATGATTTTTTAAAAAATCAAACACTATTTTTAAAAATTTGAAATTGCTTTAAAGCTCTGTAATTATAGATAATTTGGAACTCATTTAATAGGATTGTGGTAGTGGGGAGGAGGAGGAGGAGGAGGAAGAGGAGAGTAAGTTAAATGTCTTATCTCGAGGATTTTGAATGGCTCAAATGAAAAAAACACAAAACTCATTCTCTAGTGTGAAATTTGAAAGAAATTTACATTTATTAAATGGCATGAAAAATAAAAATAGCACAGAATGCAAAATTTACAAAACAAGCTTGCACATAATTTTCCTGTGTGCCTTACACTTAGGCAAGATAACAAGTTCTAATTATAATTCTGTTGGGCTCAAAAAACAATTATAATTATTATCAACAATATTCACTGCTGGTTTTCTTTTATTTAATAGTTCAGATTTATAAACCAAGATTCAAAAATGAGAAAAATCTCATATTTTCATAAAAAGTTCAAAATCAGTTAATAACATTAATTTTGAACCAAACTTTCACAAATAACTACAGGAAGATAATCGTATATCTTTAAATTTGTAGAATTTTCTTCTTTCTCTATTCTTTTCTTGAGCTTCTTTCTTTTCTGTTACTTCCTTTTCTGTTTCTTGCTTTTTTTATTTTCCATTTCTTTTATTTTTCTTTCTTTTCTGTTTCTTCTGTTACTTCTTTTTCTTTCTTTTCTTTTTTTCCTATTCTTTTCTGTTACTTCATTTTCTTTTTCTTTCTTTTCTGTTTCTTCCTTTTCTTTTTATCTGTTTCTTCCTTTTCTTTTCTCTTTCTGTTACTTCCTTTTCTTTTTCTTTCTTTTCTGTTTCTTCCTTTTCTGTTTCTTATGTTACTTCCTTTTCTTTCTTTTCTGTTACTTCCTTTTCTTTTTCTTTCTTTTCATTCTTGGCAGAAGCTTTTAGTTTTTCTTTGCTCACTTCCTAGAAACAGCCCACAGTCTGTGAAAGCCAAATCCCTTTTGTTTTCTTTTTCTTCTTCATCTCCCAGAAGCAGGTGACATCTTCCTTGTAAATGCTGAATTCCTTCTAGTTGTCTGACAAGCCAGACTTCTTAAATATCCACAAATCAGATCATAGTTGAATCAGAAATTTGATACTATAGGGTTGTAACTTACTTTTCCCATTGGCTAAAAAAATCACAAAATGTATCTCATTAAAGCATGCCCGTTTGCAAACTTTATTCAAGCTAGTTTTGAGAGCATCAAATTTGAGCCTCTTTTTTTTACAAATTTTTATATATGTATGTTTTTTTATAGTCAGGCATAATTTTTGTGCTTTTTTTTTAGATCAATTTGAGCCTCATATATATTCAAAGTTTTTTTTTCATACATCAAATTTTATTCAAGTCGTCTTTTACGAACGAACCGCTTGGCTTCATTAGCAGTTTACTTTATTTTTTAATTTAAGGAATGATTAATAACTTCCTTCTTTTAATAAATGTTTTTTTAAACTCCCCTCAAAAGGTGCAATAAAGAAACCGAGTCTATATTGTATTGTTTTTTATTTACCCTTTGTTTTTATATAAGTTTAGATTTGGTGTTTATTGTACATTATTCTTAAAAAACAAGGTAAATGTGTGAAAGTGTACTGCAAACAATATGAGTATGTGTACGTTTTTGCTTCCCTATAGTTTGGTCAATGTAGGCACGTAAGTTTTTGTTCATTTATGAATCATTCGTATTGCTAAGATTTTTAAAAATAATCTAAGATATAAAAGTAAAGTATAACGATTAACAAAAAATCATCGCTTTATATTTAAAGTCCTTTCCTTCGAAGCGAAAGTCGAGAGGACGACGGTTAGATTTCGAGCCCTGCGATGAGAAGTAAAAGTAGGAGTAGAGATTGCATGTGGTGGTAGCAGAAAGAGGTCTGTGATTGGTTGAGAATCTGAGCGTGCGCAAAGCCCAATTTAACGTGTGTCCTTTCCCAATTGCTCTTCTTTTCACTAAGGCAGTCGTTGTCGATTTGACTTTATTGGGTTTTTTTTTTCTCAGCCGGTGGCTCAGAGACAATTCGTGGTAAGTAAAAGAAAAAAAAAATTTACGATTCAGTTCCTTTCTAGATTTTATGCAAATCCGATTTCTCTTTGTGGAAATCTTACTTCGTCGATGTATTTTTTTAAAAATCAATTTTTATTTTACCCTACACCGAGTTCTCACTCTCTCTTTCACAGCCATCTTGGATTTGGGCGTGTTGCTTTTCATTTTATTTCTTTTCTTGGTTTTAATATATACTTTATTATTTTAGAATCGAATTTGATTTTATATTCTAGTGAAAAAGAATAAAAAAGACTCGGTAATATTTATAAAATATCTCCACGATTTCTTGCTGTTGATTTTTTTTAATTTTTTTATAGCGAGTCGAAACTAGCATGTCATTGTCTTTCCAATTTCTTAAAAGACCGGCTATTTGGGTTTTGCATTGATCTTTTAACGACGAATACTATTTTTGTGAATGTTTAATGGATTAAGTAACTCGGTTTTAATTTTGATATTATTTTCATGAGATCTGGAAAAAAAATTCATTTTTAAACGTTGCACGTTGAGCAAAAAAAAAAAAATGGCAGTGAAAGAATTTGCTGATAAATTTCGGCAAAATTTGCCTTTTTTTTTTTTTTTTTTTTGCTGCTTGCAAAAAACTTTTTTTCTCTCTTAGTCTTAAATAAAAAATGTCAAATAATAATCGTTTCTTTTGAATAAATATAAAATTCCTTCCCCACTTTTTTTTTTTTGTTTGTTGGGAATCTACTTTTTGTCTTTAAAGTCTTCCACTTAATTGGGCCGAAAAAGCCACCATTTTAGCTTTTTTTTTTCTCTTCTACTGAAAACGAGAAAAAAAAATCCAAGCCATGTGAAGTTTTTTTTTTTCCTTTCAAAGTTTTCTTCAAATCTTTCTTTTTCAATGTTTTTGTAATTTTATTCGTAATGCTAAAATTATCATTCATTAAACGTGAATAAAGTGATTTTGTGTAGGTAGATTTTTTTTTTTTTTTTTTTTTTTTAATTGAATAAATTTATAATTTCGTAAATCTCTTGATTCGACATCTTTTATTTTGCAAGAATAAATTTGGAAATATTAGCCAAGATGATTCCTTTTTAGTTTTATATCCTTATCTTGTCTAGATGAGTTCATAAACTTTAAATCGTATGATTTTATTTTACTTTTGCATTTTTTTCCCCTCCGTTTTTGTTACTGGTGAAATAAAAAAAAAAAATTAAATGACAATTTTTTTATTACTTCGTGTGAGGATCGATCCTTTTAAATTTGGTTACATTTTTTTAGTCATTTTCGCTTTACTTATTCTTTGGAATGGAAAAGAGTTTCTCTTTTTTGTGTGAAGCTTTTTATAGATTCACTGATAACAAAGACAAAAGCATTTCCACATTTTAATGTTGATGCTTTCAAGTAACGTATTTGTAATTTATGCAAACATATGTTGTTCGCTGTTCTGGCTACATTTCAATTATCGATCTGAAGGAGGGGGGTGTTAAATAAAGAAAAGACCCCCACGAGACGACTAAGCAGTTAGGATTGATTTTTCTTTCTTACTTTTAGTGTCGTCATCATTCAAATTGTCTAAGATTAAAAAAAATGCCTCTCGACGGCTCTTTACTCTTCTTGGGTTTCAGCAGCTGTCGTTATTGGGGTGGGGGACCACTCCCCCGCATACTCTCCCTGTCTGTTACCTTCCAAAAAAACTTTTTGCCCCCACGAGTTCTTGGCAGCTGAATCAAAACCTGATGCGGGTATTACTCATTTAAAGATGAAAACAAAATCGTTCGGCTCGTAAATTATGATTGAATAGCAATACAAATGTTCTCCAGTTTAAAATTCTCTAACTTGTGAAGGATTTAAAATTCAGGTTAATAAGATCAAGAAATTAGAAAATGTTATTTGTTTAGGTTATCCTATCACCCTGTTGACACTTCTCTCCAGTCTTGAACATTAATGAAGGTTTATCCTTCCTTTCATGTTAGTATTTCAGTTGAATGAATCCTATTCATAGTGAAACCTTAAGGTATGAAAAATCAAAACAGGAACTTCATGCATTGCCTTTACTTGAAGAATTCTTCCTTCAAATTTTGTTGCTTTATTCTATTTAATCTGAACCTCTTGCAATGTTTTTGTAGCATAAAGATGTCTGATGAAAAACAGACTGAAACTCCTGTTGATGGTGTGGAAGATGTAGATCAAAGTGAAATGGAAACTTCCTCTGCTGCTCCTGTTGAAGAAGATAGTAATGTGGATGGAGAAACCCCAATGGAAGATTCCACTACAGAAGGGGGTAAGTTTTCTGTTGGTGGCTGCTTCATTTTCGACTTTAATACATGGCATTCAATATCTCTAAGCTTTTTTCTTTTTTTTTTTTTTAGAAAAGAAAGAGGAAGATAAAAAAGATGTAGAAAAGAAAGAGAAAGAGGAAGATAAGAAAGAGGAAGAAGATGACAATACATTGAACTTGCGTAAGTTAATTTTTAAGAATTGCTGAGCCATTTTGATCTAAATATTTTTCCTTCTTTCAATATTGATTTTCTTGGTAATCTTTTTTTTTAACCTTTGCAGGAAGGCCATATCCAAATCTGTTGACCATCCACAAACTGAAATTGGCAGACATCAAAGTAGCTGTATCAGAGTTGTCCGATTATTGGGATGATACCTGTCTGAATATCAGGTACATTAAAGAAAAGACTGGTGTAGGTAAAGGGTAGGTGTAATTTGTTTATAAACTGATGAAATATTTCTAACTCTTAGAAACATAAGCAATGAATCATTTGAATATTTTTTTTGCTATAAAATGAATTGATTTTTTTTTTCTCCCCCTCTTATGTCAAGGTTTATGAGAATGAAGTTCCCATCGGAAGAAGCTGCTGAAGTTGTCTTCAACAAATTACAGCCGATGGAAATTAATGGCAAAACATTTGTATATGAACCTCCAACAGAAGGTAAGCAGAATAGCTTGCAGGGTTAGGTTAGATGTGTGCCCACTTGATTTTAATATTGATACCCCTCTCTCCACATTATAAATTCTTTTTAATATTATTTTTTCTCTAACTAGTTGAGATGTGGGTATCTTTAATTTTAAAAAAAAGCTGGCTTTTTCTTGTTATAAAGCTTTTGCTTTTGGGTGGGGAATCTGTGAAAGGAATAGTTAAATCTTGCAGTTGGGCCCTAACAATGTCCGCAATTAGAAGAGAACGGGCTGGTTTTAAAAAAAACAAACTTCTCATTGGTTATATGAGTAAATCTTGTGTGCAAGTTACCCGAAAAGATTGAAAAAAAATAATGTCCTCTTTCTTGATTCTTTCAGGTAATAATGACAATAAGGATGACAAAGGTATGCCTTATCCCTTTCACAATGGCTGGCTAATACCATATTGTGAACATTATTGTTGGTTTAAACAACTGGCTGCCTTTTTTTCTTTTTTTCTTCTTTGAAAGCAGCAGTGAATTCTTCATGAGCCCCCAGATTTGGCAATGAAGGTTTTTGTCTTGCAGTCATTTCTTTTTCTTTTTTTTTTTCTTTTTGTCTTTCCTTGTTTGGTAGATAATTTGTTATGCTCTCTTTAGAGGTAATGCAACTTGTTGGCGGCAGATTTTTTTTTGCTTTTTCACACATGAAAGCATTATCTTTCAAAGAGCATGTTTTGCTTCCCCTCTTTCTCATCATGAAATTGTCTCCCTTTTCCTGATATAAATGTTCCCCCCTCCCCATGCCCACATTTTTTTTTTCTGTTTTTCTTTTTCATACTCATGTTTACTCTTGATAATGCACTTGAATTGCAGGTTTTGAGCAGCACCTGCATCTGCCATTTGCCTTGGAATTTGTCCACATTGGCAACAGCAGCAGCAGCAACAACAGCAGCAGGATTCTCTCTCTCGTTCTCTCTGCCAGAAATTGTTGAAGCTCTTGTCATTACTTCTTTCATGGCTTTGGGGCTTTGTCCAATCCTTTCCAAATTGGCTTGTGTTAATGCTCTCATAGAAGTCAAGTGGCTCATTGAGGTAACACCCTGGAATGATGCTGGGTGTTGTCTCTTCCTCTTTGTTGTAGCCACTGTCAGCCTGGTGGATCAAAGAAAACCTGGCAGGATCCGATGTTCCAGTTTCATTGTGCCAAGCTGCCTCCAAAGGCTCTTATGACTGCCATCTATAATAACTAAAAAAAAAAAAACTGGTCTCCCCACACCCTCTACCCATAGTGGAATTTGTTAGATAAGGGTATAATGAAAATTATTGTTGCTTTTCAAAATATTTGCAGAGCATTAATGCAATTGGTCACAATTTTGTTTTTTATTTGTTATAAATGAATTGATTTATTTTTTTTTTTATCTTTGTCTATAAATGTTTTTGATTTTATGTAAAACTCAATGCTTGAAATATTCCGGCTTTTCTCCATTCAGATCTCATTTAACAATCCTTAAATGGACTAATTTCTTAATTCCATGAAATGGGAATATTTTTATTTTGTTGATATTTTTCTAAACGTTGCTTCCTTTTTGAGCTTCAATGCAAATATCTGAAAGTCTGGCTATTTCTGGCAAGAGTTTTAAACATTGTGATGTTGAAAGCTTATTTTTTCCCTTTGAAATTTTTCTGACCTTCAAACTCCTGTATTAGATTTTGTATGCATAAATTTGTGATTGTAACTTATTTGAGGAAATAAGCTAGTAAGTTTCTCACTTGATGTAGTTAATTGAAAGACATCAGTGTCAAGTCAAATGTATCCTGATGTTTTAGCATTTAAGAATGGGAACATTTTCCAGTCAAAATGTTGAGATAGATCTTCCAAGTTTTTCGAACACATCGATCCAAATTCTAATTTCTTTACAATAAGATGTTATTTTTGCGACTGGTGTAAAAGAAATGTTAGATTGTCAAGTCTACTGGGACATAGTTAATAATGTTATCGAAAAAATTAACTTGTGGACACTGTCCGCAATTGCTTGTCCTCTTATTGGGCGATTAGTGTTTATTAACAGAAATGAAGAAGTCTGTCTTACCTGCTTCTGGTAGTTGTGTGGATACACTGGTTCCCTGAATTTTTTTCCTTCTTCACAAGTTCATCTTGCTGATAGAAGGGGAAAATACAGGTGCTATAAAATGATAGTGAACTATTCTTTAGTGTTATCCTCAAATATTTCGAGGGAGTTTGACTTGAGGCATTCTTTGTATTTGCACGGTCAAAGATTGGAATGGAAAAGTAATGTCATATTACGTTTGGCTAATGACACCTTCTCTTGCTTTCCACATAAATTTGTCATTTATTTTATTACTCCCTTCCCCCCTGAAAGAAAAAAAAAGAATCAGGAACTCAAATTGTTGGATCTTTCTTTTTTTTTTCTTTTTTTTTTTATAAAGATTTCTTCACTGAGATTGCAGTTAAGTTGAATTTGTCTGCGTGTGAAAAGTGTGCAAGATTATTTATCTTAATTTTTTTCTTTTTTAATTTTGCAAATACTTTCTCACAAGGACAAAGCATATTTCTTGGAGAAGTGGGCAGGTGATAAGTGTGTCCTTGCAAATGCATCTGGCAGGGCCAGCAAGTGTTTGTTGGGACAATGGGTATAGGAATGGCTGTGTAAAGTGTGTGTGGTCATTAGCAAGAGAAGGTTTTCATGTCTTGGCCAACCAATTCCAGTTTTTGGCATTTGATGCCGCTGCTGTCGCCGCCATTGTTGGTGTCTGTTTGAGTGTGCCGTCTCTGGGCGGTACCTTGTAGTGATGATTATTATAATAATAATAATGATAATACTGACCATGATGATAATATATATATATATAATCCTTTTGTGGCACTTGCCTTCACTGTCTTTTGTACAGTCTTGTTAGTAAATGACCTTGTTAGTTGTAGCAGGTGTGATGTAGCCGTGTGCTTGTCCGCCTGTGTGTTTGCATCATCATCATCATCATTCTCCTCCTCTTAACAACAACCACCTCCCATTGGTTGGGCACCTGACAATTTCAGGGAACAAGAAAGACTATTCCCTCTATGTGAACAACATTCCACAAGGAGTCACAGTCAAGGAGGTTCAGGCGTTGTTCCCGCAAGCCCGGAATGTGGTGATCCCACTTAATGAGGAAGATCAGAATCAGGGGTAATTTGTTAACCTTGCGCATTTCCTTTTGTTTGTTGGTGCAGCTTCAACCCTGCACCAACGTTGATTTCCATGAATGTTGTCATCGTCTCTCTGTTGCACAGTCCTTGCGACTTGCAGCAGCTAGTCGGTTTTTCGGCTGCCTATCTTGTGCTTAACTGTAGACAAATTGATGTTAGCTACTCTTTCTTAGCACCTTTTGGCTGGCCAGCCAGTTGTTGCTCCTCCTCCTCCTCCTCTACACTGGATGCAGCAGCAGGGCAGCTGGCAACACTCACTCTGTCTATTATTATTACTACTATTACTACTACTACTCTTTTATTATTACTATTATTATTTGTACTACCTACTTTGATTATTCTGACTACATTATAGACTAATGACTAGCAAATTAATCAAGTTATATGTAAAGTATCAATTAGTATTTGTTGCACTTATAAAATCAACTCTTGTAGTTTTTCTTTTAATGGAGGAAATAATTGCACCAAATGTTTTTAACTACTTTTTAATGCAAACTGATTTTAAAGTAGACCTTCTTTATATTCTTTTTTGCCAATAGATGTTATAATGGGCAACGAGTATACTTTTGCATTTTGGCAAGATTTAATTTTTGGTACTTGAATTATGGCATCAAAATGATTTGCTCTTTTGCAGTTGTGCTCATTAAATGTATTCTTCAAATCCGAGTTGCTCATTCTATCATCTATTGATATAAAATATATTCAATGGTCGAGTTTGTGTATTTAACTGTAATAAAATAACTTTGGGCATGAAGAAAATTTTTTTTTCTTGAATCTGTATTTTGTTGTGTTGGACTCTTATATGCTGTTGACTTCCATGTAAAAAACCAATTCACTTCTAGTCTGCCTGCTACACAGAGCTTTTCTTTTTGAGTAGTTGAAAACTAGTTCAATTGTAAATTCCTTGGATATAGTTGATGGAAGTTGAGTAGATTAGTGACTAGAAACGAGATAAAAAGAGCCCTCTTTGTCTTTGATAGAAAATTGTCTGGTTCCAATTGACTGACAATGTTGTGTCTTTTGCTCTGTTTAGGTATGCAATTGTGGAATGCCATTCTTTACCGGAAGCTGAAAATATTATTTCAGAAAGCAAGGATCTTAAGCTCAAGGACAATGTCTTATCAATTGATCTGATTTCTCACACTTCCAAAGATGATGGTAAGTTGCAATTGTTTTTCGCCGTAACAATTCAAAGGGGAAAGGCCAATTTTAATTGTTGCATTTTGTCTGTTTATTTCCCATAAAGTTCTTGTAATTCTTGAAGTTTGAAAATATTTTTGTCTCTGCTAAATTGTTTTGAATTTGTATTTCAGATGACAAGAAATCAAAGAAGCACCAAAACAATCAACAAAATAAAAAGGGTCGCTTTTCTAATCAGCAGAATCGACGCAACCAGCAAGTCAACAAGAAGGGTAAACAAGATCAGCGTGGCAGAGGCCTGAATTCTGATATGAGAGGTTAGTTTAGTCACAATTGATATGTCTCTCTCTCATTATATATATATATATATATATATATATATGAGCTTACTGCTGCCCCTAGTTTCTGTGTTGGCAATTTACGAATATTGTATTTCTGTCTCCAGAATATGAGGTTGGTATGTCACTGCTTGGATGAAGTGTGTGGCAATTGGTAGCTACCATTTCCTGCCTTGTGTTCATTAATTTTTCTTTGGGAATTTTTGCTTTAAAAATATCTAGCTTGTAGGCTCCTTCCCTCACTTCTGCTTCATCACACGGTTTCACGATTATTAATTCTTTGCTGAACTTTGTATTTGTTTTCATTGCGTTGAGATCATTTTATATATATCATGTTAACCATTTGAAATTTATATCGGTGTATGTTGCAAATATGTTTTCTTTCAACAGGTAAACGGCCACAACAGATGCAACAAATGCAGCAGCGCAAACAGCGATGGTCTCCTGACAGGCGCCAACAAGGACGGAAGGTAAACGGATTCTTTTACTACTTCCCAAATTCCTGGGAGCACATTTTTAGATTTAGATGTTATGGTTATGCATAAAAAAATAGTATTTCACTCTCATTACTTTTTCTTTCAGCCTGCACAGTTTATGCAGAAAGGTCGAATGGATGGGGGTGGACGGCGCCAATTAATGGATGGAGTTGGTGGTGGTGGTGGTGGCCAGTGGTAAGTTTATAGTATTATTTTTTTTTTTTTTATCAAACCAGTAAACCAAAAAAAAATGTGCTTTGACATAATGTCCAAGTCCAAAGATTAACGAAGAATATATTGGTCTTTTAAAGGAATCAAGGTGGCCAGAATGTTACAGCTGCTCTTTCTCAGACAAGTGAATTACTCAAGGGCCTGACCAGTTTGCTTGGGTAAGTCCGTTTTTGTTAGGCTACCACTTGATGGGGGATACTGTCTGTGGTTTGTGTAAACTAAACTTTGCTTTTGTTTGAAAATGGCTCTGCTGCATTGTATTATCGTCTTTTCCTTTTTCAGTCAGCAGTTGCTAAATCCCAACCAGATGGGTGGTCAAGGTGATGGTCAATTTGGCAACCAGTCATGGGGTCAAGGCATGGACCAAGGAGGTAACTACGGCGGAGGCTATCAATCTGGTGGCGGCGGCGGTGGTGGTGGCGGCGGCCGAGGGTTCAACAACGACAACATGAATTACGGTAACTATGATTACAACCCCACGGAGATCTCCTCGTCCTCACCCTCCGCCTCCAGATACTCGGGTGATAACTATACATCTCGAAAACGACCCTTTGATCAGCAGAGTGGCAGATATGGGAATAAGAAAATGCAACGCCGTTCTGACTATAATTCATCGGGTACGCTTACGTGTTTGAATTGAATGGAGTGTTGATTCTTATGTTGAAACAACCCGACATCACTGTCTAACTACTACTACTACTACTACTCCTACTATGACTATGACTAGCACCCATTAGAGGCAGCCACAAGAGTGATGGACTTGTGGATCTTGGTGAATCCCATTTGTTGTTGTTTTCACTATTACCACCACCACTACTACTACTACTACTTCTCTCCATTGCCCAGTACGCATGTCAGAGTCCTCTTGAACTGTATGGAAGTTGGTCACTGATGGATGGCATGCCCTTTCTGCTTGCAGGTTCTTTTCCCCCTCTTGAAATGCCACCCTGGGGCAGCAGCAGCAGTAGTAGTAGTATTCAAGATTGCATCTATTGTATATTTTTTTTTAATCTCCCACTACATTCACTTGCCTGTTCCTCTTACCTACATTTGTAGTAGTAATAGTAGTAGTAGCAGCCGTAGTCATTGATGTAACCTTGTGCTTGTGGCATCAGCAATGACTTGTCAGTCATTAGTCCTCCCCTCCACCTCCTCTCACCTGTCAGCATCCATTCTCCTATTGTCCCTGGATCCCCATACCCCACCTCTCCTCCCAACCAGGTTTTGTCCACACATGTGCCTACAGTAATGTCTGTAGTCTCTTCTTACAGCACAGAATCCAGTTTCAACAAATCACCTCTTAAAAAGCTATGAGCAACATTGAGCTGCACAATCAATGCTCCAAATTGATTTGGAGCTGGGAGGGTCCTTTGCCCCGCCCCTCAAAAATCTTCATTTGTTTTATCTTTTTCCATTTTTCTTTGTAATGTTTTCTTAAGGGCCTCGTTTCCAATTTGTTTGAAACTCTTTTTAAAGGATGGTAATTACGAGATGTTCTAACCTACAGAAAACTAGTTTCCACCCTTTTCCCACCCTGTCTTCTTTTCCTTCTCTCAACACATTTTGTAGTTTGTTTGCTGTCTGTTGAGAATGGAAGTCTTTTGGCCGACTTCTGCTGCTTGGATGGTCTGCTAACATTTTTTCTTTTTAAGCAAAACAACTGCCAATGCTCTTTTGCACGGGTTACTTTGCCAGCACGAGCAGTGGAATGCTTTTTCTCCTCCTCCTTCACACCCCCCTCCTTGTAAGTCCTTTTGACTTTTTATTCTTTCAATGACAGCATGTCTTTCGGACATGATCTGCTTCGTTGTTCCTATGACAGATACAAAGACTTGTTGAACGGAAACTAGACATGATTGAATGTGACTCTTTTTCTCTCTGAAGGGTGTGTTCAGTTTATAAGGTTTTTTATTTTTTAAACTGTGGCTAGCCTTCAAGTTTACTAAGGGCTGGATTTGAAAGCTCTTTCCATTATTGTTAGAATGGTCAGTGGCTCTTTCTTTTTAATTTTAATTTCAATTTCTTTATCCTAACATGGTTTAACTTGTTCAATATGCTTTTGAAATGTTAGATTTTCACATTTGGCAACAAAATTTAATCTTGTATTGAGAATTTTCTTTTTGGGTCTGAATAAATAGTAATTAAAACTGCTTCGTTTCTCTAACTTTTTTCCTTTTGTTTCTTGGTTGTTAAGGAACTTGCTCATTATTTATTTTTATCTCTTTCAGGCAACTATGGTGGTGGTGGTGGCGGCGGCAGTGGCTGGGGTGGTTCATACCGAGGCTACAATTAAAGAGTCGAGTTTCATTTGCCCCGAGATGACATGAACAAGTGCAGAAGAATTCTGTTGGCCCCTTTTTACTTCATCAACAACAGAAACACAAGTTGTTCTCTTAACCGTACAAGCACGTAGCTGGAGGGCTTTTTGTTAGCCGTACTATGTGCTGTGCCAGCTACATTACATCGCATCATTCTGTTCATTCTCTTTCAAATGGTTATCGTTTTGAAATTGTTGGCCCAACAACAGACATCATTACAATTTTTTATTCTAGTGACTTGGGTTCCCCTCCTTTTTTTTTCTTTTTTTTTTTGTCTCTCTACTTCCCAAGTTCTTATTTGAAATTCTATGAGACTTGACCATTTCCCACCTTTTAACATTAAAATAAATCCATGATAAATTCCACCATATTGGCTTTTGTCTCTTATTTTCTAAAGTTTCTGATTCACAGAGGAAATTCATGTTCAGTGCTTTTGAATATATATATATATATATATATATATAATGATGAACTTTCTAGCAGCAGGTTCAGTTGAGAAAACCGAGTTCTAAAGAGAACTTACTGTTGGCAACATTTTTCTAGAAAGTTAAACAACTGTAAAATGATTTAGCCAATGCATTTTGTCTTGACAAACATCAAGGTAAATGGGAGAATTTTATTTTGCAAAAACTTTATACACAATCTTTCTCGGAACTTTGAATTGATACTCAAACATTCAACAGGTTAACTGGAGTCTAGATGACTTACGGGGGGGGGGGTTCAAGTTGTGCACTTTTTTTGTCTAATAAAGAGAAAGTGAGTAAATGTCGAATTGGGTTATTTTTGTATGGGACAAATTTAAATTTTTTTTTTTCTTCTAAGGATGTTATGAAAGTTTTTTTCGACTTTTCAACTAACCTGTTGCAAGATAAAACCCTCATATTTGCCTTGATAGTCTCCAGATAAAAACACATTACTTATTTTATTTAGTTATTTTTTTTGAACGGCTGATGTTTTAGTGAAAAATATTGCCTCTATTCAAGGTTAAAAGTTTTTGAATAATGAAGCAAAAAGACCAGATTGCAAATAAGTTCTGAAGGAAAAAAAAAACACTCAATCTGAATTTTTACATGTGTGAAAAAGCATGACATGCTGACATTGTCCGCCGCAATCCAGGGGGAGGTAACAGCTTCAGTATCTAAGGTGCTATAGGTGGTGTCTGCCACTGGACGGTATTGGTTTTATTGTGTGTTTTTTTTTTTTCATTATTGTTGACCAATATACAACATGCTTGAAGTGACTGCTCTTAATGATGATAAGTTAAACACGTTTCCCGTCAGAAGTAGCATTGCTGTGAGTATTTTGGATCTTGACAAGAACCCACTCTATGCCAGTTGGTCTGTGATCTGGAGATGGTGTGAATATGCAAATTAGTTTGTCTCTTCAAGACAGACCGTTAAATGAAGAAGAGTGTATTTGATACATTGACTATTTTATGATTTTGAGTCGACACAAAATGAAGTTTTATGTATTTTGCAAATCTTGTAATTTCTTTGAAGATTTATTACCACGTCTTATTTAGTGAATAAATGAAGGTTACATGATGCTAGATTGTCTTGTGCTGATTTATGCTTTGGGTGTTACATATCTTACCCTAGATGGTTTTAGAAAATAACTTAGGATTGGTTACAATGCATTTTCAGTTCACTGCAAGAATGAAATTTTTAATCTTGTTAAAGATGGTATGGAATTTGTGCTGTTCTGGTTGGTTTTATTTTTTTGTTTCTTTAAAGAAACCAAACCAGTTGTATCAGAATTGTATGCTAACGATTATTTTATTTTATGAAATAAACGCAAATATCTGAAACTTAAAAATATGAGGAGTTCTTTACAGGAATGACATAAGCAGCCAAAAATTTGAAGTTTTATTGGGACATTATGAATTAGAATTTCCAGAATATCCCATATTCTTACTGCAAGCATGTGGCCAGGATGTGAGGGTTCAGTCCATTTCTCTGGTTCCAACTGTCTGATTTTCAAAATGTTTTTCTTGTCATCAGTTTCTGTATCCAAAATTTGGCTAGCCACTTTTGGTCAACCTCTTACATTGCTACATTCCAATTTCATTGGCTTGGGTCTGAACAAGGTGAGATCATGGTGCTTCATTGAATCTGCAATTCTAAGCTAATACAAATTTTAGTCTCTTGCCATTTTTCTATGAAAAGTTTTAGATCAGTTATAGAAACTTTGAAACCTTTTATTTTATTAATTTTTTAAAAAATTGTTTTTAATTTTCCAGTGAGATCTTCCTTAATAACTAGGTAAAGTTGAGATTAAAAAAAATACTTGATCAGAAAGGTGCCATCTCCCTACTCCCAAGGTCTCGTTTCATAGCATCAGCCAATTTCTTGGGTTTTCAAAACAACCTATGTTCTGGTTTTGCAATTTTCATATCTTGAGATGGCTTAAAAAAAAATTTCATTTCAGGTACTTAGCACTTGTAAAAGCCAAGTTACTTAAATGGCATATTCTTGGCTATTAACTTTCAAGATTCACAGTCATTGAAGTTTACTTTGAGTTCATTCTTGATTTGTTTGATAGAAATCCTGTCCCTCCACCCCATGAACAAAAAAAAAAATGAATGTTTAAAAATTAGAAACATTTCCGTTAATGTCTTAAAAGAATTGGATGCGTTCCAATCAAGAAAATAATGCAGGTCAATGTTACAACTTTTATCTGAGAAAGTCGAAAACTGACGAAAAAAAAAATATTCGTGACAGGACAGTAAATAATATTTCGGACAATAGGTTCGGTGTGGGTAGAAATGATTTAGCCATCACTTGGAGAATGATAATTTTTGTTTTGCTAAAAACAGGATTTAGTTTAAAATTAATAAGGAATCGGGAAGAATTTTTTTTTTTTTTTTAAATGGTAAAATGGAAAAAGAATGACTTTTTCTTTTGCTTCCTGAAGAATATTTTATTAAGCCAATTAAAAAAGAAAAAAAGTATGAACATCTTTCTTTGGAAAATGTGGTTTAATGAAAGCGAGCCGGTTCTGAGGGGGAGGAGAATTGTTGCACGTTAACTAGAGAGGAGAAGATAGTAGCAGTCGTGGTCGTGGTCGAGTGAAATGTAGCTTTGCAATTCGTTGCTGGCAATGTCGTCCTGTGATTGGCTGAAAAGCCAAACGGTGGTCGCCCAACCTTCTTACCCCCGTTCAATTTCTCCGCATTCATTCAGGTTTCAAGTCGAACGAGAAGAAACGTTTTTAAGACACCAAGTAAGTCTTTTACCTTTTCCTTTTTATGCATTGATTTTTGTATTCGGGGTTTGATGGAAAGATTGGTGCATTTTACGATTTTATTCAATCTCTTTTCTAAAAGTGAACCTATAAAAAAAAAGTGGGGGAAGGCATTTCCCAACTAATCCCGTCACTACAACTACAAAACTGCTGTTGTTGACTACTACTAAATAAATAACTAATTTTTTAGGGTAGCAGTAAAATGGAGACTTAGGAAAGATTTCTGATCCTTAAAAATATTAATCCTATGCTCAAATTTTGATAATCAGAACAAGTATTTGTTTATCTTTTGAGTGGTAATCCAATGGCTTCCTTTTTTTTTTTCTTTTCTTTAAACTAAATAGAAGAAAAATAACTGATTGTTATGAGAGAATCACAGCTGGGCATAATGACTATTATTATTATTGCGTATTTATCTAAGTATAAAACTCATTTAAATTGCCAGCAATTTTTTTTTTCCAAAGAAAAGCTCCCCCCCTCTATTGCTTAAGTCCGGTCAGAGT
This sequence comes from Acanthosepion esculentum, assembly GCA_964036315.1. NCBI lineage: Eukaryota > Metazoa > Mollusca > Cephalopoda > Sepiida > Sepiidae > Acanthosepion > Acanthosepion esculentum. The sequence goes on from OZ038516.1 coordinate 72,597,568, forward strand.
CGACATTATTTACAACAGGTTGAGTCTTGTTGGTACTAAAATTTTTATTTTAGCGATCTGATTCAGCTCTCCTAATTCTACTGAATTCTAGTGAATTTTAGCTTATTTTTTCTTTCTTTATTAAACTAATTATTTTGTCGTGAATTGATCTTTTTATTAAAACTCGGCCATTTTGGATTCCAAAGCAAAGTTGTTGCTTTTTTATTTTATTTCAATTTTATGTTGGGTTTTTATTTATTTACTTTAATCTGTCTAAACTAAGAACGAAAAAAAGTCTGTATGGGGGGGGGGAGTATAGATGAATATTTGCCCCCCCCCCCCCCGTTTAAAAAAAATTTAAATGGCGTCTTTCTTTGAATTTAAAACATCTTTTCGTTGCTACCAAATTCCATTGTAATTCGTCCTGTTGCGGTGTCGTCGGTTACCGGTTTCATGAGATGTTAAAAAAACAAAAAACAAAAACCAAATCTAAATAATGGCTGGGTCAGCTTAAAAATGAGTTTTGAACTTTCTATAAATAAATAGGCTATTTTATTTCAGTTTTTTTAATCTCGATTATTACTACTAATGAAAAAAAAAACAAACAAACAAACACTAATAATGGCTTAAAGAGGAGGAAGAAATGCTGGTAAGAAAGAAAAAAACTGGTTTTTCTCCAATGAACTGACTGATGATAATGAGAAAAGAGCAAAGAAAGTCAAGTGGCTAGTTCTCCTCGGCTTCCTCCCGGCTAACAACCGGTGCAGTCCTCAATTTGCACGACCGGTTTCCAGGTGAGTGGGCCCCAGGAGATACGTGATTGGGACGAAGGTTTTAAATGAACGACATTAAATCAGACAATCATTCTTTATTTTCTTTTTTAAAAAAGGTAACGATTATTGTACGATTCATCTTTCTTTAGTTAGAAAGATGTCGCTTATTTTCTTTTTCATTGCATCATTTCTATATAAATAAATAAAAATCGTGCTATTTGAATATATATATTTTTAATTATCGCATATCACTTTTCTCATAAAAATCTTTTTATGTCTCTTGAAATTCTAAATAAAAATAAAGGGATTTCTTTTCTAAATCTGGTGACCTTAATTTGGAGGAGGATGGAAGAAAAGAGGAAACTCCCACTAAAATAAATCGTTTTTCTACTAACAGGATTATTTTCCCCTTCCTAAAGGATTTTAAAACATTTCTTCTTTGTCTATCGCATATCCACTTCAATTTTCGTCCACAAAAAAACATTCACGAAGTTAAAATATTTAAAAAATAAAAAAGGTACTAATTACAGACGTTGGGGACCGGTTTTTCAGTGATTGTGTGTGTGCGTATATAAAATAGTAAAAGATGATCGGGCAAATATTTTTGGTCTGCTAAAAAATGATCAGAGTAAATATGTGAGGTTAAAGTAATTGCTATCGTCTTTAAAAATGGAAAAGGAATCTCGATTTTGGCTTTTTGCATCCTGAAAACGGCGACGGCCATTTTTATTACAACCCCGTTAGTACTTTTAGTGCGAGAGGAAGAAATAAGTACATTTCCTACTAATAATGGTTACTTGGACCTTGCCGACAAGCTGGGCAGACAAAAATCGGAAAATATTATAAATTAAAAACTTACTTTAAGTCTTTTTTATTTTAAATTAATTTTTTTATCAGACCGAAAAAAATGATTTTATTGCGTATGACTAAATAAATTCAAATTAACATTTTGTTTCTTTGTGTGTAAAAATTTAAATGAAAGCAAAAGGAAAAAAAAAAGTCTCTCGAAGGTCCGTTGGTTCGAAATCACAGTTACTGCTGCTGGTGCTACTACTGCTACTAATTATGAATAGTAGCTGCAGCGGTTGTCGTTCCTTCTCTACATCACCACCCCCCTCCCCGCTTACAACAACATCAATTGAATTGAAAGTCATTGACCAGCAGCAACTTTTTTGATACCCACTCCCTCACTGTTACTACAACGTATTGCAGATTACAAACTCTCAGCCCCCCCTCACCAAATATAACTGAGTATAAGAAATTAATCTACCAATATTAGGAGAGAAAAATGATTCTGCTCTGCTAGATTTTATGATTTATTCAGTTCAAGATATATATATATATTTTTTTTTTTTCAATTATCTGAAAAAAAATGCAATTATTCAGAATAGGTATAACAAGTTAATTAGTAATTCTTAAAATATTTTTGCTAGACCAATTCTTGGCTTTTTAGTAGCAAACATTAACCTTGAAATGTGTAAAATATAGGAAGAAAAACTGCATATTTATTTGGGGTTAAATTACATACTGTTTTATTTACACTTTCTTTTTTTTTTAATTTGTCAATTTTGAAAGAACCAGAAAGAGACACACCCTTTTATTCCTGCAGGCAATTTGTAACAAAATGAAAAAACCTTCTTAATCAAGAGTGTCTTATATATATTCTTTTTGTGAGTATGATTCACTGGAGAACTTTTTTTTTTTCTCTCTCTTGCACCCAAGACTAAGATAATGCACCCTTGCTATCAGAAATCCTTCCTCATTTCCAATATATTTTCATTATATAATGTTTTTATAAGTTTTAGAAGCAGTCTTTTTAAATACTGTAAAAGAAAATTTATTTAAATGCTGCAATTGTCAAAAAATAAAGATAAAAATTGAAAGGGCTTGATTCCTCTTTCCAGTGGCATAAAAAATCCGTTCTTTACTTGAAATTTAAAGACAAGGGTCTTGTGAAGAAACCTACTACATCACAATTTTTCATTGAGGTAGTACTCATAAAATACAGATTTAATTGTAACTTACTTATGTACAATAATGAATCCTGCAATATAGGTGAAAATAATTTGACTAGAAAAATTTGTTAAGCATGTCAAATGGCTGGTAATTACTTTGAAAATAAATTCAGTTTTTCTGTTTGACTGTTAATGTCCTCGTTTTGATAAAGTCTCTTGACAAAAACATTGTCACTGAGACAAAAATAGAATACAACAGAAATTAACTCCAACTTTTCTTTAGATAAAATAATTAAAAAAAAAAAAAATAGTTCCTTCATTATATTTTCCTTTTTTGAGATTTATGCAGAAATCTGTTTGACAGCATTGAAATAAGTTTTCAGTTTTTAACTGTAGAAAAAATATTGAAAAGATTAAGTGTTTATTACTTTGCTTAAGGAAAATCCAGGTAGCATTCTATTTGAACTTAGATGTGTGTATGCCATTATCTCTAGCAATATAAAACAAAATATATATTAGCTACCTCCATAAAATCACTGAAAATATACCCCAAACTCTGTAAACCCTAGGTTTTATCTTTAAAATTTTTATTAAGAGGTAAAACCAAAGTTTTTTGATTATTTAATTATATTTTTTTAATATTGTTCAGAATGTTTGAAATTTTGGTTAAAAATCTTATTTTTCTTGTGTCAGCAGATGGACTATAAAATAGCATAGCAAATTTTAGCATCTTTTTTTTTTTTTTTTCTTTCAGTGAAAGACAAATTGATTTGGAAATTCTTGCAAAAATCAAAACATAATTGTTAGATTTAAATGAAACTTCCAGAACTGAAATAAATTTAGAAATTTATTTTTTTTCTTAGAAACTTTTGGGGGGAAAAAAATTGTTAAACCACACTTGCTTAATTTTATGAAAATTTGAGAAATTCAACAAGATAATTTTTAGTGACTATATTAGGATGAGAATTTAAGCCCTCAATTGTTTTTTATTGATTGAAAATCTGCTGAATTGTAAAATAAAAAAATTAACAATAAAAGTAAGAGATTATTTAATTAGAAAAACTTTTAATTGATATATATTAAGGATAATATTGTCTTAAGAAAAATTTTTTGCTGATAATAAATTTTTAGAAGAATTGTTTTTCATTTTTTTTAATGGAATAATTTTGTTAATTAGAATTTATAAAGATTTAAATTAATCTTTTAAAATTTAGTTTCAGTGGTGTAAAGGTTAAGGTATATTGTTATTAACCTAATTTATTAATCATAAATTGAAAAGCTTATAATCTGAGGTATCCCAGTAATTTTTAAATAATTTTGAATTGCTTTTCTATCTGTATAAATTTGCCAATTTTTGTAGATACTTTTGTTCCTGCTACAACATTATCAGACAATAAAAGGGCAAATCTAGAAAATTTAAAGCCAAAAAGGTATCTAAAATCAATAAAACATTAGATTACGGGGAATATTTTCTTAAATTTTTAACATTACTGCCTACTTAAAAATGATATTTAAAAGGTGCTCATGTTATTCTTCAGTAATTTCTTTTTTTTTGTACAGACAAAAGCCCCCATAGTACAACATTAGCTAAACATCAAGCTGTCAAACATCAGATTAAATAAACAACTATCAACGTGAAAAAAATTAAATTTCTGCAATATTATAGACTTAGTTAATAATATATTTGTTTTAAATCAGCTAATATACCTCAAATAAAGTTTCAGAAAAATATATTTTATTTTTGAAAGTTTTTTTAATAAAGAAAATTACATTCTTATAGCAGTAGCTGAAAATGAAAAATTTCAAAATTGAAACTCCTTCCAATCAATTTAAATAAGATAAAATTAAGAAGTATTTTGCTCATTGGAAATTTTAAATTTAATCTATCAGGTTGAAAGTAAAACCAAAATAAAAGCTTCATGACGTTTAATTTTTAAAAATTCATTTTAAACCTTAGATATCGCAAATTTGTAGAGGTACCTATATAATATTGTGTGTGTGTGTGTGTATATATATATATATGTGTGTGTGTATGTATATGTTAATAGATATACAGATACTTCACATGCATGCCAGGGATTCCTGGCCTTATCTTGGCTAAGTGCTGATTACTTCATATGCATATTGAGCAGGCATTAAAAACATTGGCTTTAAGGCTCCAAGTTCATTCTGGGTCAAGGCATGTTGCACAGGATGATAGCCAAGTGGATGATAGTGTTGGTTGGTGAATTTGGTGGCATAGTAATTCTGAATGCCAACTTACAACACTCTGTGGAAACAGGATGACCGATAACTGAGTCGTACTAAAAAGAAAAAGATTCAATCTTCCTGGACATGGACAGTGATAAGAGAATTCTGTAAATTGAGTAAAGAATTCAGTTCAAAATTCCCTTGAGGTTATGTCATTCGACAGACACCTCAAGAGAGGAAGAGAGAACAAGGGCTGAAATTTTGTAATAACATTAGTGTGAATGTAAAAGATGAAAACTCTTCATGGCAGAAATTCAGACAAATTATCTCGGCTAACTTTGCACAATGCTCTCTTCCATGCACAGATCTCCTGTAAACAAGTCTGTTGTCAGTTTTTAAAGTATACAGAACACAAGTCATAGATTTTTCTTTTAAGACATTGGTATTAATTAATACTACTACTAAAACCACATTTCTTTAGAAGTATTTCATTTCTGATCAGAATGGAACCGTAATTTACCTTGAGGCCGTGTAGATCAGAGGCAATATTTTATCTACAAGTGGGTCCCGAGGTAAATTTGATCTTTTGCCTATTTGTGAACAGCTTTCATTTTTGATTCTTTTGTTCTTGGCTGAAGAAGCAAAAATTGATTTTGCCTTTCGAGAGGATTTCTTACATCAAAGCTTTATTCTATTTAATCTGAACCTCTTGCAATGTTTTTGTAGCATAAAGATGTCTGATGAAAAACAGACTGAAACTCCTGTTGATGGTGTGGAAGATGTAGATCAAAGTGAAATGGAAACTTCCTCTGCTGCTCCTGTTGTAGAAGATAGTAATGTGGATGGAGAAACCCCAATGGAAGATTCCACTACAGAAGGGGGTAAGTTTTCTGTTGGTGGCTGCTTCATTTTCGACTTTAATACATGGCATTCAATATCTCTAAAAGCTTGTTCTTTTATTTAAGATTAAATTTGGAATTTGAAAAGATACATTATCCTTTTTTTCTCTTCCAAACAGAAAAAGGAGAAGAAGGTAAAAAAGAAGAAAAAGAAGAGGAGGAAGAAGAGGAGGATGACAATGTTTTGAATTTAAGTAAGTATTTTTCCTTTTAGTATTTCTTTTAGGAGCTACACATTTCTTAGGAGTGTGAAAGTGACTTGAAAGTGTGAATAAGCCAGGCATTTACGTTTTAAAATTTTTTTAGTATGTTTCAAATAAAGGAATAAGATGTTTTTTTTTTTAATCTCATCTGTTCATATCTTTGGGATCATTTGTAAATACAAGTTCCGCATTTGTGAAATTTAAACTTGATAGACAATGGTTTTCTGCTTTGAAAATTAAAATTTACTCAATCTCCATAGAAATTCACTTAATCCCACATATTATAGGTTTTCTTTGTTGAATGAGAAGCCAATTCTCTGTTGTGTCACAGAAAGTATTTTTTATTTTTTTCCCTTTTACTTTTGCAGGAAGGCCATATCCAAATCTGTTGACCATCCACAAATTGAAATTGGAGGACATCAAAGTGGCTGTATCGGAGTTGTCCGATTATTGGGATGATACCTGTCTGAATATTAAATATGTGAAAGCCAAAACTGGCGTCAGGAAAGGGTAGGGATGAATGTGTCTTGGACAATTCTTGATTTTGATATGTAAATGATTTAGTGTCTATTGAATTGTTGTCCTTTGAAATTACTGAAGAAAGTTTAAATTCCTCCAATGTGTCACAGTGTCTTGTTAATGATGGAAATTTCTTTAAATTTCCAGTAACGTCAGTACTTGTGGCATGACATGGCTATTCTAGTCTTTGACATGACTGTTGATATGCCAGGCAAAAGGCTGTCATTACAAGTTGTCATCATGTTCATTTCAACTCTTCTCTGGGGCTAAGAGTGTGAAGATTCTGCTCTGCCATAAGAGGTTAAAAACTTGAGAATGATGAGAAATGAATCAGTTGGGTTTTTTTTATATATATTTTTTTTTTTTCTGAACATTCTGGGCTTAACATGTCTTGATAATTTTTTTTTTTTTTTCTTTTTTCCTCTTTTATGTTAAGGTTTATGAGAATGAAGTTCCCATCGGAAGAAGCTGCTGAAGTTGTCTTCAACAAATTACAGCCGATGGAAATTAATGGCAAAACATTTGTATATGAACCTCCAACGGAAGGTAAGCAGAATAGCTTGCAGGGTTAGGTTAGATGTGTGCCCACTTGATTTTAATATTGATACCCCTCTCTCCACATTATAAATTCTTTTTAATATTATTTTTTCTCTAACTAGTTGAGATGTGGGTATCTTTAATTTAAAAAAAAAGCTGGCTTTTTCTTGTTATAAAGCTTTTGCTTTTGGGTGGGGAATCTGTGAAAGGAATAGTTAAATCTTGCAGTTGGGCCCTAACAATGTCCGCAATTAGAAGAGAACGGGCTGGGTTTTTAAAAAAAACTTCTCATTGGTCATATGAGTAAATCTTGTGTGCAAGTTACCCGAAAAGATTGAAAAAAAATAATGTCCTCTTTCTTGATTCTTTCAGGTAATAATGACAATAAGGATGACAAAGGTATGCCTTATCCCTTTCACAATGGCTGGCTAATACCATATTGTGAACATTATTGTTGGTTTAAACAACTGGCTGCCTTTTTTTCTTTTTTTCTTCTTTGAAAGCAGCAGTGAATTCTTCATGAGCCCCCAGATTTGGCAATGAAGGTTTTTGTCTTGCAGTCATTTCTTTTTCTTTTTTTTTTTCTTTTTGTCTTTCCTTGTTTGGTAGATAATTTGTTATGCTCTCTTTAGAGGTAATGCAACTTGTTGGCGGCAGATTTTTTTTTGCTTTTTCACACATGAAAGCATTATCTTTCAAAGAGCATGTTTTGCTTCCCCTCTTTCTCATCATGAAATTGTCTCCCTTTTCCTGATATAAATGTTCCCCCCTCCCCATGCCCACATTTTTTTTTTCTGTTTTTCTTTTTCATACTCATGTTTACTCTTGATAATGCACTTGAATTGCAGGTTTTGAGCAGCACCTGCATCTGCCATTTGCCTTGGAATTTGTCCACATTGGCAACAGCAGCAGCAGCAACAACAGCAGCAGGATTCTCTCTCTCGTTCTCTCTGCCAGAAATTGTTGAAGCTCTTGTCATTACTTCTTTCATGGCTTTGGGGCTTTGTCCAATCCTTTCCAAATTGGCTTGTGTTAATGCTCTCATAGAAGTCAAGTGGCTCATTGAGGTAACACCCTGGAATGATGCTGGGTGTTGTCTCTTCCTCTTTGTTGTAGCCACTGTCAGCCTGGTGGATCAAAGAAAACCTGGCAGGATCCGATGTTCCAGTTTCATTGTGCCAAGCTGCCTCCAAAGGCTCTTATGACTGCCATCTATAATAACTAAAAAAAAAAAAACTGGTCTCCCCACACCCTCTACCCATAGTGGAATTTGTTAGATAAGGGTATAATGAAAATTATTGTTGCTTTTCAAAATATTTGCAGAGCATTAATGCAATTGGTCACAATTTTGTTTTTTATTTGTTATAAATGAATTGATTTATTTTTTTTTTATCTTTGTCTATAAATGTTTTTGATTTTATGTAAAACTCAATGCTTGAAATATTCCGGCTTTTCTCCATTCAGATCTCATTTAACAATCCTTAAATGGACTAATTTCTTAATTCCATGAAATGGGAATATTTTTATTTTGTTGATATTTTTCTAAACGTTGCTTCCTTTTTGAGCTTCAATGCAAATATCTGAAAGTCTGGCTATTTCTGGCAAGAGTTTTAAACATTGTGATGTTGAAAGCTTATTTTTTCCCTTTGAAATTTTTCTGACCTTCAAACTCCTGTATTAGATTTTGTATGCATAAATTTGTGATTGTAACTTATTTGAGGAAATAAGCTAGTAAGTTTCTCACTTGATGTAGTTAATTGAAAGACATCAGTGTCAAGTCAAATGTATCCTGATGTTTTAGCATTTAAGAATGGGAACATTTTCCAGTCAAAATGTTGAGATAGATCTTCCAAGTTTTTCGAACACATCGATCCAAATTCTAATTTCTTTACAATAAGATGTTATTTTTGCGACTGGTGTAAAAGAAATGTTAGATTGTCAAGTCTACTGGGACATAGTTAATAATGTTATCGAAAAAATTAACTTGTGGACACTGTCCGCAATTGCTTGTCCTCTTATTGGGCGATTAGTGTTTATTAACAGAAATGAAGAAGTCTGTCTTACCTGCTTCTGGTAGTTGTGTGGATACACTGGTTCCCTGAATTTTTTTCCTTCTTCACAAGTTCATCTTGCTGATAGAAGGGGAAAATACAGGTGCTATAAAATGATAGTGAACTATTCTTTAGTGTTATCCTCAAATATTTCGAGGGAGTTTGACTTGAGGCATTCTTTGTATTTGCACGGTCAAAGATTGGAATGGAAAAGTAATGTCATATTACGTTTGGCTAATGACACCTTCTCTTGCTTTCCACATAAATTTGTCATTTATTTTATTACTCCCTTCCCCCCTGAAAGAAAAAAAAGAATCAGGAACTCAAATTGTTGGATCTTTCTTTTTTTTTTTTTTCTTTTTTTTTTTATAAAGATTTCTTCACTGAGATTGCAGTTAAGTTGAATTTGTCTGCGTGTGAAAAGTGTGCAAGATTATTTATCTTAATTTTTTTCTTTTTTAATTTTGCAAATACTTTCTCACAAGGACAAAGCATATTTCTTGGAGAAGTGGGCAGTTGATAAGTGTGTCCTTGCAAATGCATCTGGCAGGGCCAGCAAGTGTTTGTTGGGACAATGGGTATAGGAATGGCTGAGTAAAGTGTGTGTGGTCATTAGCAAGAGAAGGTTTTCATGTCTTGGCCAACCAATTCCAGTTTTTGGCATTTGATGCCGCTGCTGTCGCCGCCATTGTTGGTGTCTGTTTGAGTGTGCCGTCTCTGGGCGGTACCTTGTAGTGATGATTATTATAATAATAATAATGATAATACTGACCATGATGATAATATATATATATATAATCCTTTTGTGGCACTTGCCTTCACTGTCTTTTGTACAGTCTTGTTAGTAAATGACCTTGTTAGTTGTAGCAGGTGTGATGTAGCCGTGTGCTTGTCCGCCTGTGTGTTTGCATCATCATCATCATCATTCTCCTCCTCTTAACAACAACCACCTCCCATTGGTTGGGCACCTGACAATTTCAGGGAACAAGAAAGACTATTCCCTCTATGTGAACAACATTCCACAAGGAGTCACAGTCAAGGAGGTTCAGGCGTTATTCCCGCAAGCCCGGAATGTGGTGATCCCACTTAATGAGGAAGATCAGAATCAGGGGTAATTTGTCAACCTTGCGCATTTCCTTTTGTTTGTTGGTGCAGCTTCAACCCTGCACCAACGTTGATTTCCATGAATGTTGTCATCGTCTCTCTGTTGCACAGTCCTTGCGACTTGCAGCAGCTAGTCGGTTTTTCGGCTGCCTATCTTGTGCTTAACTGTAGACAAATTGATGTTAGCTACTCTTTCTTAGCACCTTTTGGCTGGCCAGCCAGTTGTTGCTCCTCCTCCTCCTCCTCTACACTGGATGCAGCAGCAGGGCAGCTGGCAACACTCACTCTGTCTATTATTATTATTACTACTACTACTACTACTACTACTCTTTTATTATTACTATTATTATTTGTACTACCTACTTTGATTATTCTGACTACATTATAGACTAATGACTAGCAAATTAATCAAGTTATATGTAAAGTATCAATTAGTATTTGTTGCACTTATAAAATCAACTCTTGTAGTTTTTCTTTTAATGGAGGAAATAATTGCACCAAATGTTTTTAACTACTTTTTAATGCAAACTGATTTTAAAGTAGACCTTCTTTATATTCTTTTTTGCCAATAGATGTTATAATGGGCAACGAGTATACTTTTGCATTTTGGCAAGATTTAATTTTTGGTACTTGAATTATGGCATCAAAATGATTTGCTCTTTTGCAGTTGTGCTCATTAAATGTATTCTTCAAATCCGAGTTGCTCATTCTATCATCTATTGATATAAAATATATTCAATGGTCGAGTTTGTGTATTTAACTGTAATAAAATAACTTTGGGCATGAAGAAAATTTTTTTTTCTTGAATCTGTATTTTGTTGTGTTGGACTCTTATATGCTGTTGACTTCCATGTAAAAAACCAATTCACTTCTAGTCTGCCTGCTACACAGAGCTTTTCTTTTTGAGTAGTTGAAAACTAGTTCAATTGTAAATTCCTTGGATATAGTTGATGGAAGTTGAGTAGATTAGTGACTAGAAACAAGATAAAAAGAGCCCTCTTTGTCTTTGATAGAAAATTGTCTGGTTCCAATTGACTGACAATGTTGTGTCTTTTGCTCTGTTTAGGTATGCAATTGTGGAATGCCATTCTTTACCGGAAGCTGAAAATATTATTTCAGAAAGCAAGGATCTTAAGCTCAAGGACAATGTCTTATCAATTGATCTGATTTCTCACACTTCCAAAGATGATGGTAAGTTGCAATTGTTTTTCACCGTAACAATTCAAAGGGGAAAGGCCAATTTTAATTGTTGCATTTTGTCTGTTTATTTCCCATAAAGTTCTTGTAATTCTTGAAGTTTGAAAATATTTTTGTCTCTGCTAAATTGTTTTGAATTTGTATTTCAGATGACAAGAAATCAAAGAAGCACCAAAACAATCAACAAAATAAAAAGGGTCGCTTTTCTAATCAGCAGAATCGACGCAACCAGCAAGTCAACAAGAAGGGTAAACAAGATCAGCGTGGCAGAGGCCTGAATTCTGATATGAGAGGTTAGTTTAGTCACAATTGATATGTCTCTCTCTCTCATTATATATATATATATAATATGGTGGACTCTCCTATCGTGAATGATAAATGAGGGTCATCATTGGATGGTGCCTTCCGTTTTACACTTATGCATGCTAGCAGGGGCTATTGTGGAGAATCTGCTAAGGGAAAGACAAATTTCATTTGTGCTTTCTTAAGTGTGATACTATCCCAGCCTTGCTACAGGCAACAAAGTCACACTGACAGTTGAAATTTGTTAAAGCTGGATTTTGATGGCGTCTCTGCTTCAAAACTTGCTGAAGCTGATCCCAGTGCCTCAGTCTACTGCCTTCAAAACCCTGTAACTTCCTGAAACATGTCTTACGCCACTCCTTTCGGTTTGATGCTTGGGCTTCCCAGGTTTTCAGATCAAAGTTGGGATGTTTCAGGTTGTCTTTCAATTTGACTTTGTAGCCTTAGAGTGGATGTCCAACTGAATGCTTGAAGTTTGCTAGCTGTCCAGCACATTGGAAGAGTATACTCATCCATTCTCACAACATGACCAGCCCACCTAAATTGTATCTTTGCTAGAATGGGTTTCAATCCCTGTGATGTTGTTACATTTCTTCAGTATTGCACTATTCTTGAACCTGCAATCCAGTTTTATATCACATATGACATGAAGACAGCGCATGTGAAAGGTGTTAAGTTGATTTATGTGTTTGCGGTACAGGGTCCAAGTTTCAGCACCATAGAGAAGGCTTGTGAGAACGACTGATCTGTATATGTCGATCTTTACTCTAAGAGACACGTGTTTGGTGTCCATAACCTATGTTTAAGTTTACTGAATGCTGTGCTGGCTTTGGCTATTCTGGATTGGATTTCTCTGTCCATTTTTCTATCAGAAGAGACTGTTGATCCAAGATATGTGAACGCTTTAACAGTTTTTAATGCCGTACCATTAATGAATACGGAAGGATTTGTGAGAGATGGATTGCCTGGCACATTAGCTCGGCCTTCTTTATGTTGATAGTGCGTCCAAATGCTTTATCAAGGATAGTTTGAATGTCTTCTAGAGCAGCAGCATCTGCAAAGAGAAGATCGTGTACCAGCTGCAGACCAAGTTTCGATTGTGCTTTAAAATGTTGTTGATTGCACAGACCTCCACTTGTTCTGAATTCAATATATATATATATATATATATATATATATATATATATATATAAAGACATTTATATTATGTTTAACGTTCTTTTTATAAATGTCTTTAAATAAATTGTCGGGCTATGTCCAATTCTAAAATATATATATATATATATATATATGAGCTTGCTGCTGCTCCTAGTTTGTCTCTGTGTTGGGTGTAATTTACAAATAATGTATTTGTCTCCAGAATATGAGGTCAGTATGTCACTGGTTAATGAGGTGTGTGACAATTAGTAGCTACCATCCCCTGCCTTGTGTTCATTAATTTTTCTTTCTTTTTGGAAATTTTGGGTGGCATTTTTTATTTTCTTTCTGCTGTCGAGTGTGCAATATTTTGTGGGGATCTTCATTTCCTGCTTTGTATTTTTATTATAGAGAACCAGTAAGTCTAGACTGAAACCGTTTTTAATTTTGATTTAAATTTTGCTTAAGAAGATGTATTGAAACTGAAGGAGATGATTGTGACCCCCCCCCCCCCGGCCTCCATCTTTTAGCTCCAGACTTAATGATGCATTTGTCTCTCTCTTTGTCTCAGGAAAGCGTCCTCAACCTCTACAGCAGATGCCTCAGCGAAAGCAGAGATGGTCTCCTGATAGACGCTTACAAGGAAGAAAGGTTTGTGCTGTTAGCATTCATTAACTTTCAACCGAATGATAATAAATTTAATGAATTTGAATAGGATTTTGCATTTTTTGAAAACTCTGTCATCTCAAAGAGGAGACAGTATTTTTTTCCCAAAAAATCCTGCACTTTATGCAAGTGTCCAAGAATTGATTTTTTTAAAATCTCCTTTGTTTTCGTTTCTTATGAAAAGAGGCAGAAATTCTCTCTCTCGTTATTTTCATCTGCATTCTTTCAGTTCTTTTATTTTCCTCATTTCTCCATTGGACCTTTTCAGATGATTAGCAGAAAATAGTTGAATAGATTTATTCTTTCAATTTTCTTTCAGCCTGCACAGTTTATGCAGAGAGGTCGAATGGATGGGGGTGGACGGCGCCAATTAATGGATGGAGTTGGTGGTGGTGGTGGTGGTGGTGGCCAGTGGTAAGTTTATAGTATTATTTTTTTTTTTTTATCAAACCAGTAAACCAAAAAAAAATGTGCTTTGACATAATGTCCAAGTCCAAAGATTAACGAAGAATATATTGGTCTTTTAAAGGAATCAAGGTGGCCAGAATGTTACAGCTGCTCTTTCTCAGACAAGTGAATTACTCAAGGGCCTGACCAGTTTGCTTGGGTAAGTCCGTTTTTGTTATTACCAAAGCAAACAACACCCGAGATCAAATGATGGTCTGTCTGGTGTTTGTGTAAATAAACTAAACTTTGTTTTTCTGTTGAAAGTGGCTCTGCTGCATTGTGTATTATATTCATTTCCTTTTTCAGTCAGCAGTTTCTAAATCCCAACCAGATGGGTGGTCAAGGTGATGGTCAATTTGGCAACCAGTCATGGGGTCAAGGCATGGACCAAGGAGGTAACTACGGCGGAGGCTATCAATCTGGTGGTGGCGGCGGTGGTGGTGGCGGCGGCCGAGGGTTCAACAACGACAACATGAATTACGGTAACTATGATTACAACCCCACGGAGATCTCCTCGTCCTCACCCTCCGCCTCCAGATACTCGGGTGATAACTATACATCTCGAAAACGACCCTTTGATCAGCAGAGTGGCAGATATGGGAATAAGAAAATGCAACGCCGTTCTGACTATAATTCATCGGGTACGCTTACGTGTTTGAATTGAATGGAGTGTTGATTCTTATGTTGAAACAACCCGACATCACTGTCTAACTACTACTACTACTACTACTCCTACTATGACTATGACTAGCACCCATTAGAGGCAGCCACAAGAGTGATGGACTTGTGGATCTTGGTGAATCCCATTTGTTGTTGTTTTCACTATTACCACCACTACTACTACTACTACTACTTCTCTCCATTGCCCAGTACGCATGTCAGAGTCCTCTTGAACTGTATGGAAGTTGGTCACTGGTGGATGGCATGCCCTTTCTGCTTGCAGGTTCTTTTCCCCCTCTTGAAATGCCACCCTGGGGCAGCAGCAGCAGTAGTAGTAGTATTCAAGATTGCATCTATTGTATATTTTATTTTTTTTAATCTCCCACTACATTCACTTGCCTGTTCCTCTTACCTACATTTGTAGTAGTAATAGTAGTAGTAGAAGCCGTAGTCATTGATGTAACCTTGTGCTTGTGGCATCAGCAATGACTTGTCAGTCATTAGTCCTCCCCTCCACCTCCTCTCACCTGTCAGCATCCATTCTCCTATTGTCCCTGGATCCCCATACCCCACCTCTCCTCCCAACCAGGTTTTGTCCACACATGTGCCTACAGTAATGTCTGTAGTCTCTTCTTACAGCACAGAATCCAGTTTCAACAAATCACCTCTTAAAAAGCTATGAGCAACATTGAGCTGCACAATCAATGCTCCAAATTGATTTGGAGCTGGGAGGGTCCTTTGCCCCGCCCCTCAAAAATCTTCATTTGTTTTATCTTTTTCCATTTTTCTTTGTAATGTTTTCTTAAGGGCCTCGTTTCCAATTTGTTTGAAACTCTTTTTAAAGGATGGTAATTACGAGATGTTCTAACCTACAGAAAACTAGTTTCCACCCTTTTCCCACCCTGTCTTCTTTTCCTTCTCTCAACACATTTTGTAGTTTGTTTGCTGTCTGTTGAGAATGGAAGTCTTTTGGCCGACTTCTGCTGCTTGGATGGTCTGCTAACATTTTTTCTTTTTAAGCAAAACAACTGCCAATGCTCTTTTGCACGGGTTACTTTGCCAGCACGAGCAGTGGAATGCGTTTTCTCCTCCTCCTTCACACCCCCCTCCTTGTAAGTCCTTTTGACTTTTTATTCTTTCAATGACAGCATGTCTTTCGGACATGATCTGCTTCGTTGTTCCTATGACAGATACAAAGACTTGTTGAACGGAAACTAGACATGATTGAATGTGACTCTTTTTCTCTCTGAAGGGTGTGTTCAGTTTATAAGGTTTTTTATTTTTTAAACTGTGGCTAGCCTTCAAGTTTACTAAGGGCTGGATTTGAAAGCTCTTTCCATTATTGTTAGAATGGTCAGTGGCTCTTTCTTTTTAATTTTAATTTCAATTTCTTTATCCTAACATGGTTTAACTTGTTCAATATGCTTTTGAAATGTTAGATTTTCACATTTGGCAACAAAATTTAATATTGTATTGAGAATTTTCTTTTTGGGTCTGAATAAATAGTAATTAGAACTGCTTCGTTTCTCTAACTTTTTTCCTTTTGTTTCTTGGTGGTTAAGGAACTTGCTCATTATTTATTTTTATCTCTTTCAGGCAACTATGGTGGTGGTGGTGGCGGCGGCAGTGGCTGGGGTGGTTCATACCGAGGCTACAATTAAAGAGTCGAGTTTCATTTGCCCCGAGATGACATGAACAAGTGCAGAAGAATTCTGTTGGCCCCTTTTTACTTCATCAACAACAGAAACACAAGTTGTTCTCTTAACCGTACAAGCACGTAGCTGGAGGGCTTTTTGTTAGCCGTACTATGTGCTGTGCCAGCTACATTACATCGCATCATTCTGTTCATTCTCTTTCAAATGGTTATCGTTTTGAAATTGTTGGCCCAACAACAGACATCATTACAATTTTTTATTCTAGTGACTTGGGTCCCCCCCCTTTTTTTTTCTTTTTTTTTTGTCTCTCTTTCTACTTCCCAAGTTCTTATTTGAAATTCTGAGACTTGACCATTTCCCACCTTTTAACATTAAAATAAATCCATGATAAATTCCACCATATTGGCTTTTGTCTCTTATTTTCTAAAGTTTCTGATTCACAGAGGAAAAAATCGGGTGTAACAGCAAAATTGTCCAATTATTAGATTAAGCTCTGAGACGACGTATCTTAGAATTGATTAAAGATATCTTACCGGAATTCTCCAAGGTTTGTATAAGACTATCTAGTTTGAGCAATAAGAATGTATAATAACTCTGTAAGCTTAACAGAAGTATTGTGATGAAATTGGCCATAAATGAAATTGACATATTTATCATTAATTAATTATAGCTAACGATTGGAAGCTTATGAAGCATTGAAATAAAGTTCACACACACACACACACTATTCCAGGATCGTTTTCCAAATTATTCAAGATGATCTTCATCTTCTCTCACCTAATTTTCTGTCCTGGAGTGGCAAGGTGCATCACAGGTTTCCCAAACAATTTCCTTTTCAAGTCTTTTTCTTTCACTGCTCTTTGGACTGTCATAGCTGAAACTCTTCTCTTACATGCCAAACGTCTTATGAATTGAGTTGGATCTTTTCTAATCGATCTCTTTAGCTCTAAGTTGAAATGATGATCTCTTTTCCCGTTGTGACTTTCTTATCCAGTTTTTCCTCTACTGTTCCCTCTTTTTTAAATTTATTCACCATTTTCTTGAATGAACTTTGAAGATGGAAGCCAGAGTATGAATGTTGGCACCATTACTGAAGGCCTGAATGGTCTTTTTCCTCTCACCATTGCTCAGTTGGAAAGACGGTGGGTCTGACTCAAAACAATTTTAACCTGCTCTCTTTTTAGCTGAATAACTCAAAGGGTTTTTCAGTGATTCTTATGATAAATGGTGTCAAGATGGCTAAACATTTGAAAATCTGGAAAAAAGAAACTCGATTAGTTTAGTGGTTTTATGATATTAAACATTTTGTGGGTTTGGACAATTCTGCTGTGACATGATTTGGACAATTTTGCTGTTACACCCGGTATTATAATTTTTTTTTTTTTTTCCTGTGGGTTTCATGAACTGCAAAGATGTCTTAAAAGAGGTAATTTTAGTCTTAATTTCAGGCGAATTGATTCAATTTAATATTTCCAGTAAGGAAAATACTTTGCTGTATTTCCAATAAGCAAAATACTTTGTTGTATTTCCCACTGAATTTAAATTGATTGGAATGATTTTTTTTTTTTTTTTTTTTGAAATTACTAAAATCAGTAACATCATCAATATTGACAAATCTGACAATGCAATACTCTTTATTAAAAAATCTTTCCAATGTTTTTTCTTTATGAAGTGTTCACAGATTTGTCAATAGCTTAATGTTGGCAAATTTAAGTAAAGGGTACATGACTAAAAATTACATGATGAATATGTGAACACCTTTTTTATATAATTTTTTAACGACTCAGTAATCTTAGAAAAATATTCTAAGTAATTTAATATTTTATTGAATATTAGGTATTTTGGCTTCATAGTCTTATGAAGGCGCTTGTTGAGGAAATGTCAAAAAATAATTACCAATAAATTTCGAATTTACTATAGTTACCTCTTATTTTCTGATAATGCACGCACAAAAAAAAATACAAAATTCTTTTTAAAATACTAGATTTGTAAGCTTTTCCGTTTGATTAATAAATGTAGTTTTTGTTTAATAACAATTTCACTTGACTGCTACAAATTAATACAGAATTTTAAGATTCAACAGATTATTCTAATTAAAATTTAAAAATGGAAAACAGTTGTAAAAATTCATTATTCATAAAAAAAATTTTTTTCTTAAAAATGTCCATAATATATTTTATTCATAAAATGAATTAAAAACATTACTAATTAAATGATGTCATTTTTATTTTACGATTCGGATTTTCTGTAACTGTCAATTCTGTTTGACCCCCAAAATTTGAGGATTTATTCTTAGAACTAGTATAAACATTAAGCACTACAAAAAAGAAGTTCATTATTTACGTTATTCGGACTATTGTCCTCATATTACAACGTTTCAGCCATTGTATGCTACAACCTTCTTCAGGTGGTTGGAATGTCAAACTGAACCCTTTATTTTGCTCACTGTTGTAGACTGTTCTAGTTCCACATGCCATGTTTAATGGATGTCAGTTATCACTTATCTCGGCCAAAACGTAATAAATATGGCGACAATAATCTAAATACTGTACATAATACCTCATCTCAGAAATATAGACAGATCAAAAGGAAGTTCTCAAGCGAAGTCAAGTAAATTCCTGTTCTATTTTTACACTACTATGAAATTCAAATTCAAAGATCAGTGTCACCTTCAGTGGAAGGATAAACATTTTTTACATGATAATGGTTAAAAAATCATTTAGTCACTTTTTCTTTTAACTCAAATAAAAAATTTCCACAATAAGATTTTCAAAGTTGTGGCAAAGAGAAAACACCTTTTGCATGAAATTAACAATGATTCTGCAATTGAGAGGCCTTGAAAACGAATGCAATGCAAAGGGAAGTAATATTAAGAATTCCGACTGCAAAAGGTTAAAGACTAATAGATGAGGAAGGTTGAAGAATATATTGGTCAAAATGTGCAAAAAATATTGTCCAGAAATACAGAATACATATATATGTATATAAATAATATATATGTATGTAATATATATATTACATATTTTATATGTAATATTTATAATATACATATATATATATATATATATATATATATATATAATGTGTGTTGATCAGGAATTGTATTCCTGATCAATCAAAATTTGTAAATAATTATATAGGCCATACAATAACATGTTTGACACAAAGACTCACTCTACACCTTTCTGACCATATCTCAATTAGATCTCATTTAAATATTCATGGCGACTTACTGGATCCTATTCCTAACATACTTGTTGACAACACAAATATAATAGCATCATCTACATGCAAAGCTAAAAATAATGGAAACCTTATTAATAAAAACCAATACTCAATAATATCAACTATGAACATGGACACAATATCTTGACGGTGTTTTGAAAAATTAAAACACTATATAAATACATACATGCAACAAACTATTTCTTATTTAACAGTTAAAATATTTCATCCTTGAAAATGGCTAAATGTATAGCTGAAAGTGCTCGGATAAAAAGAACATCGGACAGTTTTTATATAATTTATCATCTGGAAAGAAAAAAAAATTATTAGATCACATGAGAAATTGTATAAAAACTGGATCAAAGCACCTTGTCTGTCATATTCAATGAAATAGGCATGAAAGAAGGATTGGTGCCTAAATACACATTTTATATATAGATATATGATATATACATACATATATATATATATATATATATTGGTAAATAGCAGGACAGACTGGGTTCTATAGCCTTGGATGGCAACTGTTGTAGGAGAAGGACAACTCTGAATTCAAAACCTGCAGAGAGCCGTTTGGGGACCTTGTCGCATGTAGTGCACCAAATCTCTGAATATATTTTATATATAACATATATATATATATAATATACATATGTATATATATATTATATATAATATATGAATATAATATATACATATACATATATATTTATATACATATATTTTATGTATACATATATATTACATATATAAATATGTGTATATATAGAGATGTGTGTGTGTATGCAATGGGTACATGGCCAAGTGACTATAACATTTGCTTTCTGACCATGAGAGTCGGGTTCAAATCTCACCATGGTCGACTTGTCAGTTAGGTGACTTCTTGATGTTACCTGCCTGGAAGTGGAAAAGTTTTGGAATATGCCAGTGTGAAAACCATACCACATTTTGACCAAAGTCTTGTGAGTGAAAATATGTTGGGAGGCATCAATGTCTGTGCTAGGCCGAATTACAAGTCATTGTTGCTAAAGGCTTTGGGTGTACTGGCCTTGATCAGACTGTCGAACACGCTTCTCTCCTAGAAACTATAACTAAGGTCTGCTTGGCATAGTTGCAGTATAAACCACAGGTGGGCTCTGTGGGTGTTGAACAAAGACAAAAAGCACCTTAGCAACTGTCTGCAATATGGGTTCACCAGCTGACGTGGTAAATGGGTATCCTCTAATAAGACTGGCCTGCCAATGTAAAGGTAATATATATATATATATATATGTGTGTGTGTGTGTAAGTATACATATATGTATGGATGTACGTATCACATATTTTATGTATATATATATATGTGTATATATATATACAAGTGTGGAATTGGTATATACGGAGTAAGTTCCAATAACCAACAATTATTATTCTTTAAAGAGTGTTCAATACAGAGTAGAGCAGGTATAATCATTTATTTAAATATTATAACATAAATATGTTATAAAATCACTACAAAAATAGCCATTTCGTTTCAACACTCCCGTGTCTTTTCAAGTGATGGTGTTGCAACACCATGACTTGAAAAGACACGGGAGTGTCGAAACAAAATGGCTATTTTTGTAGTGATTTTATAACATATTTATGTTATAATATTTAAATAAATGATTATATATATATATATGTATATATATATGTATATATACGTATATATATATATGTATATATACGTATATATATGTATATATATATATATGTATGTATATATATATATATGTATGTATATATATGTGTATATATATATATATATGAATATATATACATATATATAATGTATATGTATATATATATGTATATATATATATATATATATATATATATATATATATATATATTAATTAAAAAACAGAGTATTACTCAACAAATGAATTGTATCCATAAAAATTAACTTATAAATTGAAAAACATTACATATTTTTTTCTTTCTTTTTTCTGGATTCAGAAATTGAAGAAAAAATTCAAAATTTTGCTTACCTTTTTTTCTTTTTCTCTTAATGACAAATTCATTTCTTTCTTTTTGATATTTTGAAGGAAATTCCCTTGAATTTTCTTTCTTCATTTATTTCGAAATACATCGTAAATTCTTCTGCGATTTTCAATGAAGTGTTTTTTTTCCTCAAAATTGTCTTTCTTTTTTTTAGACGGTTTAAGAAAGTTTGATTTAAGTTTTGTAACTTTTGTTGAATCTTTTTTCGAATCAAAATAACACTGAATAAGAAAGTAAGAAATAATAAATCCACTTCGATTTTTTTTCTTTTGAAAAGAATTTCTTAGAAAATCAAATCAGAAACGAATTTTCATTTTTGATGAAAAAAAAAAAATTCAACTTTAGTCCATTTTTTTTCCCCGAAAGGCGAGAATTTTACGCCGATTATTTTTAGTTGAAAGAAAAAGATTTCCAGAAAAGCTGGTAGATAGATACGTTTTTCTAATGTTTCCATTTGTTTCAAAACGTCGTTCATAAATTGAATTTATTGCTTTTTATGAATAGAAATAATTTCATAACAAACGCCAAGTCTTTAAAGGGAAATAACTCATGATCTGACATGACTTTAATTACTTTGCAGTTGTCTCCCTTGGAATTATTTCAACGTCGTAACATGAGGTGACACAAAATCAGGGTTTAAATGAGTGATTTTAGATCATTTCTTTTTCTTTTTTTGACTAGTATATTTCCATCTTTTTTTTCTGTTGTATTTTGTCGCAATCCTCGAAAATCGTCATTTTATGATCATTAGTTGCATTGCAACAACGAAAACGTGTTACTGTTAAATTCCAAGAAGGTGTTGTGGAATCTTCCACATTCATTAGCCTGAATCTTCAGAAAAATGTATTCTTCTCTGAAAAGCCTTTAACCAATCACCATCTCGTTTTTGCAAATCCAGTCTTTTTATTGGTTAATAAGCACCAAAGTGTAGCAAAATTCCAAACGAATCCTATTTCCCGCCAAGCTCTTTTGAGTCGATTTCGCTACACTAAAAAAAAAAAAATGTCTATATAAATTAACCGCAGCTGACTCAGTTCAGCAGACAGTCAACCACCGGAGTTCAACGAGATGCTACCAAATTCCACGCGTGACAATTCATTGACTCACACACCACATTGAAATCTCAACAAACTCAGCAAACTTTCATCAACTATATTGTCTGCGTGTTAACCAACATCTACAATTGACATGAAAAGTGAAACAATTTCACTACTAAAAAGTAATTGTATATTTCACCAACTTTAGCCTACACAGACAAAGGCAAGCAACTCTTGATAACATTTATTCTTACTTGTAAATTACACACGTCCACACACTGATGAATGAACGAACACATATAATTTCTTTTTTGTTGCAGCAACCAAATCATTTTAAGTTTCTTAACAATCAAAAAGTACCAACATTTCTTAACAACATTCCTGCACAAACATTCCTGATGACATTGTCTTAATTATCACAACAACAAACATTGTAATTGTCGTTACATGAATATTTTATTGTTGATATAAAAATTACTTTAATGTTAAATCTTTAACAACAGTATTTAGTAGTTTCTTGCCATGCAATTTGTTCTTAAATTGTTTGTATAACCTATATTTTGTGGGATACGGACGCTATAAGCACGCCTAACCTTCATCTTACTTAACTTTTGCCTTCTGATATATTTCACTCCGTGTTCATCCCGCAACAACAGTGTACTTAATTTAGGCTCTGCAAGAATTCTTTCAAGAATTTTTTAAACAGCGCCGGTGTATGGGTTTCGTGGGATCCCACCGAATCTATGATACGCTTCCCACCCTCCGCCAGTCTACGACATCTCAAGTTTCATAAGGTAGTATTCATATGAAATATAAATTTTATTGTAACCTGTGTACAATAATGGATTATATGCAATATGTGACACTATTTATTTAGCCATGGTAATTGGTTAACTAATTAATCATAGAAATTAAAACAGAAAATAGACATTCTTAAAGCGAAAAAAAAAGAGAGCTATCACGAAAGATAGACTGATCGACGTTAAAAGAAAGACTTTATTTAATTTACAAAAAACAAAAAAACAAAAAACCCGCGCAGAGAGCCGTGTGTGAGGTCCTGTCGAGTTAATTTATGTCTCATCGAGGGAGATAGAAAGAAAGGCAAATATGAAATTATCGGTCAAATCATGTGCTTGTCGTAAAAATTTCGGCTGGAGACGATAGCCGATACAGGCAGGGAGAATCAATGATAATTATCTTTCCAAGATATCATTTTTTTCTATCTTGGATACAGGCGAAGAGAAGCAATGTGGCGGCTATAAAATTTTCGCATTGTCTCGACATATGTGAGAGGATCGTTATCATTTACTTTACCAACAGACGCTAAGGCGTTGAATGGTAATGTGGCAATTGTAAAATTTTGGCAGTCTCGACATAGGTGAGGGCTTTGTTATTATTTACCTTATCAATGTGTCGATTCAGACGCCGAGACGTTGGATGACGTGTGTAAACTTTTGGCAATCCGCAGAAAATAGAGTGGAGAATTGAGATTTGGCGAGATAAAAGAATTTAATTTCTTAACAAGTCAAGGATTCCATTATAAAGCTAACTTAACATAAAGGACCATATGGCAAACTTTGACAGTGATTGATGAGTCGGTAGAGAGTGCTGGCCAAGTGAATTTTGGGTGGCCCCAAAAGAAAGATGTGATAAGAATTTAATTTGCAATATGGAATTCGTAAAAATTTTGGCCGATGGGAAAGGAGAATTTTGTAAACAAAAATTCTAGATTATAATTTTAAGGAGGCCAGCTTAGCCACACCCGCACGGCTGAGATGCTGTTGGTCGAGTGGTAGCATGGTGATAGGCGGAGTTGAAGGGATGAGAAAGGCGGAGAAGTTGTTAACGCCTACTAAAAGGATTGATATGAGATATCAATGTGAGAGAGAAAGAGTCTAGGAGGATAGCTCTCCTCCGATCTTCCCTCACGGACGACGGAGACCCCCCCCCGAAATGGGAAGTGGTTAATTTTCCAAAAATGGGAAATAATCATTTTTCCTGGCCTGCCAACAAAGAGATTTCTTGTTAGAAATCGAGATTTACTGAGAACCCCAGGCCGCGTCTGGCCACGGGGTTTGGTCGGTACCCATATAAACGAACGTCGATGGGTCGTTCATCAGATGGAGATGGAGAGGAAGATGGAGTTGCAGTTAGTTGCAGTCAGAGCTTAACCAGAGTATTGCCTTGCAGAAGCCTACCGAGAGATTCCACGACCTCCGACTTCGCCAATCCTACCAATACTGACGAACGAAGCCAAGCCAACACCTAAAAACTAAATTAGTTGACTTACGATACCAACTTGCTTGAAACATAGAAGTATCACATTTCGTAGGAAACGGGCTGGGAGAAAAACACGCTCCTGTATATAACAGAAGGATAAAGTTGAATTGTTATTTCTTAACATACTTGAACCACTTGGGTTTTTCTTTCATTTATTTTTTTCTTTGCTCTTGTGCGATGCCACCTTCAATCTGGACTCAGCTTACACTATGGACCGACGCCTGATTGATCACGTCTACCTAAGATCAAAGTCACAACGTGGGTAGGTTAGACTTGAGATCGAAGCAGTTACTCCAGTAACCAGACGTTGCAAGTAAGCTGGGAACGATAGAGTTGGCATTGAACCGGTACATCTGGTGAACCCGTTAACATCGACGACCAGAATTCGACCCTGGTGCCACATATTGGTGCCGTGACCACTGGATTCTATCCTGGACGGCTGAGTGTCACATATTGGTATCCTGACCAGGGGATTTCGCCGAGTAGCGACGACCACCGAACGACCGGGACACAGGCTGGTGGCAGCGACAAAAAGTCAACCCCAAAACGCCGGGAGAAGTAACCTTACAGCTTCGCGCCGCGACTGGAAGTTGACCACGGGCCAACGTCTTGGTGTCACAAATATACAGGGTGATTGAAAAGTAACTCCCTATTTATGTATGATGAACTCTCCTGTCTTGTAAAAATTATAGACGGGAGAGTCCATCATGCATAAAATAGGGAGTTAGTTTTTAATCACCCTGTAGGTCAACTAGAAAAATTGAAAATAAATACAATGTATCTAAAACAAATTAGAGACATATCATAATAGATCATTCCATCTTAAATAAATCAACAATGGTTTGTGTCAATTTTTAACATCAACACGAGATCTTCTTTGTTCAAATGTTGAATAATTTTAACACACTCAACATTATGGATAAAAATGAATTTTATATAGTGAGTTAATTAGTAAATCTAAAAAAATATTATATAGTGAGTTATTAGTAAGTCTAGAAAAACACTGTATAAAATTCATTTGCATTGAGCAAAACAAATTCACGAATTTGGCTAAAATCAGACTCAGAATGACATCAAAATCTGAACTTTTTTTTATCTTTGAATACTAATAGTTATATTTATTTTAATTAGTAACACATATGAATGTAGACAGAAAAAAAGCTAATGTTTATAAGATAGCTTGGGTCACGATGTGACACTGGTAAAGATAAAGGGTTAAAATATGAACTGGAACAGACGAGGAGGGTTAAAGTACGGAATGACATATAAACTGAACAAAAGAACGAAGTCATTTCCAATCGAAAATCTAGATAGACTTGAACAGAATGACTTTTTGATGGTTTTAGAAAAAATATTATCAGAAGCAATGTTGGAAGGGCTTGGTTGAAACTTTTGCAAGCGAAAGCAGAAATTGAAGTATTGATTTATATCCGCTACTTAAAATGGCAGTTATGAAAACATGTCTCATGATTACCAGACGGAAGAAAGGGTCACTTGTGTTATAATACATGGAAATTTTGCAAACGAAGGCAAAATCAAGAAACTGATTTATGCCCACCTGTCAAAGAGCGGGCCGATTTTGGAAATGTAAACAAATCGAGAAATGGAATTTGGTTCTGCGCTCAAAGAAATTGAGATAAGAAACGAATGTGGAAGGTTCATGAGTACCGTTAAACGAACAGATAAGTAGACAAATTTTTCTAATAACGGATACGCGGAAGCATCTGGTAAATCTCTGATTGCATAAACAAGACCAGGGGCTGAGAAAATTCGTTGTTGAAAATTAAGATAATTACAATTAATGACTAAAATGTGACCGCCTCTTCGCCACCTCGGTTTAAAAATCAAATTTGTGAGAGAGACAACCGAAGCGGCGGGCTTAGATGAGACATTGACAGAGGAGAAGAAATTACCTCCGCCCATTTGGAAGTAAAGGTGCGAGGCATAAATAAGAGAAGGAATTAGTTATACGTGAGGGACAATACCTGCAACCACTACCCGTAGGAAGAAGGAATCTTCCAAATTTGGAGGGATAAATAATATTGTGAATAAGACAACAGAGAACTCTTGTTCAAATCGATATAGAAATCTGGGGAACCCCCAAATTCCCAAACACCGTCAGCTCCCACTCCAGTCTTGAGTCGAAGTCAAGATAAGCAGAGCACTTAAGCGACACAGAGAGAGAGAGAGAGAGAGAGAGAGAGAGAGAGAGGGAGAGAGGGAGAGAGAGAGACGAGACGAGAGACAGCGGCGGAGAGCAGACGAAGGTGCCACTGAGATCCACGTTACTTACTGCCAAGAGAATTCCCCACTTTCAGCCCTTTTCCAAAAATTAGCACCAATAGGCAAAGTGTCACTAAAAAGATTTTAGTGGGATGGTTTACTTTTGTTATACAAGCAACTATATAAACCAAATCGTAAATGAACCCGAAAAATGTTTTCGTTTTTATTTCATCTGCGAAGACATTTCTATTTTTTTACGTCATAACACAGCTTCGCCATGGTTCGCGCCAACGCTACGATTACTGACGATACTCGATTCCCACCAGCTTTGTAATAAAGAAACACAATGTGGGCAGATCGGGATTTGGACCGGAGCGGCCAACGACCAACGACCCGTTGACCAGCGACAATATCGACTAAGCGTGGGAATCAACTCGTCGTCCTAAACCAAGACATCTTCTAGTATAAGCGGCTTGTAGCAAGGGTCATATCGCCTGGACCCTGTTGACCAGGCTGACCTAGGATCGACCAAGGGGCATCAGTCTATACAAAACTGTCTTGGACCCCGATTAGGCTTGCGATGCGGCTCAGGGGTAGTACTTACCGGCCCTGCTTGTTGGTATTCTTTAATATATAAGCTATATTTAAATACAACTATTAACATGACAAAATTTAGTACGAGTCAGATATACGTGATATACGCTTAGGTGATCATATATCTTTCGATACATGACTGACGATGCAGATTTTTTTTCCTGCAGTAGGTTGCCATTTCTTTCTGTGGTAGAAATCCAAAGCTATAGAACGCGGTCTATCCTGCTATTTACCCATAGGGGAGAAGAAGAGGATCCATACCTTTCCAAAGGATATTAGCACGTAAGTGAATGTAATGGATTTGACTGGAATTCGAACTCGGATCTCGGATTCTTCAATCCGAACCGCTATCCACCGTATCCATTAATCCACTGTGCCTCCGTACGTGTGTATATTTGTATTATCCTCACTTTCGCCATAATATATCTGTGTTATAAGTGCGGATAATTTTTGACTTTCCTTCGTATATAATACTAAAATATTATCTAGGTCACACTGCAAAGAATGACTAAAAATTCAACCGACATTGAATAAAATATCTTTCGTCGCGGGAAATGGTATATTTCAATATGTATAAAATATTTAATATAGGGAATATGAACATACAAAAATAATAAACATACAAAAATAATCAACATACAAAAATAATAAGACATATAAATCTTTGATAGTTGTTCGAACAATGATCTGTTACATATGTTTGCCATTTTGAATGGATTCCAATTCCAACGTCAAATCATGTCTATTATACTGACAACACCCAGTTGGGACGAGGTGTGTAGAATGAATATTAGGCTTCAGCCCCAGGGAGCTATGTTCTAAGGGACTACCTTTGGGTAGAGGCTGGGACCACTATCCGGCACCGGAGGCGTCTCCAAAATGGAAATGTTGAGGAGGCTCAAACAATTTTTGAATAACTGCCGAAATTCTACTCGACCTTGCATCACATTCTGTGCAAGTCGGCGCATGAATAAATACCTCTGAACAACACCCATTTCTTGATAATGACTGAGACAATAGAAAGTACATGAATAAAACAGAAAGAAGACATGAACTTTGAATTGATATATATATATATATATATATATATATATATACACACACACACACATATATATATATATATATATATATATATATATATATATATATATATATATATATATATATATATATATATATATATATACCGTACTGTAACGATAATAACGAGTCGGGGAGTACCCCATTTTATTTACGGGGGGGTTCAAAAACAAAAAAACTATATATATATATATATATATATATATATATATATATATATATATATATATATATATATATATGCACATTTCATTAAAAACGACTGACAAGGTTCTTTTATTTAATTTTTTATATAATTTCTCGTGCGATCTAATAAAGTTTTTCTTTTCAGATGATAAATTATATAAAAACTGTCCGAATGTTCTTTTTATCCGAGCGCTTTCGGCTATACATTTAGCCATTTTCAAGGATTATATTTCAACTGTTAGAATTAGAAATAGTTTTTTATATGTATGTTTTATAAAATGATTCATTTTTTGGTTTCAAAACACAGTCAAGATATTATGTCCATGTTCAAAGTTAATATTATTAAGTGTTGGTTTGTTTGTTTTTATTATATATACAAAAACACATACACAAACGTACATACCATCAAGAGCAAAATCATCATTCGAATACAAATATATACACACATCTAATAAATAATTTTAACTATAATACAAATGAAGACAGAAATATCGTGACATAGAAACACAGAGGTGTACAAACAAAAATTTATTTATATCTATTTACATATCAACATGATCGCTATAGTATTCATACAAATATATAAATACATACATAAAGATAAATAAACATTCAAACACATCTATTACTATATATATATATATATATATATATATATATATATATATATATATATATATATATATATAGCATAATGAGAAGCCACGTATCCGTCGCGAGACGCGGACGTCACGTGATGTGGAATGCAACTGTGTTTGAATATTTCTAACGTAAATCTAACGATAATATTTTAGATGTTGTTTAAAAAGTTTTTTTTAACTATATCTAAAAAAAAAATTTTTTAACTATTGAAATATTTATACAGATTTAAAATTCCAAAGTCTTTGTTTAACCCTAGTTTATATGTTGTCTAATTTTAAAATCCAGTATTTTTCTTTTTTTCTGCGTGTGTATGTGGAACTAAAATCGGAATCTATCAATAAACATTTACAGTTGTCTAATGAGTGTCTTGATTGATTAAAGTGTTCAGCTATGGGAGAATAAGGATTGTTTTGACGTATGGATAGTTTATGGTTGTTGAAGCGAAATCTTAAATTATTTTCAGATTCACCTGTTTTCTCCATATTATATATATATATATATATATATATATATATATATATATATATATATATATATATATAAAGTGAACATAGAAGTCAACACTTAGAGGCGACAGTCTGTTTCATGCTAGATGCAATCGTCAGGCCACGAGTGCTGTTATTTTTCTCGGCTATTCATATATACGGGTCAGTGGTGCATTGTGGGTTGTCTATTTTGACGGTTATTTTACCGGAAGTCGTTTATTTGTTTATTTATTTATTTGGGTCAGATTATTTTGCTTATTTTTATTTATTTTTATTTTTTATTTTTTTTTTTATCTTATATATTTATTTATTTTTTATTTTTATTTTGATCGGTGTTTTTATTAACGTAGTAAAAATTTGTTTATATCGCTTATTTAATAGTTTTGTTTTTGTTTGGGAAGATAATTAAAGCTATTTGTTCAATTTTTGGGTTGATTGTTTTAGTTTGTTCTAACTATTATTTTGGCGGAACAGTTTTAATTTGTTTATTACTTCATGTATTTATTTGGATTATCTTTATTTGTTTTTATAATGGCTAGTTTATCGGTATCGGTTGTTAGTTTATTTATATATTTAGATGTATTTAGATCAATTTATTTTACTTGTTGTTATTTATTTGTTACACTGTATATTTTCTCTTTTTGGTTTTCGATTTTTAAGTAACGCAGTATATTATTTTTTATTTATTCATTTTTTTTATTGTTATATAACAGTTATAGCTGTTTTTTTGTCCGATTTTTTGTTTTGATTTTTATAATCTAACTAATATTTTGGTCATAGTAGTTTGCTAATTTGTTTATTATTTACTTTATTTATTGATTTTGTTTCTTATTTTTTTTATTCTATTTCGTCTATTCTAACAGGTGTGATTTGGTAATTTGTTTGGATTAATTTATTTTGCTTATTTTATTGTCATTTTGTTTGTTTATGTATTTATTTATTTTTTCCGTTTTCGATTTTTAAGTAACGTAGTAAAAATTTGTTTTCATGTCCGCATTTTGAGATGAACTCGGATCTTTTATTTAATAATTTATTTTGGTCTGGGAAGGTAATGATAGCTATTTTTTCCTCCAAGCAAAGTTTTCAAGTTTTTGATTGGTTGTTGTAGGCTGATGATCTTTTCCTTATTTTCCAAGATATTTTTGGTGTGGTGTGCGTTTTGTTTTTAATTTCCCAGATATACATCGAAAGCATTGTGCTGTTCGCATATTTACTAATTGTGAAAGATGTTTTGTGTACATAATTTCTTTGTTTCCAGGGTCCTTCAATTACTCCTATGTATACTTTTTCTTCATTATCTGGTGATTTTATAGTGGCTTGATATATTACGTTGTTTTGTAAACAATTACCGTTTAAGAGACATTTGTTTTTTATTCTGCAGTTGCACGTGGGTTTAATTTGTTCGTGTGGTTTGTTGATAATTTTCCTGTTGTGCTTTTTTATTATTTGTGCCATGTTCTCGGTGCAACTGTAGCTGATTTTTACTGTGTTTTTGTTGAATATTTTGTGTAGGGTGCTTGATTCCGGGAAGTGTTTGTGTAAAAGTTTGAAGAATATTTTTCCTACGTTTGTTTTTACGTTTTTGCTGTACGGTGGGTTGAAGTATATGATATTTCTTTTCCTGTTGGCCTTTCTTGTGTTCTGTGGTGAGTATGTGAGTGTTACTTGGAATCTGCTATCTTTTAGGGCTGTTTCGTAGTCTTTCTTAGCTTTGTTAAATATAGATTCATTGAAGGAATTGTCGGAAAGCCTGCGGTTAATCGATTTTGGTATCTGTTTGATTATAGAAGGCGGGTTGTTGGAAGATGTGTGTATATAGAGTGGTTTATCATTGGGTTTTCTGTATGGTTTGTATGAGCCTTTATATACCAAGTCCTCCCTACCTCTCCATCTTTCATGGTAGATGTCAGCCAGTGCATCGCGAACAATGTGAATAAAATGTACAGGATCCCCATCATGCATTAACTACATTCGTCTTCGTATTAGCAGGAGTACATCCTCTAGCAGATCTTGAAGTTTGTTCGAAATAAAATCCCTGTAGACAGCTGATACCTGGATCATCTCCCACAGCCTGTAGAATGTGTTGTTCGTGGTCAGGCGTACATAGTTTGTGATGCCACGGATTCTGTCTCAGCAACGCGACAATAAACAGCGGCAAAGGTTGGATGACTCGGATGCCTTTGGTATGGAAACGCAATCTGATACAGCCGTGCAACCTCGCATCTATTACAATTCGCGTGGCCGTATGCAAAAATCATATCTGCTTGCTCACGATATATCTTGCCATTGTCAAACGGAACACTTCTCAGTTATCTCACTACTACACACGTTAAACGTTGAAGACAGACTAGCCACAAATGTACACGAATGCCAAATGTAACCTAGTCTACATGGCAACACAGCGCCATCTACCGTAAACTTTATTTAACCTTAATAACCCAAAAGCAAAGGATTTGCGGACCTATGTTTATATTGACTTTTGTCGTTGTTTCAGTGTGAGTAATATTTTTGATACACTATATATATATATATATATATATATCTGTCATCAACAAGTATCGTTTTCACTTAGTTTTTTGTTAAGTACATTTGTTCTTCTCTAAAAATGGAAAAAGGAAGTGACGTTTTACATCCGGGCTTGCCTAAAAACAGGATTCTTCATAACCATTTCCGACCCTCACCCGTAGATGTGCAGTTAAAATGCACTGAAACCAAGTTGCATCTTTATTGTGAGTAAAATGGTTTTGTCTATATGATAAAATTATAATGAATAAATAATTATCGCTCTACTACATGTATTGAGCTCTCTTTTGAATGAATGCTGCGAACGTTAGAATTTATATATTTTATATATTACTTTCGTTCCCACCGCATCGGGTATATATATATATATATATATATATATATATATATATATATATATTAGATGAGTTTGAATGTTTATCTGTGTGTATGTATTTATATTTTTGTATGAATATTGCAAGCATGTTGATATGTAAATAGATATAAATTTGTGTTTCTGCACCTATATATTTCTATGTAAATGTGGATGTACATGTGGATATACCGTGATATTTGTGTGTAAAAGTTGTATTATATTTAAAATTTCTTATATGTATATATATTTGTATTCGAATTCAATTTTTTCGTAGTTAGAGGTATGTGTGTGTATATGTATTTTTGTACATGTAATATATATATATATACATGTAATATATATATATATATATATATATATATATATATATATATATATATATATATATATATATATATATATTTGAATTGGACATAGTCCGACAATTTATTTAAAGACATTTATATATATTATGTTTAACGTTCTTTTTATAGATACAAGTATTTAAGCAAATGCTCTGTTTTATAATAAACAGTATTAAATAACATTTACCGGCCTGAATGTCCGAGAAATTTTCATCGAAAATTTTCGCTCTCCGACACATTATATGTATATAGGATACAGGTTCGATTCCTGTCAGAGAGCGAACATTTTCGATGAAAATTTCTCGGACATTCAGGCCGGTAAATGTTATTTAATACTGTTTATTATAAAACAGATCATTTGCTTAAATACTTGTATCTATAAAAAGAACGTTAAACATAATATATATAAATGTCTTTAAATATATATATATATATGTGTGTGTGTGTGTGTGTGTGTGTGTGTGTGTGTGTGTGTATCATTTTTATTTTATTTATTTAAATTTTTACCCACCCCGTAAATAAAATGAACTACCTCACTATAGTATCTTATATATATATATATATATATATATATATATATATATATATATATATATATATATATATATATATATATATATATATATATATAAAAGTGGACATGGAAGTCAGCACTTAGAGGCGACAGTCTGTTTCATGCTAGTGCAATCGTCAGGCGAGTCGCCTGACGATTGCACTAGCATGAAACAGACTGTCGCCTCTAAGTGCTGACTTCCATGTCCACTTTTATATTTACACACGCTCTATCTCTGATATTGAGCACTTTACCCCATAAATATAGCACACTTTAAGACTATATTTCTGCATATATATATATATATATATATATATATATATATATATATATATATATATATATATATACAAGTCTAGGATTGGTGTATACGGAATAAATTCCAATAACCAATAATTATTATTCTTAAAAGAGTGCTCAATACAGAGTAGAGCAGATATAATTGTTTATTTAAAAATTATAACATAAATATGTTATAAAATCACTACAAAAATAGCCATTTTGTTTCAACATCTCCGGTGTCTTATCAAGTGATGATGTTGAATGTAGGTTCTACATTCAACATCATCAACATCATATTGATTATATATATATATATATATATATATATAAAATTACACAATGGTTAGTTTTCAATCCGCACCTGACGACTGCAACGTGCATGAAACTCAGAGTGAGAAAAATGTATATTTATTATTAATATAAATTATAGCTCTGTTATTAGAGATCGAAAAAAGTCGTTTCTTTGCTGGAAAAAGGGATTCAGGTTCGATTCCTGTCGGAGACACCTCTTTTCTTTAGAACTTCTCAATTTAGGCCGGCTGTTATTAATATAACTGTTTAATAAAAAAAATAGGATAGGATCTCAAACATGTGTGCCCACTAAAAATAACATTTATTCTAGTAAGAAACACACACACACACACACACACACACACACACACACACACACACACACGCACATTTATGATGAGAAATGGCGGTAATCAGGAAATACACATAGTAAAATCTTCAAAGCTGCGTCCACTTTCCAGAAGTAGTAGAAATATACCAGTGTAAATAAATAAATGCAAAGTTTCGAGATCTAGTGCAACTTGGCCGGAAGGCAGGAAATTCCGATCGTAGTGTTATAAAGGTAGGATCACAGAATATTTAGTTACGAGCTGTGCGTCATGATATAGAGATGGGCAGAGGAGAGATCGGAGTTCTTTTTGGCCAAACAGAAAGTCTAGGCTGTTAGTCTATTGTGAGGAAACGGAAACACTGAGTCCCAAGTGTTACTTAGACAAAGACGGTGCCAAGTGAATCCGTGATGTAGTGGAAACAGGATTCGTATTTTCATTTCCTACTTGACGTTATTTTCACTTTCTGTTTCTCTGTGAATGTAGAACTTTTTTTCTCAGTTGTTATGCACACCGATGCAAACTGAATTAAAACACATCGTCGGGTGATTGTCCCAGTAGATAAAAAGCTAACGAGGGTCTCAGGTGTACATTAAAGAAGTCTCTGTTTAAAATCTTTCTTTTCATTATTACTGCTACTGCGCATAAAATCATTATTTCTATCAATGACACGAATTCGACAATTTTCAAAATGGATTCCATTTCACATGACCGGGAGCGAAATATATTTATTATCGAAATAGAAAGAAAAAGGATTATTTGATTGAGTTGTTATTTATGGTTTATCCAATAATGACATCCCGAATTTCCAGGAACCGGTTCTGTAATGTCAGGTAATATTTAGCAACTTATTCTGCTTCTTTTCTTTTCAATCTGAGAATGGAAATAAATCACTTTATAGTATCAAAAAGAATTAAACCATTTTGATAATTTAACAGAAAACATTTATTTATTAAGATATTTCCAGATTGAAATTTTGTTCTTATTTCTGTTCAGAAGTCTGAGGCTTTTTGACTCGAGTGCCATCAGAGCTGGGTTAGGGTTTCTTATCTGGTTTATTTCGAACTGAATCGCTGCAGACCCAAAATATCCAATGGAAGACTTATGAAATTTATGACTAAAAGATTTGCCACATTTTTAACTTCAAGACGACTTCTTTTGTCAGAATAAATTATGTACATCACAGAGAAGAATGTTTCAGACTCAAATTTAGAGCAATGGCATTAATTATATTTTTAGCTATTATATATCGGCTATTAATATATAAGATTATTTTCGGATAATCCAACAACTGGTTCGCTAAGCTTTTATAATTTTAAGAATTGGTTCGCGTGAACCGGTAAGATGCCACTACTGGACTTATCAACCATTTACGATTTATTTTCAAGCCGAAACATATTTTGGATTGTAAGAATATTTTTTCGAGTGAATATTGCATTAAGGTTTTTTACAATAACATTGATTTTCCAGATGCAAGTTTTACTATTTAACCCATAGCAGGAGGAAGAGATTGAGTCATACCTTTGCAAAGGGTATTTGCGTGTAAGTAAATGTAACGAATCCGGCTGTAACTAGAAAAAGAGCAATGAGGAAAAAAGAAATGTTTGTGAACAATGTGAATCTGCGGACTTAGCTTAGGAGAAAAGGCACCCGAGTATTTTATCACCAATCCTTGTTGAAGGAGAAGTCCCTTTCAGTCCTCGACTAATAATTTCTCTTTAAGTTTGCTGGCTTCTTTCTCCCGTAACTTGGTGCCACGGACCGAGTTTGTGGTGAAGCTAGCAGCGTTGCTTCCTGCTGCCTGAGTAACGTGGTGGAAGGAAAAAAAATAGGACGTGTCTTTGAATTTGTCGCTTATATAGCCATGATCCCGTGACGCTTATAGGAGCATTGATTGGTCCCTTCGTTAGTCAATCAGCGTCCTCGTTTTAATTTGCTCTTGATTATTCTAAATTCCAGTATATAATCAATTTTTCGTCATTTTTTTTCATTTTGCGATTTCCTAAAACAAAACAAAACAAAAAAAAATCTGTCGTCC
Organism: Acanthosepion esculentum; assembly: GCA_964036315.1. NCBI lineage: Eukaryota > Metazoa > Mollusca > Cephalopoda > Sepiida > Sepiidae > Acanthosepion > Acanthosepion esculentum. The sequence goes on from OZ038516.1 coordinate 72,634,338, forward strand.
CTTTATTTCTGATATTTTCTATCAAAGTGTATTTTCGACTAGTAGCCATTTTGTCTTATTTTATCATTTTTCTTCTTACCGATAAAATTATTTTATTCCTTTTTATGTTGGGACTTGGAAAATACATAAAATTAAATAAAAATGCATTTTCAAATTCAAAATTTAATTGTCTAAAAATAGACACGTAAAAACAGACTTGCTATCGCCACCATGCGAGCGTAGCAGTAAGCACATCACGTGACTCTTCCTAACCAATGGGAACACGACCAAAAAATATTAAATATTGGCTTTCGTTTGGAGCCTATCCGTTCGATATAAGAACGTAGCAAAAGTCATTCGGGGGATACACAACGAACACACACAGGAATAGAAAGAGCACTACGCCGAAGAAAGTCTCCCTCATTTGGGAATTCATTTATAGAAGCACAAGTGAGATAAAGGTTTTGACCCAAACACTAGTTACGTTGACCCCAGAAAAGAAACTTCCTAAGAAAGTCACTTCTATACTTAAACGCATACACATACACTGTATATATATCTTCACACCTACATATATTACAAAAACACACACATATTTGTACATTTAATTTATCAAACTTTATTTCAATAGAAATTTTACGGATTCTCTTTAACCCTTCTAACGTTTCTCTTTGAATTAAAATAGGCCAGTTCTCGGTTTCATATGACCCAGTCTCGGTCTGTCTTGTCTTGAAGTCAGAACCCTTCGTTCGCTTATCCGAATTTGTTCTTGTGTCAACCCTAATTCTTAGTTTGTGAAATTTTTGCCATATTTCTGTTGCTTTACCTTATTTCTGTTAATTTGCTTTGAATAGATTGTTTGTTTTATTTTTTTTTGCCCTGTTCTTTTCTTTTTTCTTGTTGTTTCTTGCATATTTAGTCAATTCTGTTTATTGGGCAATTTACTTGCATTTAACCATAGTCACCCACTCTATAAATTATTTTTATTTATTCCGCGTTTTAGTACACGAATGAAATGTCACTGGGCCTTTCTTTCTCTCTTCTGACCTCGGCTGCAAACATCACTTTCTCTTTACTCTAATGGGAATTAATAATAAACACCTTCACCGTCCAAACAATGACATCAGCAACAACAAACAAAACAAGGTTTAGCTTTGGAATTATTCATTCTTTTTTTAATTAAAATAAAATGCAAAGTTCCCGAAGTATTTATTGTTGCAATTACCTTGGAAAACTAAAATAAAAACAAATATTACTTTAAAAAAAACACGATCATAATTTAGTCCGATTGTAACTATGAGAATTTAGTCAAAGAGTTAACATCAATGTCTCCTTGAAATATTTATTAATGTTAACTTGTGAAAGGCGAAAATGAATAACAAACATGACGTGTGCTCTTTTCTGACAAGAATTTCAGGGATTCTTATCCTTTACTATTATGTGAATGTTAGTCATTAAATACTAGTACCAGTTACCTCAACATCGGTGATGGACAAACTTCGACCCGCGGACCAGGTGCGTCCAGACTGGCACGCATAATTTTATGAAGATATAAGTGCCAGAGACGTTTAGTATTATTTATCGGAAACTTCGGACATGAAACAAGCCGTATCAGATGTATAAAATAAATAATATATATTTATTTGATTTAGATTGGAGTGAGACCATTGTAATTCGGGGTAACGAAAGTTCGTTTATAAGCCAGATCTTGGTAGCAGTCGGGAGAAGGTCCGTTTCAGTTCGGTAGTTGATAGTTTAGAAATCACACTCTGTTAGTTATTGTCAAGTTAGAAATAGGTGAGGCATCAATCTACTGTCATTTCTTGGCTCTAAGGAGGGCGGAAAAATGTCTTAACCAGATAAACGCTTAACTTCTTCACCTGACACGCATGGTTGTTTTTTTTCTGGCGGTCCCTTCTCTATTTCTGCTTCTCGACTGTCTGTTTATATTATTTTTGACAAGTCTCCCAGACTACTGGCGCGATGTTTGGTTTCGGCTAACATCAAAAGTCTCTTTGTGTTCAAATTTTTTTATTTGCCTAAATTATTTTATTTTCCGGTTTTCCTTTCTTTTTGTATTTAGTAAAAATTAGCCTCTCTTATTTTGGTAGATTTGGTAGATTTTAGTCACAATGGCTAGACTCTGGTAGACTTCTGCCGTTTTTCGGAAGGGTTCAGTCTTCTTCTTCTTCTTCTTCTTCTTCTTCTTCTTCTTCTTCTTCTTCTTCTTCTTCTTCTTCTTTATTTGAGGGTTGCCTTCTCATTAGTTGAGAAAGAAGAATAGAGAGAGAAATTTAGAGAGAGACAAAGAGGAATAGGAGAGAGAGAGAAAGAGAAAAAGAGAGAGTGATAAAGGGAAAGAGAAACAGACAGAGGGCGGAAAAGAGAGAGAAAGAGAGAGAGAGAGAGGCGGAGAAAGAGAAAGAGAAGAAGAAAGAGATAAGAGTTTTCAAGAAAAGTAAATGCCTTATTTTAATTTCATTTCTTTTTTCGTTTATATATTTTCTTTTCATGTTTTGTTTTAAATACATTTTTTTATCGGGACTCACTACAAGGAAAATAACGTTTATTAAAATTTTATTGCTTTCATTTCGTTTTCACTTGTTCACACACACACACACACACACACACACACACACTTTCTCTCTCTCACACACACACACACACGCACACACTTTCTCACACATAACCATATACATAAACAATGATTAAGTGCAATGAATTTTGTAAACTTTTCTTCTTGATAACTTTTTCTTCATTTTACGGAAGATCATACATGTAAACATTCATTTGCTGTAGAAATAGGAAACGGCCAGAATATATTTTCTCTGAAGAATAAACATAATACTTAAAAATGTTTGCATAACCATGTGAATCAGTGTTATGGGAACTTACCCATAATAATAATGGACTATTCCGGACATCATAAATACTGCGCCTCAAGAGGGAGCAGCGTTCAGTCAGTCAGTATCAGAGTCAGACGATTACTGTAAGACATTGGAATAGTGATACTTGTCGAGACAACATAGTTCACTCTAACCAAATCTGATAGTCATTACTAATACTTCTACTTCTTTGTATATATTTCTGTTTGTAATATATCTGTGTTATTCCATACCTGTGTTCGAGTTATTCTTCATTGGTTCTACCTTGGACCATCACCATGGTACAAGGAACTTGGACCATAACAAGTGGCGACGAGGTAACCCAAAGGAAAAACGAACTCTTTATGCAGAGGACATTCTTCTTTAGCTATCCGTCGCACATAACAAGTGGCGACCTGGAAACCCCCAAAAGTAAAACGAACTCTCTATGCGGAGGACATATCTTTTTTGCTATCCGTCGCACAAAGCAGTGGTCGACGAGTAAATTCTAAACAAAAAAAAAAAAAGAAAAAAAGTTCTACGTGGAGATTTCATAAAAAAAAAGAATTTTCTTTTTGGATATCAATTTCACTGGCAACAAAGGAAATTTTTTCGGCGTACACAGGTTATCAGGTTACACTAAAGTAAAATACGTACACAAAATTACGTTAGCATGGAAGATTTTAAGTCAACCATTGTGGAACTTATCAAAATCCAATTTCAACAGCAACAAAAGTACGAACAAAAACATCTTGAATTTCAAGAATTATTGCTACGTGTAATGTCAAATAAAGAACAACATTCCGAGAATAAAACAAAAAAAAATTTGGAGTACTATCGAAGATTTCACGTACGCACCCGATGAAGACAAAACTTTTGCAAATTACTTCCGAAAGTACGAAGATCTATATGAATTTGACTGCAAAGATTGGTCAGACGCACGAAAAGTACGTCTATTACTAAGGAAATTAAGCACATGCGAATATGCCAAATTCGTAGATTATATCCTTCCAAGGAAAACAAGTGAGTTAACTTTCAAAGCTATAATACCTCACTATTCCACAAAAGATGGAAATGTCTGAATCTAACAGAAAAGGACAGCGAAGATTACATAACTTTCGCGTCAATTGTTAACAAATATTGTGATGACTTCAAATTATCGGAACTCAGCGCGGACAATTTCAAATGCTTAATTTACGTCCAAGGCCTGGTCTCAACCAAAGACGCGGAAATGAGACGCCGGATCCTTACTAAATTGGAGAGTGAACAAGATTTGACACTTCAAAAACTAGCCGAAGACTGCCAGAGATGCATCAGTGTGAAGAAAGACTCAAAAGACATAGAAGAAGCTGGCACCGCGCACATACATAAAGTACGAAGACAAACCAACTTTCCCCCCTCACAAACAAACCAAACCAATTCCCCCCACTCAAAAACAGATAAAACAAAATTTTATAATTTTAAAAATCAATATCAGAAAAAACTACCACCCAGTCCATGCTATCGCTGTGGGACTTGGCACTGGTTTAAAGACTGTCTATATCGTTTTAAAACTTGTCTATCATGTAAAAAAATAGGCCATAAAAGTTCTCATTGTTGGTGTAGAAGAGAAAGCAAAAGCAGAATAAGAATCACGAGGACTGACCAAGCTGATGAGATTAACATAAGAAAATACGTACAAGTTGAAATGCAAAACAGAAAATTCAGACTACAGTTGGATTCTGGCTCAGACTTAACTATTATAAACCTACAAACATGGAGAAAACTGAACAAACCTGCCATGTTAAAAACGGATAAAATTGCTAGATCAGTTATGGGGAGAAAAATAAAATTTGAGGGTGAAGTGATTACAAACGTAACATTTAATGAAAAAACTAAAAATGTACGTGTTAAGAAATACAGAAAACCTATTTGGAACGGATTGGATGCAAAAATTCGAACTTTGGGACTTACCAATAAGTACGTACTGCCAAAATGTAAAAAGCTTACCAACCGAGGCAGACAAATTAAAAGAGAAACTAAAAACGAGTTTGCCCGAAGTATTTTCAGCAGGTCTCGGAAGATGTAAGAAAATGGCAGCAAATATCGAAATAAAAGAAAACGTTCAACTTATCTTCAAGAAAAAAAGGAGCGTACCGATTACGTCAATAGAAAAAATTGGTCAAGAATTAGCTAGACTCGAAAACACTGGCATATTGACAAAAGTAGAATACAGTAAATGGTCCGCACCGACGGTCTACGTCCAAAAGAAATCAGGAGAAATTCGAGTTTGCGCTGATTTTTCTACAGGTTTGAACGCAGCAATAAAGGACCACCACTATCCTCTACCCAGTCCAGAAGAAGTATTCACTAAATTAAATGGCGGAAATTTTTTTTCGAAAATAGATTTAAGTGAAGCGTATCTGCAAATTCCAGTCGATGAAGAAAGTTCAAAACTACTGTGCATAAACACACACAAAGTATTGTACAAATACCAAAGATTACCATTTGGGATTAAGGTCGCGCCAGCTATATTCCAACAGACAATGGATACGATGCTTGCCGGACTAGAATACACGATTGCATACCTGGATGACGTATTGATAAACAGCGAAAGTGTTGAACAACATTGGCAACATGTACAAGAAGTGTTTAAGAGAATACAAAGCTATGGATTCAAAGTAAAAGAAAACAAGTGCGATTTTTTCATGAAGGAAGTTAAATACCTTGGCCATATCATAGATCAAGAAGGAAGACGACCAGACCCTGAAAGGGCAACAGCAATAAAAAAAATGCCAGTTCCTAAGAACATAACAGAACTACAAATTTTCTAGGATTAGTGAATTACTACCAGGAATTCATACCTCAAATGCATAAACTTCGCGCACCACTGAACGAGCTGCTAAAGAAAGAAAAAGTTTGGCAGTGAACAGATCAATAAAATAATTAAGACGTTAACTTCAGATTTATTTTTGGCACACTACGATCCTAAACTAGAAATTATTGTAGCAAGTGACGCGAGCGCCTACGGAGTCGGAGCGTGTATATTGCATAAAATGCCAGATGGGACAATAAAACCCATCGCACATGCTTCTCGAACTCCACTACCAGCGGAGAAAATTATTCACAAATAGAGAAAGAAGCTCTAGGAATTATCTTCGCAGTCACAAGGTTTCATACGTACATCTATGGTAGATATTTTACTCTACAGACGGATCACAAACCGTTACTAACAATTTTTGGTTCGAAAAAAAGTCTACCGGTTTATACTGCAAATAGGTTACTTAGATGGGGAACGATTCTTCCAAACTACAATTTCAGATTGGAGTATTTACCAACGAAAAGAATCGGGCATGCGGATGGTCTGTCGAACCTTATACCAACAAAGACAGAGCCATTGGAAGATACAGTAATCGCAGCCTTAAGAAATGAAGAAGATATCAAGACAGTACTATGTTGTACAGTTAGAAACCTCCCAGTCACACTACAAGACATAAAAAATGAAGCCAAAAACGACGAATTTGTAAATGAAACAAAAGCAAAAATAGCAGAAAAAGATAAGCAAATATCGGACAGCTTTTCTCTATGCGATAATGTGCTACTTTACAACGAAAGGGTTGTAATTCCCAAAACATTACAAAAGCGAATCTTAAAGGATTTCCACAGAGGCCACCCTGGAAAAAATAGAATGAAGTCGCTAATGCGAAGCTATGTATATTGGAAAAATATGGACCAGGATATTACTCAGATGGTGGAAATGTGCAAGGGTTGTAACTTAGCAGCCAAAGCACTGCCAATCATCCATAAGCCATGGCCAGAGACTGACGTCCGTGGTAAAAAATACACGCAGATTATGCAGTTCCAATTGACGGTTTTTACTATTTAATCATAGTGGATAGTTATAGTAAATGGCCGGAGGTGTTTTGTGGCAAAAGTCCTACTGCAGAAACAACCATAAATTGCCTCCACGAGCTATTCACTCGGTTTGGTGTAGAGGATTGCCTAGTCACAGATAATGGAACGCAATTCACATCAGCAGACTTCCAAGAGTTTTGCGAAATTTATCAAGTCAAACATATAAAATCCCCACCTCATCACCCAAGATCAAGTGGGCAAGCGGAGAGATTTGTTGGTACACTCAAAAGAGCGTTACGAAGAGCATACGATGTGCATACGGAAAAAGCATTACAACAATTTCTTCAGGTATATCGAATTACACCAAATAATGCTACACCATCGAGATTATCACCCGCAGAAGTGATGTTTGCTAGAAAAATCAGATCTGTATTTGATAAATTGCTACCAAATAAAACGAAACAAGTAACACGTACGCACCAAGAAGAAAATTCCTCCCAGCAGAAAAAGTTTTTTTTAAAGCATATAAAAATAATACATCTTACTGGGAGCAAGAGACAATTGAGAAAAGAATCGGCAATATGGTTTACATAGTAAAGGGACAAAAATTCTCACATAGAAGACACGTAAACCAAATAAGGAAGAGACCGATACAGGATGCTAACGGTCCACCTCAGGAAGAGGTAATGGACACGATTTTCGATACGTTTGATATAAAAAGACCGCAAACAATGCCAGAACCAAGAAAATCGTCTCGAAAAAGAACATTTATAGGACCTTTGGAAATAGATCCAAAGAAAAAAAGATATTAAAAACCGCTGCTACGCAAAAGCTTCAGAAGTGGGATGTGTTGGGAACTTACCCATAATAATAATGGACTATTCCGGACATCATAAATACCGATCCTCAAGAGGGAGCAGCGTTCAGTCAGTCAGAGACAGAGTCAGACGATTACTGTAAGACATTGGAATAGTGGTACTTGTCGTGACAACATAGTTCTCTCTAACCTAACCTGATTGTTATTACTAACACTTCTACTTCTTTTGTATATATCCCTATTAGTAATATACCTGTGTTATTCCATACCTGTGTTCGAGTTATTCTTCATTGGTTCTACCTTGGACCATCACCGTGGTACAAGGAACCTGGACCATAACAATAAGTTAGAAACAAAATCCCACACAGTAGCATATGTTAATCAGAATTGTCATCAGTAATAATATTATCCAAGACTTGTGCCGCTTATATTTTTCTTTGCAACCGGATGTTGAACGCTCGACGGCCCAAAGCAGATTGCGAAAATGCGTTTTCTGCGCATCGGCACCACGCATAAAACGATTTTAACCAAAACAAAATTAACAATATATTATGACCAGTCAGAGCCACTCCCGTTAAAAAAAATCTTAATTTTGAGTCAATTGAAGGCTATATATACCCAAATTCAAACAGACCCGAAACGAAACCAGTATTTGATGTCAATACCAACACGCTTAGAGAGAGAGAGAGAGAGAGAGAGAGAGAGAGAGAGAGAGAGAGAGAGAGAGAGAGAGACGCGGCTTAGATCAGTGTTTGATGTCAACACCAATGCGTTGAGAGAGAAACGCCACTGACAACGACATCCAACACCAATGTCCATTTCAGTTGTAATTTCACCTCTCTCTCTGCCCCACGCTCTCCACTCCACACCACGCACACACACTCTCTTTCTCTCTGTCTCACTCTTTCACTTTCTTACTCTTTGACCCTGTCACTCTCGCAAGTTACCAATTTCTGTACATATGCAAATAAATACCCCTACTCAATGTCATCTTTTGTTTGACGCTTGGATTTGCTTTTGCCGAGGCGGAGAAGGAATTAACCCCCACAACAGTAACAACAACGACAACAGGTTTGCCATTTTCACCTCCACAACAGACTTAAATTTTTTAATTATAGAAATAATTTTTTCTCCAGAGAATTTTATCGAATTTTCCTAATTTCCGAGGCCGATGTTGAAGTGGATGATCTTCTGTGATGGGAAATGGCCGCCAGACCGCCAATAAAAAAAAATCAGCTTGAACTTTTTAGTAGTGCGGCATTATGATGAACAGGTCTATGACCAAAATCTCAGCCTCTTATCCCCAAAATTGGACAAAATCCCAGTTCCATAAATAAAATGGAAATTCAAAAATCATTTAATGCAAATTTTAATATTAAATTGAGAAATTAATAATAATATTCAATATATACACTAATTCAAAAGTTTATATGTACAAGAAAGGATCTATTTCTGTCAGGTATTACACGAGTTTATGGGTCCGCCCTAGAAATTAATTCATAGTAAGTAAATCTATATAACCTATAGGAAACGTTTTTTTAAACAATACTACTGTAACATATACGACGTTTCAATAAGGATCCGTAATATTCCATAAAAAGACCTGGCTTTATTTTATTGGTTATCATTAGTAATTAATGTGTCAATTTGACATTAACATATGAATTAAAAGTTCCTTAAATTTTCAATTTATTTATGAGACGGGGATTTGTCCATTTTTGACATAAAAGTTAAAGGCTGGGATTTTTGTCAGCTGTATTTTTGTCTGGTTACCACAATGAACAAATATCTCTTGCAACAAGCTGGTCAGAAAAGGTTGCTTGTATCTGGTCTGCATGGATTTCTAACAAAGAACATTTTGAGGCAATAATTCTTTCGTTTTAAACAGAATTATCAAATATAACAGACAGGGAATATTTGTTAAACCTTTTGGTGCCAAACAGGTCGCTTGATGTTACCGTGCGCGTGTCAAAATGCCTTTGAACTGTAAGAAGATCATTTTTGCCACGTGACGAGCCTAAAAGCTATTCCACGGCTAAACACGTGAATTAATGTTATCTTTCAATCTCTAGACCGTTAACAAGCAGACCCGTCACCAGTATGAGATGGAGGTAACCTTTGAGTCAGGGTGTGGGTACCACGAGTAAGAATTTGCACATTAAAATTAGTTCACATCATTTTTACGGAAGGAGATGATTTTCTACGTGAAGTGGCATTGTGAGAAATTTAACGACTCCCCAAACTGAGTCGTGGCTTGATGAAAAAAGTGAGACAATGGAACAATTTGAAACATAATTTATATGAGAAACACAACACATAACAAGAAAGAGAAGAGAGGATTGCTAAAAACGTATTCTTTTAGCGGTAAGAGTCAAATTCTGTTTGAAAAGATGATAGACTTTTAGTGTCCTATTTTAATTAAAAAATATTTCATTTGTGGTCTAACCTAATTTCAATGGTTAAAAAAAGATTTCAATACATTTCTTACGTAACAGTACTGCGATCGACAAAAATCTGTGCAAAAAGCGGATCACAGAGCCTTGATATTTCTCTGACTCCTGATTGGTCAATTAATCCTAATATCATCTTTTCCACTGTGTCCGCACGGTTAAAATTAATTTGCCGCCAAAAATCTGTCTATGTGTTTCGCGCCTACCATGTGACTTGAAATTAAATAATTACGGGCAACATCTTCAACTATTTCTCTTTTGCCTCACACACAAAATGTAGCGTGAGAGAAATTACGTTTGTCCCAAAAGGGCAGACGCTATGACATACACATACACACGTACGTACGAATATTGAACATCTCTTAACTCTTCAACAGAAAGCAACAAAAACTTATTTACTTCAAAATCTTCCGGAGTTATAAGTTACGATTCAACATATTCTTAGCTTTCCACTGAGTGAGTTTCCAGAATTCTTTCACTCATATTCAACTCTCTTCGGTGAGCAACAATAAGCGGCAATTTAACTTTTCGATATTCAAGTGACGATTACATTTCCCTCAATCAACAACTTTCTTTGAACTCATCTTACACCGAATTTCAGCCTACAACACCTTCTTCTTATCGAAGAACATTCTTTCCATTGGAGCTTATTTCATGAACTCAAACAGTTAAAGGTGAATAACTCTTGCTGTATTATTGCAACTCTTACTAGAAAAAAATCACACACCTGATTGCTTTGTATTTATTATATACAGTTAAATGAAGATTGTTGTTATAGAAACAGTTTTTGTGTTGTTTCTCTTGTTTGCTTTTCGTTTGTTTACACATTTGTAAATTAAAAAATATACGGGTTGAATTAAGGCCGTTCAAACCCATACACATTTATCTGAATGGCGTTAATATTCTGCTTCAATTATTTGCTTTACCTTTATATCCATCAGGTTCGCTCGTGGTCAGTATTGCCTGTTCTGGAAGTGGGCAGAAACACGTCTTTTCGCTCCATGTTCTTCTTAGCGTCTGTCTTTGCTACCCGAATTCTGTTTCGCGTCTATTTTAGGTCCTACCCACTGTCATCAGTTTATAACAGACTCTTCCTCTTATCAACAGGAGTCATCTACCAACAAAGGGAGATGGCGTATATTTTTATAGCATCTCCGCTCCTTACCACTTAACGACAGGCCTGTTAACATCATAAACGCTTCACTGGATTGCAATTTTTTGCTGTTATCATTACATGTTTTTACCAGAGCTCATATTGCAACTTTGTTGTTATTATCGCTTTTCTCTGGCACTCCTTATTACTTATTAAAAAAATTGCAATATGAGCACTGGTAAAAATGGTTGCTGAAGACATTAGGTTTATAATACCCAGAAATTCATACACAGATGTCCTCAAGGACACATGACACAGTGGATAAAGGCGTTGGTTAGATCCAGCGACAGAACCCAAAGAGTGTGAATTAAGAAGGCAGTGGAGAACCTTCAGAGGGAAATTAACAGGAGATAACTGATAACTGACATCCATTAAACATGGCACGTGGAACTAGAACAGTCTACCCCAGTGAGCGAAATAAAGGGTTCAATTCGACATTCCAACCACCTGAAGAAAGCCGGGACGTACAACGGCCGAAACGTTGTGATAAACATGGCGACAAAGATGAGTACAATAATGTAAATAGTGTACATAATACCTCATCTCAGAAATATAGACAGGTTTCACATTGTCAATAATATATCACTGGATAATGTTTATTGTTTCGCTAAAATAACAATTGCTTAAATACATAAGCCACAGTTTAAGTTAGTCGAAATCAAAAATGCTGAAATAAAAGTCGTTTTAATGTCGAAACCGACATTAAAACGACTTTTATTTCAACACAACCTATACAGGCTTATACAGAAGACCCCAAAGTGCTACCTCGCCTTAAAGCTGTCCCGATTTTAAAACCACTTTTATTTCAATGCAGCCTAGGGGCTTAGACAGCAGACTCAAAAGTGCACTTCCATAAAAGGGTCGATAGGGGCGGATCTCACCGTCTATATACGCTACTACTGTAAGTTAGCTACGATCTCGTCTGACGAAATCTTAATGAATTCTACGTGGTTCGTTATTCTTATTCAAATTCTTTTTATTACTTCTAATTATTATTATTTTGAATCCGTTCTTTACTTATTTTTTACAGAGTGTCTTCCTGATTCTGTGCGTGACGACAGTTTCCAACTATAACTGAAGGACCTTTTCTGACTGTTCCCGCCCTCCAGGAGGTTGTTTCTGCTGGGTGATCAACAACCTTCTGTTGATCAAAATGTATGTTAATTACATTAAGGAGGTTGATAGGGTGATTTTGCGACGGGATGAGTATTCACGTGCATTCTTGAAAACCACGTTTCATCCAAGAACTGAAGTAGAACCAGAGGCGAGTAAAAAAAATGGTCGGTTCCTCGTACGTGTTAATACCCTTGGGAAAAGTATGAATCCTCTTCTTTTAGCCCCCAGCTATGGGTAAATAGCAGGATAGACTGGGTTATATAGCCTTGGGTGGCAACTGCTCTAAGAGCAAGTAACTCTGAATTCAAAACCGTATGTAGCCCTGGCTTAGTACATACTATACAGCGAAAGAAAGGATCGTTTGCATTGGCTTCGGTGATCTTGACTGAATGATGACTGTCCAGAAAATTCCTACTACTGTCATGCTCTTTACAAGAGTCAGATTCAATGCCGGATTTACATATAGGATAGTATGGGTTGCCGCCAAGGGGCCCCAGGACTAGAAAAGTCCCCAAAAGCCCTCTAGTCTTGAGCCTATAAAAAAAAAAAACTAAAAAAAGGAAAAAAAAAGAAAAGAAAAAAAAGGAGATTTGTTTATTTCCAGATTTAATGGGGCTCCTTTGAACTAATTTGAAACAATTTAGAATATTTGGGCCCTTCTAGATGGAGGTGATCTTTTAATTTCGATGGGGCCTCATTTAGATTTTGATCCATCTTTTTTTTTTATATACATATATATTTTTGGTGTAGTTTAATGATGGGGATCACAAATTCTTTTGGCCCAAGAAGGCCTAGATCTGTCCCTGGTCAAAACAGATAAAAAATGGAGGAAGGATGCCACCATATCTGGGTTGGAGCAGGGGCGCCTCGGCGTGGTGTAATGGTTAGCAAGCTTGTCTGGCTAGAACAATTACGACTTGTAGTGAGTTCGATCCTTACTGGGTGCTCCATACATTCGGCCTTGTGCCACATCTAAGCAGAGCTTAGAAATTACTGTCTGGGCTGGAGCAGATCAATCCGCGCTTTTCATTCACGTGGCCTTGTGGGTGATGGATTATTTTCAATCCTACAACGTCTTTTCTCAGGGACGAAACGCCTCAAAAAGCCTATCGCTACTTTATCGCTATTTTCATGGAAAATGTTCAGATGATTGACATTCCTTAGTACCCACCCCACTAGTTTAGACCCTTATAGCTACGATCTGTCAAGCCAGGCCCAAGGGATCGAATCCTAACCATTCTCTTCGTATTCCATTTGTAAGAAAGAAGTTCCATACAGCATCTTTCCTAGAACCGCTACATTGTGGAACAGGTCCCGAGAGGATGCTTTCCTGATTACTAAAATCTTAACCTCTTCAAGTCTAGGGTCAACAGTTATCTATCCTACATATTCTCATAATTTGCTCTTTTTCTCTCTTCTTACATCCGTAAAGCAACTTCACGTAATAGCCTTGAGTGGCTCTTGGGCCTTGCATTGAGTGATCACTTATCAAAAATAAAGAACCACACTGCTACTGTCATCGAACAACACTGAGTACATTGCAAAATAATTTTTTCTTATTTTCTTTTCTATTTAAAAAAATTGTTTCGACGGGGGAGGGTAGTTTTTTTGTGGAATTCGGTTTTGGTCGACGATCTTTCACTTTTTTTGGTTTTCTTTTCCTTTTTTGCACGCAAATGACAAGTTTTGAAACGGAGCCAAACAGAAAAGATGAAAAGATAAACCCGTTCGCCTTCTACACTCGACATGTTTAGTTTAAGTTCCAATACATAATTAAAAATACGAAAAAAAAAGAAAAAAACAAGCAAACGATAGCGTTGACTCGCGATAGTTGCTGTCACTAAAAATAGTGACTGTATCTTGAGTTTGTTATTCTTGCTAATCGTTTGTTTGTCAGTGACGGGGAGGGAGAGTGAGTTGTGGGTGGAACTAAAGAAAGATAGAGGGGGGAGAGAGATTGTGTGTGTGTGTGTGTGTGTGTGTGTGTGTATGTGTAACACTTGAAAGGTAAGTCGATGAAATTCACGTGGTGCCACATATTTGTCTTTCAAAAGCAAATAAGAACAGTTCAGCATGCTAACTAACTGTCAGGATGGCCGAGCGGTCTAAGGCGCCAGACTCAAGGTATAATCCTTCACCAGAGCTATGAGTGTTCTGGTCCACGAATGTGGGCGTGGGTTCGAATCCCACTTCTGACAATTTTTTTTTTTAAATACTTATTATTTGTGAAATACAAATTTATTTTTTTATTTATTTTTTCGAGAAGAAAATATTTATTTAGATTTTCTTTTCTTTTTTTCTTTTATTGTTTTCTCTTTTTCTTTCTCTCGCTTTCTTTCTCCCGCTTACTCTCACTTTCTTTCTCTCTCTCTTTCTTTCTCTCTCATTCTCTTTCTTTATTTTTAAAAATATTTTTACCCCTCTCTGTAAAAGATATATAATGACATTGGTGAGGTTATTTCCCTCAATATATCCAATTGGCCTTGTGAAGGGGTTGAAAGAAAATCAAAAGAGACTCCTGTTTTTTGATTGGTTCGATAGGATCAAATTCAAAATGGTAGCTGATCTCAATAATCGGCTGTTAACTGAAGTAAAGAATGACTTTTTAATTTCAACGCTTCCAAAGCAATGCTCTATTATTGGGCCTTTGGACGATTTGTTAATGTGTCAATTGTTCAGGAAACCATTTATAATTCACATAGGCCATTTCTTTTGCTGCAGACATTTTGTCTTTTAACAGTTGATGCTTTAGTCCTTGTAGTGGGATTCGTTGGGCTAAAAATACTAATTACCACTAGAGGCAGAACTCTAGATATACGAAAAAAAAGGAGAACGTCACTTGAGACGATTACTACTACAATTATGCCTTTACAAACTTTGTAACAGTCCTTTCTTCTCGCTTTCCTTTGCTATCTTTTAGGAGTTTTTGTTGTGTCTTCTGTTTGTGTTTGCTATCAACCCTTGTGTCATCTGCATACGACCTCATGCTGATAACGTTGTTTGTGTCCGTCAATAATTAAATTTTATGTGCCATGTCCCCTTTATGTGCTGTGTCCCCTTAACTGTAAAAAGATTGATTGCTTAACTTAAGTTTCATATTAAAAGCGAAAAAACGACAATGTTGATTCACGATAGCGGTTGTCCCTAAAAATAGTGACTGTATTTTGAGTTTGTTATTCTTGTTGATTATTTGTTTATCAGTGGTGGGGCGGAAAGAGTTGTGGGTGGAGAGAGAGAGTGAGAAAGAGAGAGAGAGAGTGAGAGAGAGAGATAGGGAGAAGAGCTGAAGGCATGTATAGATGAAAGTCACGTGTTGTCACATATTGTGTTTCAAAAACAAATAAGAACACTTAAACGTACGTCCCAGTTGTCAGGATGGCCGAGCGGTCTAAGGCGCCAGACTCAAGGTATATAAGCCTTCACCAGAGCTATGAGTGTTCTGGTCCACGAATGTGGGCGTGGGTTCGAATCCCACTTCTGACAAATTTTTTTTTTAAATACTTATTATTTGTGAAATACAAATTTATTTTTTTATTTGTTTTTTCGAGAAGAAAATATTTATTTAGATTTTCTTTTCTTTTTTTATTTTACTGTTTTCTCTTTTTCTTTCTCTCGCTTTCTTTCTCCCGCTTACTCTCACTTTCTTTCTCTTTCTTTCTCTCT
The DNA here is from genome assembly GCA_964036315.1 of Acanthosepion esculentum. Classification (NCBI taxonomy): domain Eukaryota; kingdom Metazoa; phylum Mollusca; class Cephalopoda; order Sepiida; family Sepiidae; genus Acanthosepion; species Acanthosepion esculentum. Next base: position 72,650,214 of record OZ038516.1, read on the forward strand.
CTCTTTCTTTCTCTCTCATTCTCTTTCTTTATTTTTAAAAATATTTTTACCCCTCTCTGTAGTGTAAAAGATATATAATGACATTAGTGAGGTTATTTCCCTCAATATATCCAATTGGCCTTGTGAAGGGGTTGAAAGAAAATCAAAAGAGACTCCTGTTTTTTGATTGGTTCGATAGGATCAAATTCAAGAGTGAGAGAGAGAGAGAGAGAGATAGGGAGAAGAGCTGAAGGCATGTATAGATGAAAGTCACGTGTTGTCACATATTGTGTTTCAAAAACAAATAAGAACACTTAAACGTACGTACAAGTTGTCAGGATGGCCGAGCGGTCTAAGGCGCCAGACTCAAGGTATATAAGCCTTCACCAGAGCTATGAGTGTTCTGGTCCACGAATGTGGGCGTGGGTTCGAATCCCACTTCTGACAAGTTTTCTTTTTTTTTTTTAAATTATAATCCGAACTGAATATGTTTTTTTTTACATTTTCATATATTTTTACTGTTTTTCTTTCCTTCCTTCCTTCATTCCTTCTTTCTTTCTTTCTTTCTTTCTTTCTTTCTTCCTTTGACATGTCGAGTAAAAATTCAAATCTTCAACCGAATTATTACATTTTTATAAAAATGTTTAGCTATCCACTCATTATTTTAAGTTCGATCCTCGCTGGGTGCTCCATACTTTCGGCCTTGTGCCACATCTAAGCTACGCTTGGAAAATATACATTATTTCTTTTTTAAAAGAGAAAGAACTGTAAAATTAAAAGAAAAATTTGCTTGAGAAATATTTATTTAAAAAACAATACTTTTTACAATGATGCTTTAAAAAAAAGAAGAAGCTGAAATCGCCGGCTTTCAGTAGGATTCGAAACAACGCCAACAGATGTTGATCAGAAACTAATGTTAGGAAAAATGGTTTTCGGATTCTGACGCTCGGTCACGCCGTCAGATGAATTTTTGCTCTACTAAAATGACGTTGATTCTTTTTTAAAGACAAATGTGTGAAAAAAGGAATTTTATCGGACCATCCGTTCAACTGTTAAACTCTCTCCTCAAACTCCCTCACTCACTTGGTTTGATTTACTCTCACTCTCTCTGTGTCAGCCTTACTCTTCCCATCACCCAAGACAGCCAACGAAGTGAAGAAGACCAACTCTCTCTCCTTACAATCCCTCACTGACTTTATTGATTTACTCTCACTCCCTCTTTCTCAGCTTCTCACTTTCCCCATCACCCAAAACAGCCAATGAAGTGAAATAGACCAGCCTAAAGATAATATAATAATAATAATAATAATAATAATGATTATGATGATAATAATAATAATAATGATGATTATGATGATAATAATGCTTGTTAACTAGGAATTATCAAGCACATAAACTAAAATATTGTGTTAGCCCAAAATATAGATTCTGTGATAAATATCCAGAAACCATTGATCATCTTGTATCAGGTTGCACGATATTGGCACCCACTGAATATAAAACCCGGCATGACAGAGTGGGCCAATTTTTTTTAAAATCCATATTATTTATGAAATATAAATCTATTTTTTTTTATTTCTGTTTTCAGGCAGAAAATATTTATTTAGATTTTCTTTCATTTTTATTTTTCTGTTTTTCTTTCTCTGCTCTCTCTCTCTCTCTCTGTTTTTCTCTCTTTTTTTTCTCACTCACTCTCAATTTGTCTTTCTTTATTTTTTAAAATAAAACCCCTCTCTGCAAAAGAATAATGATGACAGTGGTGAAGTTATTTTCCGCCATATATATCCAATTGGCCTTAACTGGAGTAAAGAATGACTTGTTAATTCCAACGGCTCTAAAACAAAACTTTTCTCTATTACCTGAGAGACCCCTTTGTACTTTCCATCAGTATGGCTGATGTTGACCTCCAGGTCAGTGTGTATCGTTACGCCTTTTCGGGTTTAAAGTTCTCAGCTGACATGAAGGAGAAAGACAATATGGAATCCGATGCTAGGTTTGTTGTTAGGAAATTTGGCTCACTGTGTCGTGTTAGACAATTTTTCTCTCCGGAATCCATTAATAAATCTACCATTCATCCATGCTTAAAATATCGCTGCCACATATGATCCGGTGCTCCTGCTGCTATATATTTAGAGATTCTTGATAAAATCCAAATAACAATCTGCAATGTTATTGGTTCTGATCTGGCATCCTGGATTCGCCGTAATGTAGCTTCTGCATGACTTTTCTATAAATACTTTCATGGTCATTGTTCTAATGAACTTTCCTTTTTTTATTTAAAAAAAAAAGTTGTTATTTTTATCCTCCACCCCCAAACAGACAAATTGTACATATGGGAACTAGAAAGGACTTAATAGAGACCTGAGGTATTAAGGTGGTTGTAGTAAGAATGGTAAGTAAGAATGTTTTGTTTTGGTGTAAGGGATTCTGTGGTATGTTTGGATCAGTAATTCTGGCGAGCGAATTTTAAGATAAGATTGATTAAAGACCGGCATTTCCATATCCTCCCCGCCGTTTTGGCCTCGTGCCACATTTTTATATCACCAAAATAAATATTACTCTCCTCTATTGTACCTAGACTTTATGAATTTAAGTGCGGTATTATATTAGCGGCAATGTCTCAACCTTTTAAAGTTGAAATGGGAAGATGTAACCGTAAAAGTTCTACGCTAAGAATTCACCTCTTGCATTTCTTGCTTGTGGAAATCTCTTCCGGTTTTTTGCCTTCCAGCCAACTTTGATCGTCAAAAATTTAAATGCAATGTCAATCGTTATCTTCTGTCTTAATTCCTCTTCTTTTATTGTTCTCTCTCCTTAATAATGTTTTTCTTTTTCTCATATTCTTTCACACTCAGTAACCCCTTGCGTCTTAGTGGCTTTATTGCCTTTCTCGGAGAGAAATGATTAAAATTTAAATGCAATGTCAATCGTTATCTTCTGTCTTCTTAATTTCTCTTATTTTATTGTTCTCTCTCCTGAATAATGTTTTTCTTTTTCTCATATTCTTTCACACTCAGTACCCCCCTTGCGTCTTAGTGGCTTTATTGCTTTGCTTGCCATGGAATGATTAAAAAAAGTAACACAATATATATACAGAATGATAGAGTGATATGGTTCAAGAGTTCGAACGGCCTGGAGAATGTAAATATGTTTTCAGACGTCGTAGTAGTCTCCTGTTTAAATGATAGAAGTCAATATGTGTGTCGATGCGTGCCCGTATGGGTCGTGCATAAGTGTCATGTTTGGGCTCTGGATATGTTACCATGACAAAAGCAGCAGGAAACTGGAAAGATTCGAATTTGTTTCGACTGTCAGTTTTCTTATAGCCGTATATACTGGCGAAACAAACAAAATTCCGTTTCGAAAATGCCGCTTGTCTTCTGATTGGTCCGTGGGACGTGAGCTCATATCCTGGTTGGGAACAGATCTAGTTTCCGATTAGCTTGCCTGTCTATAGCGTCATATCCTTGTTGGAAAGATTTCTGATTGGTTCGTGGAATTATGACCTCATGGTGATTCCAAATTTTCATCAATTTTTAGAGATGGTGAACTTTAACCTCCTCATCAGATTTTATTTATTATTTGATTTTTCTACCACTAGAAAATAACGGAGGTTTATGGTGTGTTTTTAAATCAATTTTCGTCCGGTTCACACTCCTCCATGGTCTTTTGAACAGGACTTTGGGTTTTCTTCTACATTTTACTTCAGCTCTATATTTCTAACGTCCCCGCCTAAATTTATACTATTATTTGATTCCCGGTCCCTTCTAAAGACTTTTCCTTCATTTTCACTTCCAGTAGCCCCTTTGCATCTTAGTGGCATTATTGCCTTGCTTTGGGTGAATTAATTAAAAAAATGAAATTTATTTCTCTTTTAGCGATGTTTCTAATTTGTCATGACCATAATAATTCTGTAAGTAAACTTCCATTAAGTGGAGTAACAATTACGTTTTTTTAAAGAGAAGGAACCCAAAAAATTAAAAGAAAGTTAATGTACTAGAAAAACATATTTAAAATAACTTATTTACAGTAGCGGACTGGCAAAGGTGAAGATCATAAAGACAAGGTTAAGAAATTCTCTATCTGAGGAGAATTTGGAATCATACATGTTGCTAGCTATTATTGGGATTTTCCCAATTATATTTGGTAACGAAAATATTGTGACGCCGGCAAGAAGAAAGGAACACAAACACAGATGAAAATGTTTGAAAAAACTTGTATTTGTGGCGAAAGAGAGGAAAGTTTCTTGCAAACAGTCGGGTTTGCGGAACTTATCTGAAAGATGCGCCCTTTTAACGGTTTTACATTTCCTGTGTCGTTTTGGCTGGGTTGAAGAAATAGAGCCTTGACTTCTGAGCTTCAGTTGCTGTCCAAATCCTCACACATGTCCTGGTGTTTAGATGACGGAGAGTGCAGACGGGGAACGTGTTGTCTCTGAGGGTCCCGACAAGAAAAAGAGGAAGAGGGTTCGTAAAAACCGCTCTCATGGGGTTGGTGAAAATCTAAAAAGGTATCCTGTGATTGGTTGTTTTTCATCCAATCACAGGGCACCCAGTTAGCGACTCCGTAATAATTTCAATACTATTGGAAAGGAATTGTTAGATTAACTGAATACAGAAGCGATTATTGGCAGATTCTCACAATCAACGAGTAAATAAAAACGAATGCTTTTCGTAATATAATGGATTGCAAGCACTGCTCTATTGGGCTTTTGGACTATATGTGTAATTTGTGCAGGAAAACATTTGTAATTAGCATATTAGACCGTTTCTTTTACTGAGAAGCATAAATTTTGTCTTTTTAGAGCTGATGCTTAGTCTTTTCTTCTCGCTTTCCTTTGCTATCTTTTGTCGGAGTTTCTGTTATGTCCTTTGTGTGTGTTTGCTATCAACACTTGTTTCATCTGCATACCTCATGTTGATAATGTTATGTTTGTGTCAACCAATAATTAAATATTTGTGCCGTCTCCCCTTTATGTGTCGTGTCCCCTTTATGTACCGTGTCTCCTTTATTTGCCGTGTCCTCTTAACTGTAAAAAGATTGATTGCTTCACTTAAGTTTCATATTAAAAGCGAAATAACGACAATGTTGATTCACAATAGCGGTTGTCACTAAAAATAGTGACTGTATTTTGAGTTTGTTATTCTTGTTGATTATTTGTTTATCAGTGGCGGGGCGGAAAGAGTTGTGGGTGGTGAGAGGGTGTGTGAGAGAGAGAAACAGAGTGTGTGGTGTGGAGAGAGAGAGGGGGAGAGATAGAGTGAGAGAGAGAGAACAACCGAAGGGAGGTATAGATGAAAGTCATGTGTTGCTACATATTTGTCTTTGAAAAGAAAAAAAGTACATTTTAGAAGCTTCATCAGTTGTCAGGATGGCCGAGCGGTCTAAGGCGCCAGACTCAAGGAATTTATATCCTTCGCATGAGCTTTGGGTGTTCTGGTCCACGAATGTGGGCGTGGGTTCGAATCCCACTTCTGACAAAACTTTTTTTTAAAATTATAATTCAGAATAATTGAGAAATACAATTCTTTCTCTCTGCCTGTTTCTCTTTCTTTTTTACAAATATGTTTCCGAGCTGAAAATAGTTTTCTTTTTACTTTTCTTTCTTTCTTTCTCTTTTTTATTTTTAAATAATTTATACTGAAAGTATCAAAATCCTTCACTGGAGCGATGAGTGTTCTGATCGACGAATGTGGACATAGGTTCAAATCGCACTTTTCACAAGGTTTTTTTTTAAAATTATAATCCAGAATAATTGAGAATAATTGAAAAATATAATTGTTTGACGGTGACGTGGCTGAGAGAGTTGTGAGTGAGGAGAAATTGAGAAAGAGGGATTGAGAGAGTGAAAGAGGAGGGGGAGAATAAGACAGAGAAAGGGAGAAGAACTGAAGCGAGGTATGGACGAAATTCACGTATTGCCACATATTTGACTTTCAAATGCAAATACGAACGTTGAAATACGCGTTATAGTTGTCAGGATGGCCGAGCGGTCTAAGGCGCCAGACTCAAGGTATATAAGCCTTCACCAGAGCTATGAGTGTTCTGGTCCACGAATGTGGGCGTGGGTTCGAATCCCACTTCTGACAAGTTTTCTTTTTTTTTTAAAATTATAATCCGAACTGAATATGTTTTTTTTTTACATTTTCGTTTATTTTTACTGTTTTTCTTTCCTTCCTTCCTTCATTCCTTCTTTCTTTCTTTCTTCCATTGACATGTCGAGTAAAAATTCAAATCTTCAACCGAATTACATTTTTATAAAAATGTTTACCTATCCACTCATTATTTTAAGTTCGATCCTCACTGGGTGCTTCATATTTTCGGCCTTGTGCCACATCTAAGCTACGCTTAGAAAATAGACATTATTTCTTTTTTAATCGAACAACAAAAGAGAAAGAACTGTAAAATTAAAAGAAAAATGTGCTTGAGAAATATTTATTTAAAAAACAATACTTTCTACAATCATGCTTAAAAAAAAGGAAGAAGCTGAAATCGCCGGCTTTCAGTAGGATTCGAAACAACGCCAACAGATGTTGATCAGAAACTAATGTTAGGAAAAATGGTTTTCGGATTCTGACGCTCGGTCACGCCGTCAGATGAATTTTTGCTCTACTAAAATGTCGTTGATTCTTTTTTAAAGACAAATGTGTGAAAAAAGGAATTTTATCGAACCATCCGTTCAACTGTTAAACTCTCTCCTCAAACTCCCTCACTCACTTGGTTTGATTTACTCTCACTCTCTCTTTGTCAGCCTTACTCTTCCCATCACCCAAGACAGCCAACGAAGTGAAGAAGACCAACTCTCTCTCCTTACACTCCCTCACTGACTTTATTGATTTACTCTCACTCCCTCTTTCTCAGCTTCTCACTTTCCCCATCACCCAAAACAGCCAATGAAGTGAAATAGACCAGCCTGAAGATAATATAATAATAATAATAATAATAATAATAATAATAATAATAATGATTATGATGATAATAATGCTTGTTAACTAGGAATTATCAAGCACATAAACTAAAATATTGTGTTAGCCCAAAATGCAGATTCTGTGATAAATATCCAGAAACCATTGATCATCTTGTATTAGGTTGCACGGTATTGGCACCGACTGAATATAAAACCCGGCATGACAGAGTGGGCCAATATCTGCACTGGAAAATATGCAACTTCTACGGGAAGGAAACTGAAGGAAACTGGTATGAACATCACCCAGACCCGGTTACAGGGATAGGACCTTTTACAATTCTATGAGACTACACAATACACACTGACAGAACAATCAAAGCCAACCGCCCAGACATTGTTACTAAAGACCACAAACAAAAAAAGTGCCTCCTTATTGATATGGCAGTCCCTGCAGACAGCAATGTAACTTTGAAGATATTCGAAAAGCTGTCAAAATACCTTGAAATTGAAATCTAAAAAATGTGGCACATGGGAACATTAATAATCCCTGTTGTAGTTGGAGCACTAGGATTGGTTGGAAAAGATTCCAGTAGACTAATTGAAGGGATTCCTGGAAGTCCATGCCTCAAAGAGATACAAAAAATTGTTCTGACAAGTACAGCCCACACTTTACGAAGGGCTTTATCTATGTAATTATTATTATTTTTTTTTTGTCAGTGGAAAGTGTCATGATATCATTTCTAACTTTAGGTCCGTGGGCGGGACCCGGAAAGAAATTTGTAAACGCCAGATATCAAAGGAAATAAAATAATAATAATGATGACGATGATGATGATGATGATAATAATAATAATAATAATAATAATAATTATTATTATTATTATTATTATTATTATAATTAATAATAATTATTATTATTATTATTATTATTAATAATATTTTTTCTTACAGAAAATAGCCATTGTATAAATGTACGTCTTTGATATTCGGTCAGGAAGAGGAAATCCAAAGAAATATTTTGGTATTATTTAAAATAGATTGGCACACTCGAACAATTTTGTTTTTAAATTTAAAATAAAAATAAAAATAAAATAAAATAAACCCTAAAATAATTAAGAAAATTATAAAAAAATATATACATATATATTAATGCTGCCTTTTCACGTTTCAGACTTGAGATTTGTAAAAGTAATACCCCAGAAGTGATTTAGCCAAAGTGCAGTAACTCTGTAAAAGTCAAGGGCTGATTTCAGCAAACCCCCCCAAGATAGAAGACTTGTTCGATTGAATGTGACGTCACCACAAGTAGTATAAAACCGAAGCGAAATTTTGCTGAAAATGAATGATTGTAGTTGTTTTTAAGTATAGAACAAAGTAACTAATAATAACAAAACAAAAGTCATTGAAACAAAGCAAGTTCAGTCGACTAATGATGACAATTCCAGAACAACGTAACTATAAACAATTTTTTCTATCCTCTGCCAGCCGCTATGATGGAGAAAGCATTACCTCGAACCGTCGCCAGTGAGACACGCTGCAAGAGCCACTCCGTTTCGCGAGGCTCGTTCCTTAATCGAGACGCAATCGCGCCAATCCTCCGAAGGAACGCCATCGAACGAGGGCCAATAACCCCTGAAGTCTCCACTGCCACAGGAGTAAAAAAAAATCTACCAGCAAGAGAAGAATATTTAGATATTTTTTTTTTATCTCTGCGTCTCGGGCGACGAACCCCGGCTTAACCGCGGACTTGATCAAAAACCGACCGAAAATGTATCCGCACAGGTCACATCCCCAAAATATAGAATATATTTTTTAAATTACAAATAAAAAAAAAGAAACCATGGTTCGAATTTCATCTTGGAATTTGATTCAATATTAATTTCTAAAAATAAAGAAAAAACAAGCAAACAATATTATTATAAAAACATTCTTTTCGATACTGACAATTGAAATTGACAGAATAATTTTTCATATCAGACGAAGAAAAGCAAAGCATCTTACATCTTTAAATAAATAAAGAAAAATAAATAGATTCAAAATCTGTTTTTATTTTAATGATTATTCCATAAAGTTACTATATATTGATATAAAATATTTTTTATATTTACAAAATTATTAGAGAAGAAAGAAATCAAGCTTCGAATTTGACCTTAGAATAAACTTTATTTTCTAAAGGAAAATTATTTAAAGTTTTACATTTGTTGCTATGTTAAAGTAAATAGCGTGCGTTTCATTATTGAATTTAAAGACTGTAAAATTCCTTCTCCTTATTTTGATTGTATAAAATTTTGTAGGATTTCTATTTCTATTTAAATTTTATTTTAATTTATATTTGTATTTTATTTGTAAATTTGATAAGATTTTAAAATTACACAAAGACCACATTGGCCTTTTTGTGCAAAATATAAATTTTTTTAAATCCCCTCCAAATCTAAGTTCATGTGCCAAACATAAAACCCTAGTTAGTGGAAATAGAAAGGGAAAAGAAAAAAAGGTGATCCTTTTCTCCTTGAGGTCAAAATAGGCGCAAATCACAAATTAAGACTCAAACCAGTGCGTAAAATTTTAAAGGACAAAGATTTATTACACAAGTAAAGACAAAAACAAAAAGTACAACTACAAAATTTGCATAAAAAATTCCCTTTGTGTGCCTATTAAGGCAGGATAACAAATTTCAGATGTTAAAAAAAGGGTTGCCATTTAAAATAGGAAGAAAAAAGTTAGAGTGTTTTGTTTACAAAAAGACATGGATTCACTGAAAAAAAAGATTACACCTTTTGAAAAATGAAAAAAAAAAAAGGGAAAAACTATGAGGAAGTAAAAAATTGCACAAGTCAGAAACTACAAAAGCGCATTCAGCTAATTTCTTCAACTGAACAGGAAAGTTTTTTCCCGGTTGTTGTCTCGAGGGCTTTATGTAGTCCTTTACTGGAAAGTTAAACTTGGAGTGTTTGTTTCGTTCAAATTCTTCTTTGGAAGACGCCGAAAGAATTTTCTGTCCTGGGGTTTGAATCTTCCTTTAGTTGTTGGCTTTTCTTTCTTCACCTCCTACGTGATGATTTATGACCCATTCGGCTGGACTAATCCTCCGGCCTAGAAGTGTGTGCGTTAATGATTCCTCTTTGACGATTAATTGCTTTCTGAAACCATCCACTAATAGAAGTCGTTTTTATTGAACAAAGGGACATGGCTCCGGTCCATCCAGGTTTTCACAAGGACTTGAGAGCACGCCTCTCATTGGCCAGCCAATATGAAAACTTATTTCTCCATAAATTCAAAAAATGAATTCGGAACAATTCAAAAAGAAACTAGGTTTGAGGTTCTTTCACCACTTTCTAAAATAGATTTCCTCTGTAACAATTTGTTTTTTTATATCTCGCCTGGCTTTAAAAATACACCTTTTTCTCGGGGGTACGTGTTAAAAAACTGCCTAGACGATTAAACATTTATTTACTGCACTAAAGATTAAGTAATAAAAAAAAAAAAAATTATACTTCGTATTTAGATTTTATTGATGCAACGATCTGCATGAAAATCATTTTGTTATGTTTTGCATATCTCCCTGCGTAGTAGTAGTCGTAATACAGTTCTCCGTGTCCTGAATAGAAACCGGGTTTGCTAGGCATAGCCACCCTACGTTCGTCAGTTGTTCTCTATTTATACTTGTCTATCTAATTTGCATACGATACTACACAATTCTTAACTGGATTTTCAATTATTCAAAATCTTTTTGTCCCCCACTTTAGGTTTGTTAAAATATTTGGGCACTGATAAAGATATTCCCTTCATATCATGCAATTATCTCAAAGCTAGTTTCGTACCCGTCAAAACTGACCTGGTTTCTTACATATTGATCGACACTTGTCGAGAATCGTTACCCCCCCCCCGGTCCTTTGTCTCGGATAAGAGTGTAGTATCTGTGATGACGATGATGGTAGTGGTGTAATTAGATGTTTCCATACAACAAAGATTCGACAAGATGCCGATTCCAAAACGATTTCAATTTGGCAGCTGATGCCCAGACGACCTAAAGTCCGTCGTTAACTGGGGCATAAGATGGCTTGCCAATCTTAACCCCTCCTATACTAAACTTCTTTCCAGTAATCATCTGAGAGAACCCTTGCTGCCTTCTATCATCAAGGCAGATGCTAACCTCCAGCAAAGTGACTCGTTGCGTACTTTCAGGCTCACGTTCTCCGCCGATATGAAATGGAAAGACTATAGTGAATCCATTGCTTAGTCAGCTACTAAGAAAGTCGGTTCACTGTGTCGGGGGAGACAATTTTTCTCTTCAGAATCTATCTTACATATCTATAAATCTACCATTCGTCCATGCTTAGAATATTGCTGCCAGATATGGTCCCGTGCCCCTGTTCTTTACCTTGAGTTCCTTGATAAGATCCAAAGATGAATCAGGAATATTATTGGTTTTGCTCTGGCGACTTGGCTTCAGTCACTTTTCCACCACCATAAGGTTGTCTCTCTATGTTTTTTCTATAAATACTTTCATGGTAATTGTTCGAGTGAGCTTTTTGCTATGGAGAGTTTTTGAATTTAGGCACAGTACTCGACTGGCGTCGAGATCTCATCAATTTACAGTTGAAATGGCTAGATGTAACCGCAAGTTCTATGCTAGCAGTTTCTTCTCTCGCACTCCTCGCTTGTGGAACTCCATTCCGGCTCTGTGCTTACTCTCTTCCCTTTCTGTTCATCATTATTGTTTCTGTTCCTAATTCCTCCATACCCAGTAACCCCTTGTGTCTTAGTGGTTTTATTGCCTTACTTGGGGTGATATCGATTAAAAAATCATTGATAGAACAGTTAGCGTTACTAACTTTACAGTTGAAATTTACAAAATTTTTTTAAACAGTTTTTGAAGAAAATAGGCACATCAAGTCCACTAACAATTATAGCTCTTTATCCTACTGTTGGGCGTTCCTTTTAAAATGTTTTGCTTTTGTGGTGTTATATCCCCAAGTCTAATATTGTTTCATCGATCTGTTGTTCCCAGTTCCAGCGCTACCAAAAAACGTAGTATTCTTGGCCAGGGCCGGTGCGTATTACACTCGAATTCCCTGACTGAGGGATCCGGCATTGTGACCCCGTCTATCTTATCAACATTTGCTTTTTTTTTCTCCCTGCGTTTATATCGGTTTCAAATTAAATACAGTACAACTGACTATTAAAGGATGAAAAATTTTAGCGGATTTTTGACGTCATTTTGGGGTCTTTTTTTCAAATTTTTAACAAGAAGCTGTTGTTAAAAAATGCACCAAAACATTGTTGATTTATTCTAGATGGAATGATCTATAATAACATGTCTCTAATTTATATTTAGATATATTGTATTTATTTTCAATTTATCTAGTTAAATTGTTCACCAATATTGTATAGAATCCTTTAATGTACATAATTAGATTACAATAAAATTCGTACTTGCTATGAATACTACCTCATAGGAATACAACCTTATGTAATAGAGTGAGGGTATCGTATCATAGATTGGGTGGGGGCTCACGAGACCCCTAGCATCGGCCCTGTTCTTGGTGTCGTCCCTTGGTGGTGTTTTTAGTCTTCACGGTTATCGTAGGTCGAAAGCAGATTTAAGACATCTTGGTCCCGAGACTTCATTCTTGTATACTTGGGGTTTAGTCCATGGGTTAGTTAGCAGCAGTAGCAGCAGCGAGGGGATAAACAGCTTATAACGGGGACCTTGTGCTATCTTTGTTCCTTCTCTCCGTCTGTCTGGTCCCGTTTGTTTGGTTCACTTTCGCCCGCGTCTCGTTGATATAAGAAAGTTTGCACACCGTTGGCATTGATTTATTATTGCAGGGATTCTCAAAGGAGGGCCGGTGAGAAAAAAAAGTGGGCAGCCAGAGGATTTCAGTGTCACATATAAACGATAACATACACCACATTGCACCTGAAGTGTATCTTACCTTCACTTGACAATATAGTGTATCCCATTTCATTTATATAACAATTATTATGGGAAATTCTTTTAAATGCAATAATGCTACTAAGATGCAAATGATTACTGGGAGAGAAAGAGAATTAGAAGACATTAGAATGAACCGGAAAGCCGATCCTAAACAGAGAACAAGGGATGAACCTCTACCCCGGGGAGGATTATGTACTGGACTAAAATACTCATTTGACATGCAATACTTTCACTAAGAAAATCCAATCAAAAGTTGACTATATATGGGGGTGGGGGTGACTTAAGATTCTCTATGTACATGGGGGTGCGTAAGAGTTGTGTCTTCGTGGGCGATCACGAATCCCGTAACCCATAGGTGCGTAGGGATACAATATCAATTGCAGCAGTGATGTATCTTGGGCACTCTCCAGGCTGGTTTGAATTCAAAGTTTTTCTTCTAGACTGGTTGCCAACCAAGGCTATAGGGCTCAATCTGACTTGCTATTTACTCATAGCTGGGGAGAAGAGACAGCTCCGTATTAGCACGTAACTGAATGTAATGAACTTAACTGGATAAGAACTCGGCTCTCCGATTCCTCAACCCGAGCCGTTAACCATCATCGTGCTTCCACGACGCAAGGGCGTGGCAACCTCACCAAAAGTTTGGGAACCACTGATTTATTGCATACTTTTGTTAAGATATTCATGATGTTCCGTCGTTTAGTAAAATAGTGATCTCTTTAGAATACCGGTCATGCCGAACACCTGATCTGATTTTTTGTTAAAAAACTGTTTCTTAAATACTTTGCTTAATTTTTGGAAGGCATCTTTCGCTAGCAAAGTGCGCCATCGAAGTTTTGGGTTTTCCATTTTTCATCTTCTGTTTATTACACTTGTTTAATTTTGGTATATCCAATTTGTAATTCTCATGTTGGCCTGTTTCTTTTACTGACAAGCATACATTTTGTCTTTTTATAGCTGATGCTTAGTCCTTTCTTCTCGCTTTCCTTTGCTATCTTTTGTCTGAGTTTCTGTTGTGTTCTTTGTGTGTGTTTGCTATCATCAACACTTGTGTCATCTGCATACCTCATGTTGATAATGTTATGTTTGTGTCCGCCAATAATTAAATTTTATGTGCCGTGTCCCCTTTATGTACCGTGTCTCCTTTATTTGCCGTGTCCCCTTAACTGTGAAAAGATTGATTGCTTAACTTTTTTAATTAAATTTTATGTGCCGTGTCCCCTTTATGTGCTGTGTCCCCTTAACTGTAAAAAGATTGATTGCTTAACTTAAGTTTCATATTAAAAGCGAAGAAACGACAATGTTGATTCACAATAGCGGTTGTCACTAAAAATAGTGACTGTATTTTGAGTTTGTTATTCTTGTTGATTATTTGTTTATCAGTGGCGGGGCGGAAAGAGTTGTGGGTGGAGAGAGAGTGAGAAAGGGAGAGACAATGAGACAGAGAGAGAAAGAGAGTATGTTGTGTGGAGGGGAGAGTGAGTGAGAGAACAACTGAATTGAGGGATGGATGGTATTCTCGTGTTGCTACATATTTGTCTTTCAAAACGATATAAGAACATTTAAGAAGTTACAGCAGTTGTCAGGATGGCCGAGCGGTCTAAGGCGCCAGACTCAAGGTATATAAGCCTTCACCAGAGCTATGAGTGTTCTGGTCCACGAATGTGGGCGTGGGTTCGAATCCCACTTCTGACAAGTTTTTTTTTTTTTTAAATTATAATCCGAACTGAATATATATGTTTTACATTTTCGTTTATTTTTACAGTTTTTCTTTCCTTCCTTCATTCTTTCTTTCTTTCTGATATGTCATTTATTTGGAATTCGATTGTCTTTGAGCCATCTTTGGAATTTGTCAGAGTCACAGTAAATATTTTAAGTAAACTTCCATTGACATGTCGAGTAAAAATTCAAATCTTCAACCGAATTACATTTTTATAAAAATGTTTTCCTATCCACTCATTATTTTAAGTTCGATCCTCGCTGGGTGCTCCATACTTTCGGCCTTGTGCCACATCTAAGCTACGCTTAGAAAATAACCATTATTTCTTTTTTAATCGAACAACAAAAGAGAAAGAACTGTAAAATTAAAAGAAAAATGTGCTTGAGAAATATTTATTTAAAAAACAATACTTTACACTAATGCTTAAAAAAGAAGCCAAAATCGCCGGCTTTCAGTAGAATTCGAAACAACGCCAACAGATGTTGATCAGAAACTAATATTAGGAAAAATGGTTTTCGGATTCTGACGCTCGGTCACAATGACAGACGAATCCTTGCTCTACTAAAATGTTGGTCAGTGACTGAGTAGGATATTTTAACTTGAATTACAATGAAGTTGTTTTCGTGTTGAAGAAATTGAAATTCTAACTTTGCACTTCAATGGTACAAGCGTCGTGGACGAGTTTAGCAAATGCTAGTCGTTCGAAAATGCTCACTGACTAGGTTTACTCGTCCATTGAATTTATTTGTTTTCTAGTTCCGTGATAGGCTCACGGACACGTTTAGAAATTTTGGCGGTCAACTCACTTTAAATACTACTGCATGGGTGTTGTTGCCATTTTTCATATATATTCACCAATCGGCAATAGTATTTACAAAAAATCAATTTGAACCCACTTCGTGTTTTGTTTCTCCTGATAGCGAGGATCCGGCCTCATAAATTGCGTTGATTTTGTTCTGGCTAGCACGTGTCAAATTCTCTGACTGACCGACCATTATCGTCACATTTTCAAAATTCTTAATTTTCTTTTTTTAAATATTTCACTAAATATTTTCTTTTCATTTTTTTTATTTTAAATATAATCATTTTGTTCTTTTCCAGTGAGAGACATGCTGTTTTATATTGTTGACACCATTTTATATTGTGCTGATACAGGTGTATGCTGTTGAAGGATAATGTTAGTAACGAGTTAATGACAACATAAAGAGAAGAGAGACATAGGTCTGAACTCAACAAGATTTTTTATTAAACACTGCTAAAGAAGTAGTTTTACTACTACATTATAACACGTGATTATGTGATGGGAGGTTGCAGGCAATGGTGATAGTGGGAGTAATCACAATCAAGGGGAAGTAACTCGATGTATACAACATCTTCGGTTTTTTACTGAAAAATAAAAACAATTTTATTTTTGTTTATGTGCATTTAATTAGTGTCTGTATCTGGCTGGAAGCCTGATTGTTCTTCCTCTCTTTGTGAAGTTTGTTATTGTTCTATTTTCCGTGCCCGTTTGTGATACGACTTGTCTTTGACTATTTTCTTGGTTGAATATATTTTCATAGTCGTATGTAACTTTGCGCGTAAGGTTTTCATTTGTTTTTAAGAGGTGGCGCCTGTTACGTCGTAAATACTTTCCTTGTTCTGTTTTTATTAGATACGAACGAGGCTCTTTTAGCTTTTTAATAATTTTACCTTTCAGGTTCCAATTTCCTTGGGAACGAATGCGAACGGTATCGTTTTTGTTTAATGATGGTAGTTCTTTGAACTTTTTGTCTACTTCATGCCTTTTCATGGATTTATTATGCAGGATGTTAGGAAGGTTTGTCCTAACCGTTCTTTTCATTAGTTGTTGTGCTGGTGACGGCGATTTATCTTTTAATGGGGAGGTCCGTAATGCTAACATCGCTAGATATGGGTTTTGTTCGCTTTCAAAAGACTTTTTTAGTGTTCTTTTAATGGTTTGAATATTTCTTTCCACTAGTCCATTGGATTGTGGGTAGTTCGGACTCGTCGTGATGTGCTTGAAATCCCAATCTTTTGCGAATTTTCTAAATTCTGATGATCCGTACTCCGGACCATTGTCACTGATCACTATCTGTGGAATACCAAACTTTGCGAAAGTGTTTTTTATTTTATTGATGACTGTGCGAGATTTGCAGTCATCAAGTTTATGGATATCGAAATATCTCGTTGTGTAGTCTATTATTACTACGTACGTTTTATTATATAAATAAAAAATGTCTGTCGCAACTTTTGTCCATGGTGTTACTGGTATTTCATGGTGCATTATTGTTCTGACGGTTGTTGGTTTCTTTGATCTAAACACTGTGTGCATGTGCGAACCATTTCTTTTATCTGATTATTTATGTTGGGCCAATATATGACTTCCTTCGCCCTTGCAATGGACTTTTCTATCCCTAAATGTCCAGTATGGATCTTTTGTAGGGCTTCTTTTCTTAGAGATGTTGGGACCACTATCCGTGTACCTTTCAATACTAGTCCCTTCACAACCGATATCTCATCACGAACTGGCATGTATGGCGCTATTGTAGGTGGTACATCTTTATTTTCTGGCCAAGTTGATGTTGCATACTTCATCAGCATTTGTAGTGTTGGATCTTTCCCAGTTTCTTTTCGGTAGACGTCGAGTTTTTGATCGCTCATAGGATATTGTCTTAAAATGGTATGGATATATTTGTCCATCTCCGTATCTGGTATCTCTTGTGTATTGTCCGTCTTGTCTATTTTCGTATATTCTTTTTATTAACCCTAGTTTTTCCGCTGTATTCGCGCTAATTACTGCGTTTGCACTGGTGTCCGCCACAATGAAATGCGAGTTTGTTTGTATGTCTTTATTTTGTAACCGTATCGTACAGCTACCTATTATGGGAATTTTTGTACGATTATACGCAGTTAGTGTTATAGATGTTTTCGCTAATTTTGGCTTGGGTTTAATAGTGTTGTATATCTTCACTGGTATTACGTTCACATCAGCACCTGTATCAATTTTAAAGTTAAATAAGGTTTCATTACCCTGGAGTTTTATCCCCCACTTGTCAGTTTGAAGGGCATGTATATTTTTTTTCAATATGACGTCCATGTTGAACTGGACTGACTCCACGTGGTCTGAATCATAGGATTGTCCGACATTGTACAAGTTTTTCTTTTTCGTTCGACACATTTTTCCACAATTTGTACAGTTTTTCTAGTATGCTGGACAGTTATTTTTCTGATGCGAACCAGAACAGTAGGTACATTTTTCAATCCAATGTTGAGTTTTGGCGGGCTTTTTGTCTTCTTGCTTATACATGGCATTGGAAGACATCTTGTTTTTTCTTACTTTATTTTTCTTTACGTCGCGAATTAAAGATATATTTTTTGTGTCTGTGGCCATTATTTTTGAATGTTTCTTTGTTTCTTCGGCACTGAGACCTGCTTGGATTGCGTTTTCCAAATCCAATGACGGTTCTCTCAACATTCTTTCTCAAAGCATATTATCGTTAATACCACAGATAAGAATGTCTTTTATTAGTCTCTCAGTTAGTTGTCCAAATTCACACTTGTTTGCTTTTTGCCGCAATTCAGTGACATATTCGTCAAATCTCTGGGTTTCCTTCTGTTTGCAAGTCAGAAATTGATATGTGAGAAAAGTTAAGTTTTTTCTCGGTTGGCAGTGTGAGTCAAATTTTTCAATTACTTTTTCCAAATTGAATTTCTGTTCTTCGTTCTCGAAATTGAAGGTATAGTATATTTTTCTTCCTTCATTTCCTATACAGGTCAATAAAATTGAGGTTTTTACCTTCTCCGGTTTTTTATCTGACTCTGTTGCTTGTAAAAATAGCTGGAATTGGTTTTTCCAAATTTCCCATTCTTGTCCAAGATTATCGGATGAAAAATTGAGTTCTTTGGGGTGCGGCAGAAATTCCATAATTTTTTTTTTTTTTTTTTTTTTTAGTTGACGTATGTGAGTGTTGAAGGTTCGAAGTTCTTTTCCTGACACCATTTTATATTGTTGACACCATTTTATATTGTGCTGATACAGGTGTATGCTGTTGAAGGATAATGTTAGTAACGAGTTAATGACAACATAAAGAGAAGAGAGACATAGGTCTGAACTCAACAAGATTTTTATTAAACACTGCTAAAGAAGTAGTTTTACTACTACTGTATAACATGTGATTATGTGGTGGGAGGTTGCAGGCAATGGTGATAGTGGGAGTAATCACAATCAAGGGGAAGTAACTCGATGTATACAACATACTGCAGTTATTTTCTTTTTTCGATTCAATTTTAGGGACGGAAACAGTGCAGGCTTTGGACATATCTTAGTTTAAAAAGTACCTAAAAATCAATAAAATATTAGACTTTTGAAATTATTTCATTTTAAGAATTACTTTATAGTTAAATAAGCTGGCTCACTTAATATTCGATAATACCGTCACTTCTGCCCTTCCGTCCGATAAATTGACCTAACGTTAGTTGTCGATACATTGACGTAAACATCAATTCACACCTCCAAATCAATCACCACAGTTAGATATAGTTATCTTCTTTCCAACTAAATTTTTTCTACTAAAATTTTCTACTAAAATTTAAGTAATGTTTGTTTCCAATTATATTAAGTTAACTTTAAAAATTTTAATTTTCCTAAAATAACTTTTGAAAAAAGTATAATTCAATTTTCCAAGATTTTTAAACAGAGAATTTTATTTTTGTTTACAAAGTTGTCAAATAATGGTTGACATAATCGATCTTATGTGAATTTTGCTGAGTCAAAAACAACAAGATTTTTAAGTAAAATTTTGGATTTGCTAGGAAGGACTAAAAAATTTAAAAAAATAACAAAAAATACTTTGATTTTCATCTTAATATTAACATAAACATTTAGACGATAAAAAAAAAAGGTTTATCAAGGTTAGAGCCTTTTTTCATCTGGTTATGCTCTTTTTTAGCGATATATTGATTATACATATTTAAAGTAAATAGATATAAATATAAAAGGGCAGCTATTTAACGAAAGCAGATCTTACTTTGCGCGCAAACATGATTTCTGCCGGAAATAGCGAAGCTGGCGCGTTAACGTTTGGCGTGATCCTGTACACTTGTAAAAATTGCTGCAGGGTCTTTTCCTTTGGGGTACCGCAAGCTTTTTTCAGGGCTCTTTTTAGGGTGTCAACAAAACGTTCTTCTTGACCATTCGATCTCGGGTGATATGGGGGGGGGGTTGTAATGTGTCTTATCTGAAAAATCTCGCAGAACTTTTTAAAATCGGTCGAAGTAAATTGAGTTCCGTTGTCACTAACCAAGCAATCTACTACCCCAAAACGAGCGAATAGTTCGTGAAGGTAGCTTATTGTTGCTTCCGTAGTGGGATTTTTGCATCGGAACACTTCCGGCTATTTTGAATAACTATCTACTACGATTAGATAGTAGAATCCCTCTAGCGGTCCCGTAAAGTCCACGTGGATCCTTGACCAAGGTCGGTCCGTCTTTGGCCACGGTTTATGTGTGATAGCTGGTGCTTTTTCCGCCAATGCACAGCCCTTAGACGTGTTGACCGTATTTTCGATGTTTTGGTCCATTTTAGGCCAGTTTAGGACAACTGCGAAACGTAAAGTTTATACTTCGGCGCTGGAAACAAAATATTTTCCTTTCTTGTTAAGACAATGCCAGAACAAGGAACATTCATTTTTTCTCTGCGAGAAGAAAGAGAAATCACTTTTGGTTAGTAAGAAGAATAAATCAACTTACCAATTTAAAAAAAAAATAAAATTTTTATGCTTTCACGTGGCGTTCGTTAAATTATAGTCGCCAGCGTTGTAGACACTGGTAAACAAATTTTGTTTCTTTTATGGTTTTCTCGTGGAGTTCTTTAAACCCTTGTTGCCTATTGTTGTGGACACTGGTAAACCCCCCCAAATTTTTTTTTATAGTTCTCCGTGGAGTTCTTTAAATTCTCGTCGCCAGTTTTGTGGGCACTGGGGACAAAAAAATTCTTTTATGTCTCTCCCGTAGGGTTCTTTAGATCCTCGTCGCCAGTGTTGTGGACACGGAATCGGTCCGAAAGAAAACTCGAACTCAGTGTCTTCCCCAGTGAGCGAAATAAAGGGTTCAGTTCGACATTCCAACCACCTGAAGAAGGCCAGAGCGTACAACGGCCGAAACGTTGTAATAAATATGGCGACAAAGATGAGGACAATAGTCCGAATAATGTAAATAGTGTACATAATACCTCATCTCAGAAATATAGACAGATACTTTTCTGTTGTGGACCCGGAATAGGTCCGAGGCTCTGCCCTTCGGCGGAACCTCGTCCGGGTTCCTCACTGCTCAGAGGCTGAGAGTTCGACCGTTAACTCCTCAACCGTAGTCGAGTCGCCAACGGTAGTTAGTGTCCTCCCTTCGAGGGACAGATGTGGCACAAGGCCGGGTTTAAAGTGGGGTATTCCCCAGCCCGTAGGATCGGCCAAAAATAGCCCGTAGATCCCGTATAAACGGGATCGGGTTGGTCAACCACCCCGAACGAGGCTCTGCCCTTCGGCGGAACCTCGTCCGGGTTCCTCTCTGCTCAAAGGCAGAGAGTTCGACCGTTAACTCCTCAACCGGAGTCGAGTCGCCAACGGTATTTAGTGTCCTCCCCACGAGGGACAGATGTGGCACAAGGCCGGGTTTAAAGTGGGGTATTCCCGAGCCCGTAGGCTCGGCCAAAAATAGCCCGTAGATCCCGTATAAACGCGATCGGGTTGGTCAACCACCCAGAACGAGGCTCTGCCCTTTGGCGGAACCTCGTCCGGGTTCCTCTCTGCTCGGAGGCAGAGAGTTCGACCATTGACTCCTCAACCGGAGTCGAGTTGCCAACGGTATTTAGTGTCCTCCCCACGAGGGACAGATGTGGCACAAGGCCGGGTTTAAAGTGGGGTATTCCCGAGCCCGTAGTCTCGGCCAAAAATAGCCCGTAGATCCCGTATAAACGCGATCGGGTTGGTCAACCACCCAGAACGAGGCTCTGCCCTTTGGCGGAACCTCGTCCGGGTTCCTCTCTGCTCGGAGGCAGAGAGTTCGACCATTGACTCCTCAACCGGAGTCGAGTTGCCAACGGTATTTAGTGTCCTCCCCACGAGGGACAGATGTGGCACAAAGCCGGGTTTAAAGTGGGGTACCCGAGCCCGTAGGCTCGGCCAAAAATAGCCCGTAGATCCCGTATAAACGGGATCGGGTTGGTCAACCACCCCGAACGAGGCTCTGCCCTTCGGCGGAACCTCGTCCGGGTTCCTCTCTGCTCAAAGGCAGAGAGTTCGACCATTGACTCCTCAACCGGAGTCGAGTTGCCAACGGTATTTAGTGTCCTCCCCACGAGGGACAGATGTGGCACAAAGCCGGGTTTAAAGTGGGGTACCCGAGCCCGTAGGCTCGGCCAAAAATAGCCCGTGTATCCCGTATAAACGGGATCGGGTTGGTCAACCACCCCGAACGAGGCTCTGCCCTTCGGCGGAACCTCGTCCGGGTTCCTCTCTGCTCAAAGGCAGAGAGTTCGACCAGTAACTACTCAACCGGAGTCGAGTTGTCAACGGTATTTAGTGTCCTCCCCACGAGGGACAGATGTGGCACAAGGCCGGGTTTAAAGTGGGGTGCCCGAGCCCGTAGGCTCGGCCAAAAATAGCCCGTAGATCCCGTATAAACGGGATCGGGTCGGTCAACCACCCCGAACGAGGCTCTGCCCTTCGGCGGAACCTCGTCCGGGTTCCTCTCTGCTCAAAGGCAGAGAGTTCGACCAGTAACTACTCAACCGGAGTCGAGTTGTCAACGGTATTTAGTGTCCTCCCCACGAGGGACAGATGTGGCACAAGGCCGAGTTTAAAGTGGGGTATTCCCGAGCCCGTAGGCTCGGCCAAAAATAGCCCGTAGATCCCGTATAAACGGGATCGGGTTGGTCAACCACCCCGAACGAGGCTCTGCCCTTTGGCGGAACCTCGTCCGGGTTCCTCTCTGCTCGGAGGCAGAGAGTTCGACCATTGACTCCTCAACCGGAGTCGAGTTGCCAACGGTATTTAGTGTCCTCCCCACGAGGGACAGATGTGGCACAAAGCCGGGTTTAAAGTGGGGTACCCGAGCCCGTAGGCTCGGCCAAAAATAGCCCGTAGATCCCGTATAAACGGGATCGGGTTGGTCAACCACCCCGAACGAGGCTCTGCCCTTCGGCGGAACCTCGTCCGGGTTCCTCTCTGCTCAAAGGCAGAGAGTTCGACCACTGACTCCTCAACCGGAGTCGAGTCGTCAACGGTATTTAGTGTCCTCCCCACGAGGGACAGATGTGGCACAAGGCCGGGTTTAAAGTGGGGTACCCGAGCCCGTAGGCTCGGCCAAAAATAGCCCGTAGATCCCGTATAAACGGGATCGGGTCGGTCAACCTCCCCGAACGAGGCTCTGCCCTTCGGCGGAACCTCGTCCGGGTTCCTCTCTGCTCAAAGGCAGAGAGTTCGACCAGTAACTACTCAACCGGAGTCGAGTCGTCAACAGTATTTAGTGTCCTCCCCACGAGGGACAGATGTGGCACAAGGCCGGGTTTAAAGTGGGGTACCCGAGCCCGTAGGCTCGGCCAAAAATAGCCCGTAGATCCCGTATAAACGGGATCGGGTTGGTCAACCACCCCGAACGAGGCTCTGCCCTTCTGCGGAACCTCATCCGGGTTCCTCTCTGCTCAAAGGCAGAGAGTTCGACCAGTAACTCCTCAACCGGAGTCGAGTCGTCAACGGTATTTAGTGTCCTCCCCACGAGGGACAGATGTGGCACAAGGCCGGGTTTAAAGTGGGGTACCCGAGCCCGTAGGCTCGGCCAAAAATAGCCCGTAGATCCCGTATAAACGGGATCGGGTTGGTCAACCACCCCGAACGAGGCTCTGCCCTTCGGCGGAACCTCGTCCGGGTTCCTCTCTGCTCAAAGGCAGAGAGTTCGACCACAGACTCCTCAACCGGAGTCGAGTCGTCAACGGTATTTAGTGTCCTCCCCACGAGGGACAGATGTGGCACAAGGCCGGGTTTAAAGTGGGGTACCCGAGCCCGTAGGCTCGGCCAAAAATAGCCCGTAGATCCCGTATAAACGGGATCGGGTCGGTCAACCTCCCCGAACGAGGCTCTGCCCTTCGGCGGAACCTCGTCCGGGTTCCTCTCTGCTCAAAGACAGAGAGTTCGACCAGTAACTCCTCAACCGGAGTCGAGTCGTCAACGGTATTTAGTGTCCTCCCCACGAGGGACAGATGTGGCACAAGGCCGGGTTTAAAGTGGGGTACCCGAGCCCGTAGGCTCGGCCAAAAATAGCCCGTAGATCCCGTATAAACGGGATCGGGTTGGTCAACCACCCCGAACGAGGCTCTGCCCTTCGGCGGAACCTCGTCCGGGTTCCTCTCTGCTCAAAGGCAGAGAGTTCGACCAGTAACTCCTCAACCGGAGTCGAGTCGTCAACGGTATTTAGTGTCCTCCCCACGAGGGACAGATGTGGCACAAGGCCGGGTTTAAAGTGGGGTACCCGAGCCCGTAGGCTCGGCCAAAAATAGCCCGTAGATCCCGTATAAACGGGATCGGGTCGGTCAACCTCCCCGAACGAGGCTCTGCCCTTCGGCGGAACCTCGTCCGGGTTCCTCTCTGCTCAAAGGCAGAGAGTTCGACCAGTAACTCCTCAACCGGAGTCGAGTCGTCAACGGTATTTAGTTTCCTCCCCACGAGGGACAGATGTGGCACAAGGCCGGGTTTAAAGTGGGGTACCCGAGCCCTTAGGCTCGGCCAAAAATAGCCCGTAGATCCCGTATAAACGGGATCGGGTTGGTCAACCACCCCGAACGAGGCTCTGCCCTTCGGCGGAACCTCGTCCGGGTTCCTCTCTGCTCAAAGGCAGAGAGTTCGACCAGTAACTCCTCAACCGGAGTCGAGTCGTCAACGGTATTTAGTGTCCTCCCCACGAGGGACAGATGTGGCACAAGGCCGGGTTTAAAGTGGGGTACCCGAGCCCGTAGGCTCGGCCAAAAATAGCCCGTAGATCCCGTATAAACGGGATGGGGTCGGTCAACCACCCCGAACGAGGCTCTGCCCCTCGGCGGAACCTCGTCCGGGTTCCTCTCTGCTCAAAGGCAGAGAGTTCGACCAGTAACTCCTCAACCGGAGTCGAGTCGTCAACGGTATTTAGTGTCCTCCCCACGAGGGACAGATGTGGCACAAGGCCGGGTTTAAAGTGGGGTACCCGAGCCCGTAGGCTCGGCCAAAAATAGCCCGTAGATCCCGTATAAACGGGATCGGGTCGGTCAACCACCCCGAACGAGGCTCTGCCCCTCGGCGGAACCTCGTCCGGGTTCCTCTCTGCTCAAAGGCAGAGAGTTCGACCAGTAACTCCTCAACCGGAGTCGAGTCGTCAACGGTATTTAGTGTCCTCCCCACGAGGGACAGATGTGGCACAAGGCCGGGTTTAAAGTGGGGTACCCGAGCCCGTAGGCTCGGCCAAAAATAGCCCGTAGATCCCGTATAAACGGGATCGGGTCGGTCAACCACCCCGAACGAGGCTCTGCCCCTCGGCGGAACCTCGTCCGGGTTCCTCTCTGCTCAAAGGCAGAGAGTTCGACCAGTAACTCCTCAACCGGAGTCGAGTCGTCAACGGTATTTAGTGTCCTCCCCACGAGGGACAGATGTGGCACAAGGCCGGGTTTAAAGTGGGGTATTCCCGAGCCCGTAGGCTCGGCCAAAAATAGCCCGTAGATCCCGTATAAACGGGATCGGGTTGGTCAACCACCCCGAACGAGGCTCTGCCCTTCGGCGGAACCTCGTCCGGGTTCCTCTCTGCTCAAAGGCAGAGAGTTCGACCAGTAACTACTCAACCGGAGTCGAGTCGTCAACGGTATTTAGTGTCCTCCCCACGAGGGACAGATGTGGCACAAGGCCGGGTTTAAAGTGGGGTACCCGAGCCCGTAGGCTCGGCCAAAAATAGCCCGTAGATCCCGTATAAACGGGATCGGGTTGGTCAACCACCCCGAACGAGGCTCTGCCCTTCGGCGGGACCTCGTCCGGGTTCCTCTCTGCTCAAAGGCAGAGAGTTCGACCAGTAACTCCTCAACCGGAGTCGAGTCGTCAACGGTATTTAGTGTCCTCCCCACGAGGGACAGATGTGGCACAAGGCCGGGTTTAAAGTGGGGTACCCGAGCCCGTAGGCTCGGCCAAAAATAGCCCGTAGATCCCGTATAAACGGGATCGGGTCGGTCAACCTCCCCGAACGAGGCTCTGCCCTTCGGCGGAACCTCGTCCGGGTTCCTCTCTGCTCAAAGGCAGAGAGTTCGACCAGTAACTCCTCAACCGGAGTCGAGTCGTCAACGGTATTTAGTGTCCTCCCCACGAGGGACAGATGTGGCACAAGGCCGGGTTTAAAGTGGGGTACCCGAGCCCGTAGGCTCGGCCAAAAATAGCCCGTAGATCCCGTATAAACGGGATCGGGTCGGTCAACCTCCCCGAACGAGGCTCTGCCCTTCGGCGGAACCTCGTCCGGGTTCCTCTCTGCTCAAAGGCAGAGAGTTCGACCAGTAACTCCTCAACCGGGGTCGAGTTGTCAACGGTATTTAGTGTCCTCCCCACGAGGGACAGATGTGGCACAAGGCCGGGTTTAAAGTGGGGTACCCGAGCCCGTAGGCTCGGCCAAAAATAGCCCGTAGATCCCGTATAAACGGGATCGGGTTGGTCAACCACCCCGAACGAGGCTCTGCCCTTCGGCGGAACCTCGTCCGGGTTCCTCTCTGCTCAGAGGCAGAGAGTTCGACCAGTAACTCCTCAACCGGGGTCGAGTTGTCAACGGTATTTAGTGTCCTCCCCACGAGGGACAGATGTGGCACAAGGCCGGGTTTAAAGTGGGGTACCCGAGCCCGTAGGCTCGGCCAAAAATAGCCCGTAGATCCCGTATAAACGGGATCGGGTTGGTCAACCACCCCGAACGAGGCTCTGCCCTTCGGCGGAACCTCGTCCGGGTTCCTCTCTGCTCAGAGGCAGAGAGTTCGACCAGTAACTCCTCAACCGGGGTCGAGTTGTCAACGGTATTTAGTGTCCTCCCCACGAGGGACAGATGTGGCACAAGGCCGGGTTTAAAGTGGGGTACCCGAGCCCGTAGGCTCGGCCAAAAATAGCCCGTAGATCCCGTATAAACGGGATCGGGTTGGTCAACCACCCCGAACGAGGCTCTGCCCTTCGGCGGAACCTCGTCCGGGTTCCTCTCTGCTCAGAGGCAGAGAGTTCGACCAGTAACTCCTCAACCGGGGTCGAGTTGTCAACGGTATTTAGTGTCCTCCCCACGAGGGACAGATGTGGCACAAGGCCGGGTTTAAAGTGGGGTATTCCCGAGCCCGTAGGCTCGGCCAAAAATAGCCCGTAGATCCCGTATAAACGGGATCGGGTCGGTCAACCTCCCCGAACGAGGCTCTGCCCTTCGGCGGAACCTCGTCCGGGTTCCTCTCTGCTCAAAGGCAGAGAGTTCGACCAGTAACTCCTCAACCGGAGTCGAGTCGTCAACGGTATTTAGTGTCCTCCCCACGAGGGACAGATGTGGCACAAGGCCGGGTTTAAAGTGGGGTACCCGAGCCCGTAGGCTCGGCCAAAAATAGCCCGTAGATCCCGTATAAACGGGATCGGGTCGGTCAACCACCCCGAACGAGGCTCTGCCCCTCGGCGGAACCTCGTCCGGGTTCCTCTCTGCTCAAAGGCAGAGAGTTCGACCAGTAACTCCTCAACCGGAGTCGAGTCGTCAACGGTATTTAGTGTCCTCCCCACGAGGGACAGATGTGGCACAAGGCCGGGTTTAAAGTGGGGTATTCCCGAGCCCGTAGGCTCGGCCAAAAATAGCCCGTAGATCCCGTATAAACGGGATCGGGTTGGTCAACCACCCCGAACGAGGCTCTGCCCTTCGGCGGAACCTCGTCCGGGTTCCTCTCTGCTCAAAGGCAGAGAGTTCGACCAGTAACTACTCAACCGGAGTCGAGTCGTCAACGGTATTTAGTGTCCTCCCCACGAGGGACAGATGTGGCACAAGGCCGGGTTTAAAGTGGGGTACCCGAGCCCGTAGGCTCGGCCAAAAATAGCCCGTAGATCCCGTATAAACGGGATCGGGTTGGTCAACCACCCCGAACGAGGCTCTGCCCTTCGGCGGGACCTCGTCCGGGTTCCTCTCTGCTCAAAGGCAGAGAGTTCGACCAGTAACTCCTCAACCGGAGTCGAGTCGTCAACGGTATTTAGTGTCCTCCCCACGAGGGACAGATGTGGCACAAGGCCGGGTTTAAAGTGGGGTACCCGAGCCCGTAGGCTCGGCCAAAAATAGCCCGTAGATCCCGTATAAACGGGATCGGGTCGGTCAACCTCCCCGAACGAGGCTCTGCCCTTCGGCGGAACCTCGTCCGGGTTCCTCTCTGCTCAAAGGCAGAGAGTTCGACCAGTAACTCCTCAACCGGAGTCGAGTCGTCAACGGTATTTAGTGTCCTCCCCACGAGGGACAGATGTGGCACAAGGCCGGGTTTAAAGTGGGGTACCCGAGCCCGTAGGCTCGGCCAAAAATAGCCCGTAGATCCCGTATAAACGGGATCGGGTCGGTCAACCTCCCCGAACGAGGCTCTGCCCTTCGGCGGAACCTCGTCCGGGTTCCTCTCTGCTCAAAGGCAGAGAGTTCGACCAGTAACTCCTCAACCGGGGTCGAGTTGTCAACGGTATTTAGTGTCCTCCCCACGAGGGACAGATGTGGCACAAGGCCGGGTTTAAAGTGGGGTACCCGAGCCCGTAGGCTCGGCCAAAAATAGCCCGTAGATCCCGTATAAACGGGATCGGGTTGGTCAACCACCCCGAACGAGGCTCTGCCCTTCGGCGGAACCTCGTCCGGGTTCCTCTCTGCTCAGAGGCAGAGAGTTCGACCAGTAACTCCTCAACCGGGGTCGAGTTGTCAACGGTATTTAGTGTCCTCCCCACGAGGGACAGATGTGGCACAAGGCCGGGTTTAAAGTGGGGTACCCGAGCCCGTAGGCTCGGCCAAAAATAGCCCGTAGATCCCGTATAAACGGGATCGGGTTGGTCAACCACCCCGAACGAGGCTCTGCCCTTCGGCGGAACCTCGTCCGGGTTCCTCTCTGCTCAGAGGCAGAGAGTTCGACCAGTAACTCCTCAACCGGGGTCGAGTTGTCAACGGTATTTAGTGTCCTCCCCACGAGGGACAGATGTGGCACAAGGCCGGGTTTAAAGTGGGGTACCCGAGCCCGTAGGCTCGGCCAAAAATAGCCCGTAGATCCCGTATAAACGGGATCGGGTTGGTCAACCACCCCGAACGAGGCTCTGCCCTTCGGCGGAACCTCGTCCGGGTTCCTCTCTGCTCAGAGGCAGAGAGTTCGACCAGTAACTCCTCAACCGGGGTCGAGTTGTCAACGGTATTTAGTGTCCTCCCCACGAGGGACAGATGTGGCACAAGGCCGGGTTTAAAGTGGGGTATTCCCGAGCCCGTAGGCTCGGCCAAAAATAGCCCGTAGATCCCGTATAAACGGGATCGGGTCGGTCAACCTCCCCGAACGAGGCTCTGCCCTTCGGCGGAACCTCGTCCGGGTTCCTCTCTGCTCAAAGGCAGAGAGTTCGACCAGTAACTCCTCAACCGGGGTCGAGTTGTCAACGGTATTTAGTGTCCTCCCCACGAGGGACAGATGTGGCACAAGGCCGGGTTTAAAGTGGGGTACCCGAGCCCGTAGGCTCGGCCAAAAATAGCCCGTAGATCCCGTATAAACGGGATCGGGTCGGTCAACCTCCCCGAACGAGGCTCTGCCCTTCGGCGGAACCTCGTCCGGGTTCCTCTCTGCTCAGAGGCAGAGAGTTCGACCAGTAACTCCTCAACCGGGGTCGAGTTGTCAACGGTATTTAGTGTCCTCCCCACGAGGGACAGATGTGGCACAAGGCCGGGTTTAAAGTGGGGTACCCGAGCCCGTAGGCTCGGCCAAAAATAGCCCGTAGATCCCGTATAAACGGGATCGGGTCGGTCAACCTCCCCGAACGAGGCTCTGCCCTTCGGCGGGACCTCGTCCGGGTTCCTCTCTGCTCAAAGGCAGAGAGTTCGACCAGTAACTCCTCAACCGGAGTCGAGTCGCCAACGGTATTTAGTGTCCTCCCCACGAGGGACAGATGTGGCACAAGGCCGGGTTTAAAGTGGGGTACCCGAGCCCGTAGGCTCGGCCAAAAATAGCCCGTAGATCCCGTATAAACGGGATCGGGTCGGTCAACCTCCCCGAACGAGGCTCTGCCCTTCGGCGGAACCTCGTCCGGGTTCCTCTCTGCTCAAAGGCAGAGAGTTCGACCAGTAACTACTCAACCGGAGTCGAGTTGTCAACTGTCTACAGTCCTCTTGCGTGGCATAATATAATCATAAGACGAGTCTATTTTGTCCATGAAGGTAGGTCCCCATAACTATTTCCTTTACCATTACGTGATCGCCTGCATTTG
Organism: Acanthosepion esculentum; assembly: GCA_964036315.1. Lineage (NCBI taxonomy): Eukaryota > Metazoa > Mollusca > Cephalopoda > Sepiida > Sepiidae > Acanthosepion > Acanthosepion esculentum. The sequence continues at coordinate 72,680,240 of OZ038516.1, forward strand.
TTCTCTGGTGATCTGTGTTCAAACTCCGGTGTCGGCAGTGACACTTTATTCCTATATAAGAAAACTTTTCCCGGAAATCCTCATCTCTAGAGTTAGAAAATGCATTCCAAATAATTCAGAAGCAAAAACCGCAACAGACCTTGGTGTAATAACAAATGTCAAAAAAGCCATCAGACTAAGAAGAACAGCTCTGAGGGAATTCAACAATTAACCTACAACCTTTAATTTGCCGCAATTTAAGCAAAGACACGGAAAATAATTAAGGAAACCAAAAAAGTATGTTGGAAAAGCTACGTGAACAGACTTAATTCCGCTACAAAAATAAGATCTGTCTAGAATATGATAAAGAAAATAGCAGGCAAATACCAAAGTATAAAACACCACTCGATAAATAATTCTAAAATAACCAGCAAAAAGGATATCACTGACCAACTAGCCAAAACAATCTCAAAAAATTAATCTGCTAAGAATGGTAGCCAAAAATGTCTAAAGCTCAAAGAAAAAGCGCCAAAACAAAAACTAAATTTTAAATCTCATAATCCCGAGAATTATAACCTACCATTCACTCTAGGGCAACTAAATGAATCTTTAAAGAAAGTCCACAATAAAATCTGTGGATCCAGATGATACCCACTACGAATTCATAAAAAATACCCAACAAATCATTAGAACTGTTATTAAAAATATATTACAACATATGGACAAATAGTAACTTCCCAGAAATGTAGAGACAGTTATTCATCACCCCTTTTCCAAAACCTGGAAAGGATGACACAGGCCCAGAAAACTACAGACCGATAGCATTAACCAGTTGCATATGTAAAACTATGAAGAGAATGGTTAACAATAGGTTGACTTGGTACCTCCTGGAAACTAAAGTCTTATTCAGCGACTTCCAATGCTTTTTCAGGAAAAAAGAATTACTATGGACGAGCACTTAATAGACGAAGAAACCTTTTTAAGGGAAGCCTTCATTCAGAAGAAATATCTCTTTTTTTACTTGAAAAAGGCGTAAGACACGACATGGAAATTTGGTGTCTTGAAAGACCTGCATGAAGTGGGCCTGAAAGGAAAGTTGATTCAATTCATAGAGAATTTCCTGGAAGATTGAAGGTTTCAAGTCCGTATAGGAACTACGCTATCTGAACTGTAAAATCAAGATGAAGGGTTTCCACAAGGAAGCATTCTTTCGGTGACCCGTTTCTGCGTCAAGATTAATTCCATAGTTAAATCCCTCAGCCCAGGAGTGAGATGCTCCCTATATATCGACGATGTTCTAATAATGTACAGATCTTGACATATGCATATCATAGAAAGACAATTCCAACGATGCCTCAATAAAACATACAAATGTGCCACGGAAAATGATTTTACCTTTTCTAAAACGAAAACCAAATGCCTACATTTCTACAAATTAAGAAAAAATTGCACAACGACATTTGTTTAAAATTAGATGCAGCATAAATCCCAGATTCACTACTTCGCTCAAAAATGGATTACGCTAGTCTCATATATGGGTCGGCCAGAAAATCATACCTAAAAAACTTAACGTAACCTATTATCAAGACTTCACACTAATATTTGGGACTTTTAGGACATCCAAAAAGTTAATGAAACACCATATTTAAAGTGCATTAAACTGGCATTACAGTACTATGTCAAAAGAAAAATCATGCCCAACTAACCCAGCTTACCTTTAAACCTAGTTACTGTGATCGATTCCAACAAAGAGACAATACAACCCTATGGACTCAGGATGACATCCATTGTTGAAGAGTCAGGGATCTCAGCTTCAAACATACAAGAAAGACTGCAGCCAGTATTCCACTATGGACAATCAAGCAACCCCAAGTCTTTCTAGGACAAAATAAGCTCTCTAAACAAAAAACCTCACCCACTCACATTCCAGGATAAGGTTTAGGGCATATTGGAATACTACCCTAACCATACACCAATCTATAAAGCCCTGTAAAAACAAGACCGGATGTGCAGCAGTGAGCTAAAATATTACCCCCTCAAAAAGCGCCTCCCAAAGGGAAGCTCTATTTTTCACTGCGGAGGGTTACGCAATAGAACTAAGCTCTCAACATCATCACACAGAGCAAATAAAAAAAAAATAGTCTTAATTTTTTCAGACTTACTATCCATCCTAAGGGGTTTGAAGGCAAAAAAAAGCCAACAACCAAATCTCATTATGAAATTATTATGTAAAATAAGCACCACTTGCAAACACAGAGACATCAAACTATGTTGGATTCCGAGCCACATCGGAGTGGAAGGTAACATTAAAGCAGATCCAGTAAGCAAATCAGCTTTAGATATGGATGTAGACACAAGGATCCAAATCCCATACACCGACTTTAAGGAGGTCGTTAAGAAGTATATTCAAAAGGAATGGCAACAGTGCTGGAAGGATAAGTCATATCGTAAATTCTTTGCAATTCAGCCCAAAGTAGGAGAATGGAAGTCTGCTCTGCTTTCAGAAAATCACAAAAGGAAGAAATAATACTGACCTGCTTACGCATTGGCCACTCTCTCTCTCTCTCTCTCTTTCTCTCTCTCCCTCAAGACAAAAATGCTATAATATAAACAACCTGTATGAGCTCTTTGAGAAAGCTTAAATGGATGACATAATATGATTTCTTAAAACAATGGGCCGATACCCAAAAAATATAGACGGAATAAGAATGTAAATAAAACCATTTTCTCTGCAAAATGTTTATCTGAAAAGACTTCCTGAGCTACAAACTGATTTCTTGCAAATAATACATATTCACACACACACACACACACACACACACACACACCACACACACACACACACACACACACACACACACACACACACGCGTATATTTTTTTTAATTGGAATTGGAGTGGATCTGAGTAGCGAAATTAGATCAGAGCTTTTTTGTTTACTGATGAAATAGCGCTTAGTAAGCTATGAGGAACTTTGGAATTCACATGATTTTGGTTGACGCAGCCAGAACCCGCGATAATCGCGTGCGAAGTAGTAGGGCCAACGGTCGGTTATGATCAGTCGGCTTTTTCTATATAAACGTGTAGTTATGCTGAAAAAGTGGCAGGCAGAAGAGAGAGAGAGAGAGAGACGGGAGAGGCCGCAGTCGGTCGGCACGTCGTCGTCGCCTGCATGCCGTCACGTGCATGAGCACCCGCGTCGACCATTACAGGTTGCGGTGCTAGAGGAAAGACGGATGAAGAAGACGAAAGAGGCAGACACAAGGTAGTTTTTGGCTCGTCTGTCTTCGAGTGCAGTCGAGCTGGGTGGAGAGATGTTAGAGATTGAAAGTGAGCAGAGTTGAATTGAAGGCTCGAAGAAGTCCGAAAGTGACGTCAGAGATTGGAACAACACGCCCGCTAACATGTGCTGATGATATAAGAACGAAGAAGCGAATTACTCCTTCAACATCTAAGACTATTACTGCTACTATTATTATTACCACTGGGAACGGAAACGTCGAACAAGCCGCCCCTCTCCTTTAACGAAATTACACGAAGTACTTTCTTTTGTTTTGTTGATCATCGTTCATATACGAGAGACTGGAGAGTAGAGAGAATTTGGCCCGAGCAAGACGAATTATTCTCTCCGTCTCCTTGCAGACTGAAGAGGCAAACGGAAGAGAGAGAGACAGTGGAGAGTTGATTTGGAGACTCGAGGGTGAGAGGAAATGACGTCAGAGATTGGAACGAAGCGTCCGCTAACATGTACTGTTGATATAAGTACCGCTGCTTCTGCTACCACGAAGATTACTACTACTATTACTACTGCCGAGGGGGAACGCAACTATAAACTTTAAACCGCGCACAGAAATCTTTATCTCTCCATCGTAAGAGTCGTATATCGTTCTGAGACGATTTCACAACAAGCTAATCACAACCCACTGTGTCTAGAATCCAGTGTATGAGTTTTTTTTACATCAATTACTTTCTTTTCTGTAACCCGTTTCTTTTCTCTACTATTCTTTTCTGCTATATAAAATACATTAACAATTCAACCATTGAATAGTTGTTTGTCCGGCTTTCTGCAGATGTATATATATATTTTTTTGGTGCATTCTAAATGTCTTAGCACAGACTCTCTAGCCGTGTCTACACCGTGAATGGATGAACATCACTTCTGCTTTCTGGATCAAACCAAACACAACGCGGACAGGAAGCAGGATTAAACCAGTAGACCGGTCGAATGATCTAAGGATGCTCAGGGGACCTACATCCACTCCCTTAAGTTTGGTTAAGACCGAGTAGACACCTCAACCCAGAGAGTAAGACGTCGGAGGTTGAGGGACTGGGGCGAAAGTGTTAGACATTAAATAACCCATTGAGATATTGATATGCCGTAAACCAAAATAAACTTAAACCAAGCCGGACTAAGAGATTAAGATTGTGTATATACACCAGGCGGCGTAAGGGTTGCGCTTTGCTACGCAAACGGGTCGCACGATAAGTCTACCATTCGACCTTGCATGGAGTATTGCTGCCATTTATGGTCTGGGGCCCCTGCGTGTTGCCTCAGGGTTCTTGATAAGATCCAGAGACGGATATGCAATGTGATTGGCCCTGATCTGTCATCTCGTCTGCAGTCACTCTCTCACAGACGCGATGTTGCATCGCTCTGCTTTTTCTACAAGTACTTCCACGGTAATTGCTCCGAGGAGTTGCTTTCGCTTGTCCCTAAGCCTCGTGAATTTAAGCGTCCTACGAGGCTGGCATCCCGTTCCCACCCCTTCACCATTGAAACTGTTAGATGTAGACGTCTTTTCTCCTCCAATAGCTTCATGTCTTGCACATCTCGCCTATGGAACTCCCTTCCCTATTACTGTTTCCCTGACAAATACAATCTCCAACGGTTTAAGTGTAGCGTCAATCGTCATCTCCAATTGCCTTGATCTATCCACTTCCCTTCTCCACTTCCTGACATCTTTCATTCCTATCTGCTCTCGCTCTATATCTTCCGTAACCCCCCTGCCTTGATCGACCCTCCGTCCTTCTCTTTCTCCACATCCCTTCCTTTACCACTCCTATCTGCTCTTCCTCCAACCCTTCTGTAACCCCATGCGTGATAGTGGCCACCGGCCTTGCTTGGGGTGATACGCTTAAAAAAAAAAAAAAAAGAAAAAAAAAGTCATCTCACATCTACTACAGCCATATCAGCAGAGCTGTGTCTCCGGGGGGGGGGGTTGTTTGTTTTTCCTTCTCCTATATCTGATGCCAAGTTCATTATATTCAGTTTCGCACGTAAGTGAACATAATCAACTCGACTGGAATTCGAATTCGTCTCAAACTGAATCGTTAATCATTATTCTACTGTGCCTTCACTATGAAAGGGCGTGGCAACCTCACCAAAAGTTTAGGAACCACTGATTTATTGTATACTTTTGTTAAGATATTCATGACGTTCCGTCGTTTAGTAAAATAGTGATCTCTTTAGAATACCGGTCATGCCGAACACCTGATCGGATTTTTTGTTAAAAAACTGTTTCTTAAATACTTTGCTTAATTTTTGGAAGGCATCTTTTGCTAGCAAAGTGCGCCAGCGAAGTTTTGGTTTTCCATTTTTCATCTTCTGTTAAAACATTTTCTTTTCTAGATATTTAAATTATTACACTTGTTTAATTTTGGTATATCCAATTTGCAATTCTCATGTTGACCTGTTTCTTTTACTGACAAGCATACATTTTGTCTTTTTACAGCTGATGCTTAGTCCTTTCTTCTCGCTTTTCTTTGCTATCTTTTCTGTTGTGTCCTTTGTGTGTGTTTGCTATCATCAACACTTGTGTCATCTGCATACCTCATGTTGATAATGTTATGTTTGTGTCCGCCAATAATTAAATTTTATGTGCCGTGTCCCCTTTATGTACCGTGTCTCCTTTATTTGCCGTGTCCCCTTAACTGTAAAAAGATTGATTGCTTAACTTAAGTTTCATATTAAAAGCGAAGAAACGACAATGTTGATTCACAATAGCGGTTGTCTCTAAAAATAGTGACTGTATTTTGAGTTTGTTATTCTTGTTGATTATTTGTTTATCAATGGCGGGGCGGAAAGAGTTGTGGGTGGAGAGAGAGTGAGAAAGAGAGAGAGAGAGAGAGAGAGAGAGAAAGAGAAACTGAAGGGGGTGTAAATGAGATTTACGAGTTAACGCATATTTGACTTTCAAAGAGAAATAAGAACATAAGTCCGTTTCGCAGTTGTCAGGATGGCCGAGCGGCCTAAGGCACCAGACACAAGGTATCTTTATCCTTCACTCAGAGCTATGAGTGTTTTTTTTTATAATAATCAAGAATAATCGAAAAATATAAATCTCTCTCTGTCTCACTCTTTTTATAAATAAGTTTCCGAGCTGAAAATAGTTTTGTTTTGTTTTCTTTTTACTGTATTTTCTTTCTGTCATTCTATCATTTAATTTTATTTTAAAATAATTTAAACTCAAAGTATCAAAATCCTTCACCAAAGCTATGAGTGTTCTGCTCCACAAATGTGGGCGTGGGTTCAAATCCCACTTCTGACAATGCTTCTTTTTTTTTTTTAATTATAATCCAGAACAATTGAGAAATAGATGTTTGTCAGTGACGGGGCTGAGAGAGTTGTGGGTGGAGAGAGATTGCGAGAGTGACAGAGTGAAAGAGTAAGAGAGTGAAAGAGTGAGACAGAGAGAAAGAGAAAGAGTGTGTGTGTGTGTGTGGCACGGAGAGCGTGGGACAGAGAGAGAGAGAGGGGGGGAGGACAACTGAAGGCAGGTATAGATGAAAGCCACGGGTTGCCGCATATTTCATAGAACATTTAAACATGGATATCAGTTGTCAGGATGGCCGAGCGGTCTAAGGCGCCAGACTCAAGGTATCTATATCCTTCACCAGAGCTATGAGTGTTCTGGTCCACGAATGTGGGCGTGGGTTCGAATCCCACTTCTGACAAAGTTTTTTTTTTAAATTTTCCAAACTGAAATTTTTACATCGATGTGAGAAAGAAGAACTGAAGTGTATTTGGTATATCATTTAATTAGAATCCCTTTGACTTTTTGAGCCATCTTTGGAATTTGTCAGAGTCACAGTAAACTTCCATTGAGATATCAAGTAAAAAATTAAAATCAGATTACATTTTCATAATGTTTTCCTATCCACTCATTATTTTAAGTTCGATCCTCACTGGGTGCTCAATACTTTCGGCCTTGTGCCACATCTAAGCCACGCTTAGAAAATAGCCAATTATTTCTTTTTTAGTCGACCAACAAAATAGAAAAACATTAAAATGAAAAGAAAAAATATTCTAGGGATATATATATATATATATATATATATATATATATATTATAATTTTTTAAAAAATATGATTCCTTCGCTACATAAGAGTTCTCATGTTTCAAAAGCGAGAGCCGAGACCCCTAATATAGTTTTTGAAATTAAGTTGAATTAAGGTGTCTGGTCACGCTTCCTCGTCAAGCGAGAATTTGGGTCTCGGCTCTCGCTTTTGAAACATGAGAACTCTTATGTAGCGAAGGAATCATATTTAAAAAAATATAATAATATAAGCTCTACTTCTGTATGGAGCACTGTCTTTTTAAAAATAAAATCAAAACTACTAAGGAACTCCGGATTATTTACCTAACGTGTTCTTTCCTATTTTTCTGCATACCTGCACACACAGATATATATATATATATATATATATATATATATATATATATATATATATATATATATATATATATATAGTCTTAAAGTGTGCTATATTTATGGGATAAAGTGCTCAATATCAGAGATAGAGCGTGTATAAATATAAAAGTGAACATAGAAGTCAACACTTAGAGTCGACAGTCTGTTTCATGCTAGTGCAATCGTCAGGCAACTAGTGCTGTTATTTTTCTCGGCTATTTATATATATGGGTCAGTGGTGCATTGTGGGTAGTCTATTTTGGCGGTTACTTTTACCGGAAGTCGCTTATTTGTTTATTTATTTATGTCAAATTATTTTGCTTGTTTTATTTCATTTTATTTTTATTTTTTATCTTATATATTTATTTATTTATTTTTTATTTTGATCGGTGTTTTTTATTAACGAAGTAAAAAATTGTTTATATAGCTTATTGTTGGTACTTTATTATGGCGGTCATTTACCGGAAGTCGTTTATTTGCTTATTTATTTGGGTCAAATTGTTTTGCTTGTTTTTATTTATTTTCATTTTTATTTTTCATCTTATATATTTGTTTATTTATTAAAGCTATTTGTTGAATTTTGGGGTTGAATGTTGTGGTTTGTTCTGACTATTATTTTGGTGGGAACAGTTTTTTATTTTATTTATTTGGATTGATTATCTTTATTTGTTTTTTCTAAACGACTAGTTTATCGGTATCGGTTGTTAGTTTATTTATATATTTGGATGTATTTAGATCAATTTATTATACTTGTTGTTATTTATTTATTACACTGTATATTTTCTCTTTTTGGTTTTCGATTTTTAAGTAACGCAGTATATTATTTTTTATTATTATTTTTTTTTATCGTTATATAACAGTTATAACTATTTTCCGTCCGATTTTTTGTTTTGATTTTTATAGTTTAATTTTTTGGTCATAATAGTTTGATAATTTGTTTATTATTTACTTTATTGATTTTTTCCTTATTTTATTATTCTATTTCGCCTATTCTAACAGGTGTGGTTTGGTAATTTGTTTGGATTAATTTATTTTGCTTATTTTATTGTCATTTTGTTTGTTTATGTATTTATTTATTTTTCGATTTTAAGTTACGTAGTAAAAATTTGTTTTCATGTCTGCATTTTGAGATGAACTCGGATATTTTATTTAATAATTTATTTTGGTCTGGGAAGGTAATGATAGCTATTTTTTCCTCCAAGCAAAGTTTGTAAGTTTTTGATAGGTTGTTGTAGGCTGATGATTTTTTCCTTATTTTCCAAGATATTTTTGGTGTGATGTGCCTTTTGTTTTTTATTTCCCAGATATAATTCGAAAGCATTGTGCTGTTCGCATATTTACTATTTGTGAAATATGTTTTGTGTACATAATTTCTTTGTTTCCAGGGTCCTTTGGTTACTCCTATGTATACTTTTTCTTCATTATCTGTTGGTTTTATCGTGGCTTGGTAGATTACGTTGTTTTGTAAACAATTACCGTTTAAGGGACATTCGTTTTTTATTCTGCAGTTGCACGTGGGTTTAATTTGTTCGTGTGGTTTGTTAATAATTTTCCTGTTGTGCTTTTTTATTATTTGTGCCATGTTCTCGGTGCAACTGTAGCTGATTTTTACTGTGTTTTTGTTGAATATTTTGTGTAGGGTGCTTGATTCCGGGAAGTGTTTGTGTAAAAGTTTGAAGAATATTTTTCCTATGTTTGTTTTTACGTTTTTGCTGTACGGTGGGTTGAACCATATGATATTTCTTTTCCTGTTGGCCTTTTTTGTGTTTTGTGGTGAGTATGTAAGCGTTGCTGGGAATCTGCTATCTTTTAGGGCTGTTTCGTAGTCTTTCTTAGCTTTGTTAAATATAGATTTATTGGAGGAATTGTCGGAAAGCCTGCGGTTAATCGATTTTGGCATCTGTTTGATTATAGAAGGCGGGTGGTTGGAGGATGTGTGTATATACTGTGGTTTATCATTGGGTTTTCTGTATGGTTTGTGTGTGTCTTTTCTTAGGTTGAAGGTAACATCTAGAAAATCTACTTCATTTAGGTTAGTTTTTATATCTATGTCGAATCCGTTATTTTTGAAAATCTTAATTATTGCTTTTCTAGTTTTATCTGTGTTTTGTTTGTTGCAGTTTCTTAAGATTATGAGACCGTCGTCCCTGTAGAGTCCTGTGTCATTTCTATCTATTATTTTGCTTAGTTCGTGTAGTAAGTAAATATCTACGATTTCGCATGTCTCTGCACCGTCAAAGCTTCCCATTGTAGTGTCAAATATCCCATCTTTCTTTATCCATGCTTCTTCATGGTGAAATAGTAATGATTTACGGGAGTGCTTAATGATGTCGATTTCGTTTGGTTTTATTATTATTTGTTCCTGGGCTAAGTTGATGGCCTTATCTAACGTACGTTCTGTTATGGATGGGTAAAATTCTTTTATGTCTAATTGTAGGAAGTGGCAATTTTGTTTGTTATTTATGCTGTGAAACCAGTCAATAGTTGCTTTTGTGTTTTTCCACTGGTTTACTCCTAACTTCTTCCTAAGTTCAGAAATAATTCTTTCTAGTATCATTTTACTTATTTTACCTAGTTCGCTTTTGGCTGGGTTTATGAGTCTGAATGCAGGGTTGGTTTTGAAATTTTCTTTGTGGTCTTATAGTGTGATAAAGGCTTGCACCTTGCTCATGCAACTTATTCGGTCATCTAGGTCTATATTTTGAGCGATTGCTTTAGCTTCTTTATCGATATCGTGTTCTATTGTTTTAGGTGCCTTTTTGTATGTTTTGGTTATGTTGTCCTTAAGTAATTTATTGTGCGTAGAGGGGCTTAGTTTGTATAAATTTCTTGTTTTGTCAGCTGCAATAAATACATTTTTTGAACTGTTTATTTTAGCTATATCTTCTTTTAGTTTTTTTTAAATGCATCTTGTTTTTTATGGAATTTTATGTTTCTAACTAGGTCAGTTAAGTCCTTCCCGAAGTCATCTAATTCTTTTTGTTGCGGGGACTAACGCTCGGTCACGCAGGCTGACGAATCCTTGCTCTGCTAAAATGTGGTTGTTTTCTTTTTAAAGACAAATATGTAAAAAAATTACTTTTTTCGATCCATCCGTTCAGTTGTTAAACTCTCTCCTCACACTCCCTCACTCACTTGGTTTGATTTACTCTCACTCCCTCTTTCTCAGCCTTACACTTCCCATCACCCAAGACAATCAACGAAGTGAAGAAAACCAATTCTCTCTCCTCACACTCCCTTACTCACTTGGTTTGATTTACTTTCACTCCCTCTTTCTCAGCCTTACTCTTTCCATCACCCAAGACAGTCGACGAAGTGAAGAAAGCCAATTCTCTCTCCTTACACTCCCTTACTCACTTGGTTTGATTTACTTTCACTCCCTCTTTCTCAGCCTTACTCTTTCCATCACCCAAGGCAGTCGACGAAGTGAAGAAAACCAATTCTCTCTCCTTACACTCCCTTACTCACTTGGTTTGATTTACTCTCACTCCCTCTTTCTCAGCCTTACTCTTTCCATCACACAAGACAATCAACGAAGTGAAGAAAACCAATTCTCTCTCCTTACACTCCCTTACTCACTTGGTTTGATTTACTCTCACTCCCTCTTTCTCAGCCTTACTCTTCCCATCACCCAAGACAGTCGACGAAGTGAAGAAAGCCAATTCTCTCTCCTTACACTCCCTTACTCACTTGGTTTGATTTACTCTCACTCCCTCATTCTCAACCTTACTCTTCCCATCACCCAAGACAGTCAACGAAGTGAAGAAAACCAATTCTCTCTCCTTACACTCCCTTACTCACTTGGTTTGATTTACTCTCACTCCCTCTTTCTCAGCCTTACTCTTCCCATCACCCAAGACAGTCGACGAAGTGAAGAAAACCAATTCTCTCTCCTTACACTCCCTTACTCACTTGGTTTGATTTACTCTCACTCCCTCTTTCTCAGCCTTACTCTTCCCATCACCCAAGACAATCAACGAAGTGAAGAAAACCAATTCTCTCTCCTCACACTCCCTCACTCACTTGGTTTGATTTATTCTCACTCTCTCTTTCTCATCCTTACTCTTCCCATCACCCAAGACAGTCGACGAAGTGAAGAAAGCCAATTCTCTCTCCTTACACTCCCTTACTCACTTGGTTTGATTTATTCTCACTCCCTCTTTCTCAGCCTTACTCTTTCCATCACCCAAGGCAGTCGACGAAGTGAAGAAAACCAATTCTCTCTCCTTACACTCCCTTACTCACTTGGTTTGATTTACTCTCACTCCCTCTTTCTCAGCCTTACTCTTCCCATCACCCAAGACAGTCGACGAAGTGAAGAAAACCAATTCTCTCTCCTTACACTCCCTTACTCACTTGGTTTGATTTACTCTCACTCCCTCTTTCTCAGCCTTACTCTTCCCATCACCCAAAACAGTCGACGAAGTGAAGAAAACCAATTCTCTCTCCTTACACTCCCTTATTCACTTGGTTTGATTTACTCTCACTCCCTCTTTCTCAGCCTCACTCTTCCCATCATCCAAGACTGCTAACGAAGTGAAAACCAACTCTCTCTCCTCACACATCGTCACACACTTGGTTGGAGTTACTCTCCCTCCCTCTTTCTCAGCCTCTCACTTTCCTCATCACTCAAGACTGCCAACAAAGTGAAGAAGACCAACTCTCTCTCCTTACACTCCCTTGGTTTGATTTACTCTCACTACATCTTTTTCAGTTTCTCACTTCCCTATCACCCAAGAATCTTTTCCAATCAATCCGAGGGCTCCAACTACAACAGGAATTGCTGATGTTCCCATGTGCCACATTTTTTGAGATTTCGATTTCAAGGTCCTTGTATTTTGATAGTTTTGTGAAGATCTTTAAAGATACATTGCAATCTGCAGGGACCGCCAGATCAATAAGGAGGCACTTTTTTTTGTTTGAAGTCTCTAATAACGATGCCTGGGTGGTTAGCTTTGATTTTTCTGTCAGTGTGTATTGTGTAGTACCATAGAATTGTAACAGGTCCTATCTCCGTAACCGGGTCTGGGTGGTGTTCATACCAGTTTCTTTCAGTTTCCTTCCCGTAGAAGTTGCAGATTTTCCAGTGCAGATATTGGCCCACTCTGTCATACCGGATTTTATACTCAGTGGTTGCCAATATCGTGCAACCTGATACAAGATGATCAATTATTTCTGGATATTTATCACAGAATCTGCATTTTGGGTTAACACAATTTTTTTAAGTATGTCTGCTCTGTAATTTCTAGTTAACAAGAATTGGTCCTGTGCAGCAATAATAAAACCTTCGGTTTCAGCTTTTAACCCTTCAATACGTAGCAACTGATGTGTACGAGTTTTGTCTACATCAGCTTGTTTGATACGGGCAGAGTATTGTCCGTGAAGAGGTTTATCTTGCCATTGTTTCTGTATCTGGTCGGTTGCATTTGCTTTTGTTTTTTTTTTTAAGTATTTTTCAGCTTCAGCCGGTGTATTGTGCCTTACTTGTATTTCTTCATCCATTTGAAACTCTATTTTGAACTTGTTGCCTTAATTTATTACAGAATAAAGTCGCTTAATACTTTTCTAGTCGTTGAGTCGTTTCTTCTCCCAAGAAGCCCAATTTTCAATTGGCCTTCTTGGATGTATTAGTACATCGAACACCTACAATTTTTCTTACCTCGGTTTATAGGAAACCAACTTTTGCGGGGTTATATACGCGTTGGGATTCCTTTTGTCCTACAAAACGTAAGATAACCATTATTAGAACCCTACTTCCTAGGGCATTAATGATCTGTTCAGAGTCCTTCTTGGATGATGAAATCAGTTTTGTTAAGGAAACCATATGCGGTTTAGGGTATCCCCCTGATACTGTTCATTCGGTCATCCGCAACAAGATTGAGGAGTTGAGAAGGGTCAAACTATGTACTGTTAAAAATTGCCCTGTTTATCATAGATTGCCCTGGATTGGACCCAAGTGTGAAGGTATAGTTAGACAGATTTCATCTAATGTTCGTCGTTGTTTTTTTCTCGGCTGAGGTTCGTATAGTTTTTCAAACCGGGCCTATGTTTCTTTCTGGGTGTAAGGATGTTCTCCCTCCCCATCATATTAACTCTATTATTTACAAATATATTTGTAGTTGCAGTGCTGACTACATAGGAAGAACGACTCAACGCCTAGACATGAGAATTAAACAACATATTTCCACTAAGATCGGGAATCACACCTTGTCGTTGAATGGACGTGTTCCAAATAGCTATGGTTCCGCCATATGTGAGCACCTCTTAAATAACAGAGGGTGTGCTGCTAATTTTAGTGTGGATGGGTTCACTGTGTTGTCCCGATCACACTCTTTATTTCATCTCAGGGTGCTGGAGGCTCTTTATATCGGATCCTGCAAGCCTTTCCTGTGAGTGAGTGTTTGTTGGGACTCGCTGCGTGAGTGTTTGTTGGGACTCGCTGTTATTTATCTCTAGCTCTTTGTGTCCTTATATATTTTTTTACCATTTCCTATTCATTGCACATTTTCTAGTGTTTTTAATTTAAGTTAAATCTCCCGTGGAAGCCTGAAGAGCTGGAGCGAAACCGGTTGCTTCGCTTTTAATATGGCTAGAAATATTAAGCTTCACACTTTTATTTCTGTATATATCTAAATTTCTAAATATATATATATTATTAGTAGTAGTAGTAATCTTATAAGTATAAGAAACTATACTCGTTCGGAAACCTTCGGTGTCTTGATTTGCAAATAATCAAACCAATACCAAAGGGAAAAAAAGGTATGAAAAAAGAAAGAACCAAGAACATGTACGTTAGCCGAAAATAATCGTCTAGCATGCAAGTCCAAAGCCCAAAAAAAAAAAACCCGATACGAGTAGGTAAAATAACTACATAAAATGCCCAATACAATAAGTAGAGCAGACCTAGTTAAACCTAGAGAGCCAGACAAACTACCAAGGTTTCACCTAAGCGGATCGTCAGGGAAGGCTACACACACACACACACACACACACACACACACACACACACATATATATGCAGATGTACACGCATTACTTTTATTTTTATTATTTCCTTGGGTTTCTGTTCTATACACATTTCTTTCCGGGTCCCAACCAGAGACCTAAGGTCAGAAATGGCTTCATCACATTTTCCACTGTTCATTTTTGTAAAGAAAAAAACCTTAGATCATACACATAGATAAATAATGTGAGCTCTACTTGTGAGTACAATCTTTTGTATTTCTTTAAGGCTTGGGCTTTCAGGAATCCCTTCAATAAGTCTATAGGAACGTTTTCCAATTAATCTGAGGGCTCCAACTATAATTGGAATTATTGGTGTGTCCTCCCCACCGTGCCACATTTTTGAGATTTCGATTTCAAGGTCCTTGTATGCTGAGTGTTTTTGAAGATCTTTAAAGATACATTAAAATCTGCAGGGACTGCCGTGTCAATAAGAAAGTACATTCTGCTTTTGTGGTCTTTGATCACCATGTCTGGGCGATTAGCTTTGATTTTTCTGTCTGTGTGTCGTGCCTACAAATAAAACATGACGCGAAGAAATGATTTTTTATAGAGGAAAAAGGCAAACCAGATTTAAATAATCATATATTTATGTACATATTAACATTTGTTTTCATTTGGGAAATATTGTGTTTGTTTTGAGCGTCATCAAAGTTCAAATGTTCGACAAAATTTTCCATTTGTTAAAGTGTAATTCGTAAATTCATATGCCTTGGTCAATATAAAGTGTGTATATATGTGTGTGCGTCTGAAACACATGTTAACGGAGTGTATGCGTCGTTGCTCACTGAATGTGTTGTGTGTGTGGGGGGAGGGTGAAACACATTAGTATAAACGTGTGTGTGTGTGAGAGTACGAATAAATGAAATCTGATTACGGTTGTTCCAAAAGGAAATGGACATACAGACAGATCATCAGACTTACTTTTTTTCCACGGCTATGAATATTTCTTTGAGTTGTGTGAATATTTTTTTAATAGTCATCGCTGGCTGAGGTGTTGTCATGGTAACGAAAGAATTCTGGTCGGGTGTTTACAGATTCCACCGCTTGTCATCGAGTGATGCACGTCTAGCTGTTGACTGCGTCTTTGCTGCGTGTGTGTGTTTTTTTATTGCCTCCGAAATCGGTGTATATATAGTTATCTTAATTAATTTTCGGCCTATTTGGGATAGCACCTGGCGACCAGTTCATTTGAAGTTCAAACGTACGGATGTAGTCGGAAGCATAGCACGTGATTGTACTGTTCAATCAAACTCCAGAGACCACTTATTTAATTTTGGATCCTATAATTTTTTTTAAACTGATTTGTACAAAGGTTTGGGTTTTAGAGATTCTGGTCCTATTTATGTGTGGGCGTTTCTTACTTATTTATGTTTCACCTAATGGCTGTAAGGATTTTATATCCTATACTTTCTTTTTCTCAGTAAAACCAAGTAGTCTTCCCCCTCTTGCCGCACAATCAAAATAAGGAATAGTCCATAATTGATAAGGTATTGACAGGACGTAACAGTCGTGCTAACTAACGAAGGAAGGTTCAAGTACAATTATAATAGAGTATATTTGTTTATTTTAATTGGAATTGATGAAGACACGCCATGGACTTCATTCCTTTTACAGATTGATGAATAAAATTGAAAAACGAAAAATAGTAAAACTTATTTAAAAAAAAAAACAAATAAATTTTTTCTGCTCGGAAAAAGATGTTAAAAAGATTCATACATTTCAATTATTCCGGATTGAAAAAAAAGAATTCTGTCAGAAGTGGGATTCGAACCCACGCCCACATTCGTGGACCAGAACACTCATAGCTCTGGATAAGGATTACCTTGAGTCTGGCGCCTTAGACCACTCGGCCATCCTGACAGCTGCTGACGGATGTGTTTTAAAATCTTCTTATTGCTTTTTGACACGCATGCACGCACGCACGCACGCACGCACGCACGCATATATATTTAACAAATGGAAAA
This sequence comes from Acanthosepion esculentum, assembly GCA_964036315.1. Classification (NCBI taxonomy): domain Eukaryota; kingdom Metazoa; phylum Mollusca; class Cephalopoda; order Sepiida; family Sepiidae; genus Acanthosepion; species Acanthosepion esculentum. The sequence continues at coordinate 72,696,880 of OZ038516.1, forward strand.
TTTTGTCGAACATTTGAACTTTGATGACGCTCAAAACAAACACAATATTTCCCAAATGAAAACAAATGTTAATATGTACATAAATATATGATTATTTAAATCTGGTTTGCCTTTTTCCTCTATAAAAAATCATTTCTTCGCGTCATGTTTTATTTGTAGGCACGACACACAGACAGAAAAATCAAAGCTAATCACCCAGACATCGTGATGAAAGACCACAAAAGCAGAATGTACTTTCTTATTGACACGGCAGTCCCTGCAGATTTTAATGTATCTTTAAAGATCTTCAAAAACACTCAACATACAAGGACCTTGAAATCGAAATCTCAAAAATGTGGCACGGTGGGGAGGACACACCAATTCCAATTATTATAGTTGGAGCCCTCAGATTAATTGGAAAACGTTCCTATAGACTTATTGAAGGGATTCCTGAAAGCCCAAGCCTTAAAGAAATACAAAAGATTGTACTCACAAGTAGAGCTCACATATTTATCTATATGTGTGATCTAAGGTTTTTTTCTTTACAAAAATGAACAGTGGAAAATGTGATGAAGCCATTTCTGACCTTAGGTCTCTGGTTGGGACTCGGAAAGTAATGTGTATAGAACAGAAACCCAAGGAAATAATAAAAATAAAAATAATAATGCGTGTATATATGCATATAAGACATTTTAATGTTTAACATTCTTTTTATAGATACAAATATTTAAGTAAATTCTCTGTTTATATAAAGTTTATAAACAGTAAATGACATTTACCGTCCGAGAAATATTCATAGAAAATATTTGTCCTCCGACAGGTTTCGAACCTGTATCCTATACGGAACCGTCACGAGTTGATTGTCTCTCCGCCATGCTTTGTTTGCGTGTGACTGTGCATGCTGCTAAATGTATATGCGTATATCTGTGTTATGTTGTGAGTCACATGTGCGTCATTAATGTACACAGAAACACAACACAGACACACATACGCACACAACGACTGAGTTAGACACGAAAACCTCTCTCACTCAGTCTGGAAAACCCTTGGAACTCCTTAAGAAAAATGGCCCATTTGTAAAAAAATAGGAAAAAATCTTTTTGCAAATAATCTTTACTGATTAGCATTCCTTAATAGACCTCCCTCAAAGCGCGACATTTTGTAAGAATCGAAAAATATTTTTTTAGTAGTGGGGTCCTGTTTAGTTTATCAATATGGTGTAAAATCGATCCCTGACTTTTACAGAGTTATCTGCACTTACATGATCTGCGTAACGAAAACAGATATTTTATTTTTTACAAAAACATATATCCATTTTAATTAAAGAACAAAAATTTACATAAAGTAATAAAAATTGATACCTGTTTTAGTGTTTATTCTTCAAAATCTTCCAAATGTCCTTGTATGTGATTCGATAAAAAATTAGTCCTAGCCCCAAATAAATAGTTGAGGTAGCTGTGGAAAAATATTCGAAAATAACAATGTAAGTAAAATAAATCCGACTTCAATCAAAGCAGCGTTTATTTAACCAATACTGTTATTTGGCGAAATCTTTTTTTACCAAAAAATCCCTGAAGCTGTTATTTCAATAACAAAATATTATTCAATATTTAAGTAAGTGTGAACATACGAAAAATTCGTCCCGAACCTTATCAAAAAATAAGTCAGTAATATACAAAAATAATTTTTGAGAATTGGTGCTGCCATAATTTAATTAATTTTAATTTTATTAATAATAGACATTTTCTTTCAGAGACAAGAAAAAAAAAATTTGCACTTAATATTTATATATAAAAAAAATACTTGTAATTTTTCAGTGTGATTTTGAAATTCCTTTCATTTTTGTTCGTATGAAGAGTTCTTTTTTTTAAATTAAATAAAGAGATGCTTAAAGAATCGAAAAATGTAAAGTTTAATGCCATTTTTGAGTATGAAACTTTTTAAAAGAATTTTTCATTTTGTTTTTTATTTTTGCAATATTTTTTGTACAGGTGTTCAAAAAGGAAATAATCTTTTTTTGACTGATTAATCGTCTTTATCGGCTGAGTAATATCTTATCGGAGTTAGCTCCTCCTCAGTTTCCTTAATCCTTCAACAGGAGTCTCTCTCCCACGAGTATAAATACTGGCTGACCCTTCTCTCTCTCTCTTTTTCGACTCAGGCCTTGGGCCGCTACCTCGCGCGGAGACGAGGTAAAAACTCTCTCTTTTTCACTTAGACCAATATGTGACCTCTCACAGATACAGCGTTTCCCAAATTCTGGGAACGCGCTAAGAACAATTCACGTACGTACGGACACTCAACACAAAACACACACATAACTTCTCCATACAAACGCTATGTAACTTTTCATGTCTTTGTGTATTAATATATATTGTTTACCCATGTATATCGGTCTTGTTTGTTTTCTTTGTCTTCTTTGGACTTAATTATAGTCCAACATTCCTATGTAGCTGGACCGGCTAGCAGGAAATCTTAACCCAGAGATATCTCTTCACATTTCACCCCCCGGTCCTCTACAATCTGATAATTCAATTCAATCTTAAATTTAGAATAATTAAAAAATGCTTCATTGGGTGCAAGTAAATACATTATGACATCAAAACATGTAAGAAAATAATAAAAAATTAAAAGCAATGAATTAAACTCAAAAGTATAATTTCACTAATTTTTAATTAATTAATTTTTCTACTTCGAATTTAGTATAAAAATTAATTGATTCATTTTACTAAATTTTATAATTTACATACGGAAATTTATTTTTCTTTCAATACGGATTAGCTTTAGATTATTATCTTCCAAATAAAACCCAAATATACCTACAAAGAAGAGATTTAAATTATTTAAAACGCGTTTATCTTTTGTGATTTTGAGAAGAAATGGGGGGCAGTCTGTGGCGATACCTTTAAAAAAAAAATGCAATTAAAGAGCTAACTGTCACGCACTTCCTAAAAAACACCACGAAAAAAACATTTTAAATATCTTCCTTTTTACGTTAAATTTAAATTTTATTTGAAAAATTTTCGGCATTTTTAAAACATTGTCATATTCACTCGCGCTCATCGAATAGCTATTATTTTAGATGTGTCGGATTTAGCTCCTCCTCAGTTCCATAATCCTTCAACAGGGGTCTCTCTCCCCCTGGCTATAAATACTGGCTGACCCTTCTTTCTCTCTCTCTCTTTTTCGACTTAGGCCTTGGGCCGCTACCTCGCGCGGAGGCGAGGTAAAATCTCTCTTTTTCCACTTACACCAATAAGTGACCTCTCACAAATACAGCGTTTCCCAAATTCTGGGAACGCGCTAAAAACAATACACGTACGTACGAACACCCACAACACACACACACATAATTTCTCCATACAAACTCTATGTAACTGTCTATGTCTTTGTTTAACTTGTTTTGTTATTAATATATATTTGTTTACCCATGTATATCGGTCTTGTTTGTTTTCTTTGTCTTCTTTGGACTTAATTAAAGTCCGATATTCTCATGTAGCTGGACCGGCCAGCAGGAAATTTTAACCTTCTGATATCCCTTCCCATCTTCAACCCCACGGTCCGCTACAGATGAAAAATGTAAAACAACAAATTGAAAAATCTATTAAAAATCCAATATTTGTCCTAGAGAATGTGTTTCGAAGTTAGTAAATTTAAGGGTTACTGGACCTGATTTTGTAAATGTAATGCTTACTTTTTGCTTAAAAACATAATATAATGAAATGGATCAAGTCGGACAATTATTTAATATATCTTCTGTTTATATGTTATTTTTATTTAAGTAAATGCTCTGTTTTTAATTTAAACAGTATTAATTAAATTTGTCGGCTTGAATGTTCGATAAATTTCGTAGAAAATATGCGTTGTGCGACAGGAATCGAACCTGTATTGCTATACTGGAACCATCATTTGATATGACGTACTATACCATTTTGCTACAGAGAAGCGTCTGGTTAGCAAAGTCCAAATGACAAATAACAGACTTACTATTAACAGGCAGGAGTAAATAGTTGTGTCATCAGCTCGAGTTTAGAAATGATGACATAATGAAGTTCAGTTAAGATAATATAATCATATATAATAATAATAATAATAATAATAATAATAATAATAGTGTACTAATTATCATGATATATGATAATTATGGAATTTTCATATAACATGTGTATGTAGTGAGGGCAACAAATAAATCAGTAAATAACCTTTAACCCTTTGTACTAAACTATGTGGGAGTATGAAACCAAAATAATAAATAATAAAAGAAAAATTCAAAGTTAAGTAATAAAATTACTTTAAAACATAGATAAGAATAATAATTAACAATAAATAAAGTAAAAGTGAGATTATAAAAAAAAAAAAAATTAAATAAATATGAAAACTCCTATCATGCACCGGAACAATCGTTTTGCCGCTAATTGAAACAGAAACCCAATTTTCTCTCTCTCTCTTCATCTTCGACGGCCAAAAGAAGCAAACACTGAAATATCTAAAGTGAAATGTAGACACAGAAATAGAAAAATAAAAATTATATGGTTCAACCTCCCTTCTGCAAACTGTCAAATATTAATATCGGACAGTGTTTTCTAAAGTTAATAAATAAACTTTTCCCCCCAAAACAACCCTCTAAGTAAGATTTTCAATAGAAAAACGATTAAAATTAGCTATCCCTGCACCAATAACATGTACAAAATTATCAACTTTCATAATAACTCTATTTTAAGTAAGTACTGTGGGATAAACAACAAACATGGTATGGAATCCTCCTGTAATTGTAGAGATAAAGAAAGTTCTTCAGATGAGGACAAATGCAGATCTACTATGATTATATACCAAGCAACCATTTCCCCCAAAGAAAATATGTTAAATTATAATGTTTACATTGATATTTCCGCGAGGGAATGGAAACAGAGATTGTATACCCATAGACACTATTTTACCAACACTAAATTAAAACACTAGACAGCGCTTTCAAAAAAAAATAATTTGGGAATTGAAGGAAAAAAGTTTGAATCACAGAAAGACTGGAAAATTATAGGTTACACTCATACTCCTAATAGTCTTAGAGATTGGTGCAACTTGTGTTTAGAAGAAAAAAATAGAATAATAAAATACAGTAATCAAAGCAAACTATTAAATCAAAGAAATGAATTAGTTTAAAATGTCGACATAAAAACAAATTTAAACTTCTTTAATATAGATTTTACTTTATGACTTTTTAATTCTCTAAGTCTTCAAATGTCGAATGTATAACTATTTCTAATTTCTGTATTTCCATTTTTTACCATATTAATTATATCTTATAATTGCCATCTGTTCTAAGAACACTTTCCTTTTATCACTTACACTTTTTATCTCTATATATTTTTAAAGTTTAAAAAAAAAATATTTTTGTATGTTTTTTTTTAATATAACTTGATTTGACTTATCTTTAAAGTTAAAAATGTATAATTTATTTTATCTTATTATACATTTATTTTTAAATATATTTTTATTCTGTAAAATAATTTAAAAAAAATATATTCTTACTTAAATTTAATATAAATTATCTAAATATGAATTATTTTTAATCTGTTAAATTTCATTTCTAAGTATAATTTATTATTCTTTTAAGTAGGACCTAACCTTATATATATATATATATATATATATATATATATATATATATATATATATATAATTTTTTTAACCTTCCTTTTCGGCTCTCTTTTAGTTTCAAATTAACACCTCATTCTTCATATAACCCCAATTTAAAGTCATAAGGTTAATATCCAGAAGATATAGAAAACCTCTTCTCTTTAAGGCTAATACCTTCCACCCTCCCCTGACCAGCGTATCGTGCCTTTCGTCTGACTGAAACATCGAAATGGATAAATTCTGAGTTAAATTTCTAATTCCGACACAAATTGAGTCTGTACACCGGGGTTGAATATGACTGACATAGTTTTCGTCGGTTGAAATAGATCTATCTACCCCACCCATGTAAAGTAATTTTGGATTTTGTTGTGTAATATTATGTATATGCCCTGTAATAATAAATACACTGAACTCTTTCTGTGGAACAGTTTTAATATTTTATATTACTAGGATCCACTTGGATTATATACCAACGGATTGATCACACACGCACGGACACACACACACACACACACACACACACACACACACACACACACACACACACACACATATATATATATATATAAAGAAATATAGTTTTAAAATGTGCTATATTTATGGGATAAAGTGCTCAATATCAGAGATAGAGCGTGTGTAAATATAAAAGTGAACATAGAAGTCAACACTTAGAGGCGACAGTCTGTTTCATGCTAGATGCCTGAAGATTGTATCTAGCATGAAACAGACTGTCGCCTCTCAGTGTTGACTTCTATGTTCACTTTTATATATATATATATATATATATATATATATATATATATATATATATATATATATATATATATATATATATATATAAAGAAGTTCATTCAGAGAAGGCCGACGCGTTTACAGTACAACCTCAAGTATTCAATAAAAGGTGGTAATTCAGAATTATTTCCTCTTTGAATATCCATACAAAGAAAAAAACAACCGAACAGTTGCAAAAATTAAAAAACTTAAAAATTCTTTAAAAAAGTTCACACTCGAAAATGATATTAAACTTTACATTTTTCGACTCTACAAATATGTCTTTATTTAATAATAATAATAATAATAATAATAATAATAATAATAATAATAATATGCAGAAACGATTGATCATCTTGTATCAGGTTGCACGATATTGGTACCCACGGAATATAAAACCCGGCATGACAGAGTGGGCCAATATCTACACTGGAAAATTTGCAACTCCTATGGGAAGGAAACTGAAAGAAACTGGTACGAACACCACCCTGACCCGGTTACGGAGATAGGACCTGTTACAATTCTATGGGACTACACAATACATACTGACAGAACAATCAATATCCTTATTGATATGGCAGTCCCTGCAGATTGCAATTTATCTTTGAAGAGCTTCAAAAACTATCAAAATATTTAGACCTTGAAATCGAAATCTAAAAAATGTGGCACATGAGGACATCAACAATTTCTGTTGTAGTTGGAGCCGTCGAATTGATTGAAAAAGATTCCAATAGACTCATTGAAGGGATTCCTCATAGCCCAAGCCTTAAAGAAATACAAAACATTGTACTTACGGAGGGCTTTATATATGCAAAATATGTGATTTTTTTACTTTCCAAAACTTGGTCAGAACATTGTGGCCGTGTTCCTCGTTGATATTATTGAGTGTTGAAATTCTCTCTTTTTTTTATTAATAATGCTTCCATTATTTTTATCCTTTTTTTTAACATGTGGATGAGGCTATTATATTTATATATAGTACAACATGTTTAACAAGAAGACTGACGTTAAATCTCTCAGACCATAGCCCAATAAAGTCTCATTTAAATAAACATGCCGACCTACCAAACTTTATCCGTAACATAGTCGTTGATAATACAAATATGTATCCAGATGTACAAAAAAAAAAGGTTAAAAATAATGGAAACATTATTAATAACAAAGAAAAGGCCAACAGTCATTAATATCAACTACGAACACGGCCACAATGTACTTGTGGCCGTGTTCGAGAAATAATGTGTGTGTGTGTGGGGGTCTGTTAGGGTGGAGATGTAGAAGTCAACAAAATTGGGGTTGACTTGTTATAGGTGGTTATGTTTAGGTAACGTCCTTAATCTAAATATACACTAATTTATAGCCTTTTGAAAATGTATGTAAACATAATTCATACAAAGATTTATATTGCATCTACTGATAAAAATTTATATCTCTTAAAATAAAATAATATTCAAAGAGTTCAGAAGTTCCTATCAGAAAGATCTCATGTTGAAAGTCTTTAAATCCTTTGCATATATATATATATATATATATATATATATATATATATATATATATATATATATATATATAATGTCATTCGTAGACAGTACTGTTTCGCTGTATCACAGCTCTCCAGTGCGACTAGATATCCGAATGCCTCAAACCAGGATCGAAACCCAACCTATTTGGTGTCCGTCAGAGCTTCTACCACGGAGCTATCTTCATTCATCAGAGTGAAACAGCTAAAGCTAGCGTATTGTTTTTACGAATGTAAACAAATGCCAATCAACCGGAGTGCTCTATTCATCTTACTGAAGAACTTTGCATTAACGCATTTGGCTGTTGTTTATACAATTAGTTTTTCACTCAACAGTGCTCAGTTGAAATATATTTTCAAGAGCTAAATTATATCATTCGCAGACTACTGTTTCGCTGTATCACAGCTCCTCAGTGCGACTAAACATCCGAATGCCTCAAGCCAGGATCGAAACTTAACCGATTTGGTGTTCTATTTTTTTTTATTTTTGAAATAATGATCTTTTTTCTTTTTCTATCACAAAATGCTGACCGTGTTTATAAAATAAAACATTCCTATAATGACATAAACAAGATTAAAATATATGCGGTGTGTGAATGTGTGAAGAGAAGATGAGTTATCTCTAGGTTAAGGCTTCCGCTGGCCGGTCCAGCTACATAAGAATGTTGGACTTTAATGGAGTCCAAAGAAAGCAAAAGAAAGCAAACAAGACCGATATATATGTACAAAACAAATATATATTAATACGTGAATTACAAATAGATTAAAACACGAGTTACAAATACATTGAAGACATGAATAAACGTTACAGTGTCTGTATGGAAAGATGTGTGTGTTGAGTATAGTTGTACGGGGTGAATTTTGTTTTAGCGTGTTCCCAGAATATGGGAAACGCTGGTTGTGTATAAGAGTTCACATATTGGAAATTTTTAGAGAAAGTTTTTTTTGCCGCGCCCCACGTGCGAGGTTTCGGCCCGCGGCCGAAATCGACATAGTTGCTCACACGTGCGCGTAAGCAGAGAGTAAGAGAGAAAGAGGCGAAAGGTCAGCCAGTATTTATACTCCCGGGAGAGAGAGACCCCTGTTGACGGGTTAAGGAAATGAGAAGGAGCTAACTGCGACATGTTCTTATAATTTTCTTCTTTTTTTCCTGGACATAAATTATGTCGAAATTGTCCGAATGTTTTGTATGCCTGACCACTTCCGGTTATACTTTTAACTTTTATCAAAGGCGAATTTATTTTTACTTTGAACTGAATGTATGCATTGTTTTATGTGTGTCTTTCTTTTTATTATTTTCTTATAATTTAAAATTATTTGTTTTTAAATGCCATGTCCCTTCGGGACGTTGGGTCATAGCACTCCACAGATTCCTTTTTTTTTCTTTATTATATGAGAATTGCCACTACATTTTGGGAAAGTGAGAGGAATGGTTTCCGTAATTTTCAAATCAGAGTAGTTCTTTTCCTAGACTGGATGCCACCCAAGGATTCACTATTATTTAAATTCCAACCTATGACGGGGGCGTTATTATCTCTAAAAATAATAATAAATGGTGATTCATTTGCCGATTTATCCTGGGAAACGGTTACGTTTTTTATGGTTTTGCATTCACAGTCTTCCTTCTTTTAGACATGTTGCCACCAAAGGCTAGAGTTATTTAACCCATAACTGGGGAACTTAACAGATTTTAGGCAGGAATTTTAACTCGACTTGCCGATCCCAAATACAGCGTCAATATACGTTATGCTATCCGAAATTATAACTCGACTGAAATGCTTTCAAAGTATTTCATTACGTAAAAATTAAAGTTTATAAGGTTTAATTTTTATGTAGCAATATGGCAGTATCAAACTGTCTAATAACTCAATTTGAATAGGTAAAAATAAACAGAAAATTCTCATGCGTTAGAAAAGAAAAAAAAATGAGGTCCAAGGGAAATAACTCTTCCATAAAAATAACGGAAATTAAACGATATTTTTGTTTCTAATTTAAATAAATCTTAATTACATCATTATGTCAATTGATTTGAATTTTTATTATAAAGATATTAAAAAGTTATGTTTATTATTTTATTTTATTTTTTTATATTTCAATAAAAACTGGTAAATATGAAGAAAAGGTTATCTCCCTTACATTGTAAGGCGTACATAAGATTTCTTCTTCTTCTCCTCCTCCTCCTCTTCTCCTTCTTCTTCAAATACTACTACTACTACTACTACTACTACTACTACTACTACTACTACTAATAATAATAATAATGATAATAACAAACGAGAAATTGTCTAAATACAAAGACCTAGTGATCAAGATTAACAGGATGTTGGGAATGAAGACTGAGACTGTCGTACAAATAGTAATTGGAGCTCTGGCATTCGTGAGAACAATTTTACTAAAAGTGTCCCAGGTAACATCAACATACAAGTTGCCTAGAAAATCGCCCTACAAGGAGCATCCCATATACAAAGAAAAGTGCTATCAATTAAATGTCAATTCTCCTATAGAGCCTGAGGACCATAGTTTGGACCCGGCCCTGCAGGATACAAAGCAGGAAACATAACATACAATAATAATAATAATAATAATAATAATAATAATAATAATAATAAAGCCATTTCTGACCTTAGGTCTCTGGTTGGGACACGGAAGGAAATGAGTATACACTAGAAGTCAAAGTAAATAATAATAATAATAATAATAATAATAATAATAATAATAATAATAATAATGATGATGATGTAGTTGGAGCCCTTGGACTGGTTGGAAAAGATTCCAGTAGGCTGATTGAAGGGATTCCTGGAAGTCCATGCCTCAAAGAGATACAAAAAATTGTTCTGACAAGTACAGCCCACACTTTACGAAGGGCTTTATCTATGTAATTATTTTTTTATTTTTTTTATTTTTATTTTTATTTTTTTTGCAGTGGAAAGTGTTATGATGCCATTTCTAACCTTAGGTCCCTGGACAGGACCTGGAAAGAAATGTGTAAACACCAGAAATCAAAGGAAATACAAATAATAATAATAATAAGCAACAAATTCCAAATGGAATTTCAAGTGGCTGAAGAACCTAAAAAGAAGGCAAAAATAAATTCAATTTACCAAATGCAGAAATGATGACAAGATAAACCTCTTTACGATCAAATACTCTGCAGGTAATAAATAAACCGATGTAGACAAATTTCGTATGCATCAATGGGGTTACGTAATGCAGGGTTAAAATCTGAAAGCGAAGATTTTATTCTTGCTGCACAGGACCAATTCTTGCTAATTAGAAATTACGAAGCACACATACTGGAAAAAAAGTGTTGATCCCAAATACAGATTCGACGAGGAATATCCAGAAAGAATTGACGAGATCTTCTATCAGGTTGCACAGTGCCAGAATTCACTGAATATAAAACCCGACATGACAGGGTAGGTCAATATCTGGAAAATCTGAAAGAAATTGGTATGAACACCACTCAGAACCAGTTACAGACATAGTACCTGGAACAATTTTATGAATTTTTACAATACACACAGACAGAATAATCAAAGCTAATCACCCAAACATATTAATCGTGTGTGTGTGTGTGTGTGTGTGTGTGTGTGTGTGTGTGTGTGTGTGTACATGTCTGCGCATGGGTAAGGATAATGTTATATATCGTACTTATGAACACTAATGTGTATGTCCCAATCCTCATAAATACGTCGAACACTATTGTAAGTGTGTGTGTGTGTGTGTGGGGGGGGGCAATATGCTTCCTAAGTAGTCCACCACTAGCAGTGGTTTACCTACTTCACGCCGCTGGCGAGTATTGTATTTTGTTGATATTATTAAGATTAAGATTTCATTTCCAATCTCCGTTTTGGCTATTTCTCATTCAGTAACCTTTTCTATGTTACAGCAATAATATTGGCTGATTACCTAATTTTTTTTTTCACGTGATAAGAAGCCCCCCTCCCACCTGAATTTCCATATGCCCTTTCATCTGGTGATAGTGATCAATGCGACTTATACTAAGTTAAAATTTACTATGGTCAATTTGTTTATCTTTTTTAACGAGAAGGAAAACCCAGAAGAACAACCCGCAACTCAAGTTGTTAATCGTGCCGACGAGTGAATGGCTTCTGCGTTATTAGATCGCGAACAATCCCCTACAGGTTTCGGGACCCTGTCTGTAGAAGACCGTTACCCAATGTGCCGGGAGACTTTGGGTGGACTTTTGGACCTGTGCATCACTCGCAGGAACAATATGAGAACTCAAAGTAAAACCAAAATGTCCAGTATAGCCCTTCCAGTGGATAAACAAGGACCCCAGCCCTCGGGAGGGAACCTGAGGTCGAAAAATCTGTCATAGGAACAAATTCCTACACAAATAATGAATCTTCAGGTCCTCACAACCGGGATAAACCCAATGATGGCCTCGCGAATTCTCCAGCTAGATCCACAACCATTCATCTTAAGAAAGAGAAGATAAAATGGTCTCGTAAGGAGAACAAAGTCGTTATGACTGCATTCTGTGAAGCGTTACACAAACCCCAGAAAAGCATCACTCGCCAAACATATGACATTTGGACAGAAATGATTGGAAAAGCAATTAGAAAGTACATTGACGAAAATAAACTAGCCAATGTGAGAAGGAACATCATGAGAAATAATCGACTGACAAATGCTGAAATGAAAGAAATAAAAAGAACTGCCAGCAAAATTGGTGAATCAACAGAACATGAAAGGGGACTAGAAATGGACCAAAAAAGTGCTAACATCGCACAAACCACAGATCGTAATGAAGAAACCGAGATACACATCAATCACGATGAAGATAATGCTGAAAGTTTACAAGGGTTGAAAAGGCGGGATCTTAGTCGCCCACAAATTTGCAATAAAACGAGTCCAAAACACAATGAACCGAATTATTTTATTGAAAACAAGAATAGTAGACAAGAAACCCAAAAAGACGTCATGAGACATACAAGTCAGAAACAAAATATGGAAACGGAGGAACGAGAACGACTCCCAAAATTACAACCAACGAAGCAGAATTTCAAAACTATTAAATTCTACAATGCAGCACTCAATTCTGGATGAAGTATATATATATATATATATATATATATATATATATATATATATATATATATATATATATATATATATATATATATATATATATATATATACAGTAGCGGCCATAATATAAGGAACGGAAAAAAGATCTTGTTCTGTCTGTAGAATTTTGATCTTTTTTCATAGAGTCTGATTCTTTGAGCCTTCAGTTGTATTGTTTGCTTTATTTTTTTCTTTAGTTGATAGGATTTCATTTTCATTCCTAATTTTGTATTTTTTTTTTACTTTTCTGCCTTTTCTAGTCCTTACATTTATTCCTCTTACCGGTTCATTGAGTACAACGGATCATTCACTTCAAATTTGTTCAATTTCTTTCTCTATTTTTCTTTTCCAATGTGGATTTTCATGTCTCTGTGACTGCTATTTTTTAATTTGATGTTTAATTTTTGAGATGCTGCTATAAATATATACAAGGGATCGCCCGTCGTCATCAATTTCAACAAACAAGGTACGTCGATATGGAAAGCAACATTTCAACTCAGTTATGTAAATTGAGTCTATAAGTCTGGTGAAATAAACATCAACAGAGGAATATTTCAAGGTAACTCTTTGTTTTCCTTACCATTTTGTATATCCCTAATAGCGTTAACCAGTGAACTGGCTATAAGATACCTGAAAAGAAAATAAGCCCTGTATTTTACATGGATGCCTTAAAGGTGTATGCTAGGAATGACAGTGAGTTGGAAGGTCTCCTAAAAACAGTAAAATGTTTCAGTGATGGCACTGGAATCAAATTTGGTTTGGATAAATCATCATAATCATCATCATCATCATCATCATCGTCATCATCGTCATCGTCATCGTCGTCATCATCATCATCATCATCATCGTCATGACCGTCATCGTCATCGTCGTCGTCGTCATCATCATCATCATCATCATCATCATCGTCATCATCGTCATCGTCATCATCGTCATCATCATCATCATCATCGTCATCATCATCATCATCATCATCATCATCATCATCATCATCATCGTCGTCGTCGTTGTCATCATCATCATCGTCGTCGTCGTCGTCGTCATCATCATCATCATCATCATCATCATCATCATCATCATCATCGTCGTCGTCGTCGTCATCATCATCATCATCATCATCATCATCGCCGTCATCATCATCATCATCATCATCATCATCATCATCATCATCATCATCATCAGTCTTTCGAAATCTGAGGAAGATGAATAAAAATCTAAATTTAAATATTTTATATTAAGTAAAATCTTCCAATTATTATAAATTGTAGATAAGTGTTTTAATTTTTATAAACAATGCATATTTATGTTTTTTAAAACAATGAACAGTTGTTTATCAAATGAATTAGTAAAAATTAAAAAAGTTTAAACGTTATATTTTATTGTTAATTATTAATTAAAAATGAATTTAAAACATTTCAAAATGTTGTAAATTTAAAATTATTTTTAAATATTTAAACAAAATTATGTATTTGTATTTACTCGGTCTGATAAAATTTATATTCAGAATTAAAAAAATCATTTTATTGAATTATTGGTTTTTCGTCTCAATTATTTACGTCTAGAAAGATCAATGAAGATTTCATGATTTTCCTATTTTAATCTGATTGATCTTATGTTGATGATTTAATAAACTCATGACAAGTTCTACGTCAATAAAATATTCATAGAAATTTTCCTATCGCCTCGTTAAATGTTTGAGCTTAACAACTTTAACAAAATATTGCAATAACAATCATAAATATGAATGCTGGTCATTATTTTAAGAAGTAAGGGGGTACAAATAAAAAGATTTGAATTTGACAACTTTTTCTATTTCAAGAAAACAGCCGTTATGTTCTCTTCTTTCTTTCTTTTTTTTATTACTTTCATTCTCTCACTGAAACCAAATAGCGTCTTTTCCCCTCTTTCCACACGATCAAAACGAAATAGTTCATTATTTATGAGTTATTAGCAGGGCGTAATGGTCATGTGAAATAACGAAGGGAAGCACACGCACAATTATAAGAGGATATTTATAATCATTATAAGATAAGATTGTAGAGCGCCAGATAACTGCCATCATTTTTACTCTGCGAGAATTCTCTGAAAAGTTCTTCAGTTGTGAGAAAGGAGTCTTGTTGACAACATCTTTTAAGAAGAGAATTTCCATTGACGGCTACGTCAATGTGCCAATAATAATAATAATAATAATAATAATAATAATAAATATTTGGTGGCACAAATAAAACATCCCTTGCTGTAAAGGGTAAGATGGGACATAGCAATTAATAACGAAACATCTTCATCTCGTATCGACCGCCGAAAGGTTAACCAAGAGTTGTGTCCCCTTAATCGGCGAATCCAGCCTGAAATCGAAAAATATTTTATTGCCTTCTACTGGTATTATTAATCCTTCAAATACAAATATTGAGAATGGATACCGCCAGAGGATAGACACAAATGACTACTAACGACTTCTAGCCAAATTATTATTATTATTATTATTATTATTATTATTATTATTATTATTATTATTAATAATAATAATGATAATAATAATAATCTTTGCCAAAGACGACAATGAGTTGAATGGTATCCACAATACTGTAAAATGTTTCATTGATGACATCGGTATGGATTTCGGATTCGATAAATGTGCAAAAGTAACATTCAAGAAAAGGAGAATTACAGAAACACATTCAATTGAACTAGATTTTGTCACAAAATTTAAAGAACTGGAACAAGAAGCTTATAAATACCTAGGTGTCAGCGAAGGAAATGGAATACAACAGACCCAAATGAAGGAGAAAGTAAGAAAAGAATATTTATAGTCGTGTGCTTCTGGTGTTAAATACAGAGTTGAATTCACAAAACAGAATTATCAGCCATAAACACTTAGGCTGTCCCTGTGGTGCAATAGAATTTCAACATCCTTAATTGGACCGTAGCTGACATTAACGGAACGGTTATCAAAACGAGAAAGCTTCTCACTTGCCACCGCAAGTTGATATTGATCGTTTGTATGTGCCCAGATCCGAAGGAGGCAGAGGATTAGTTCAACTAGAACTGTCTTATAAAACCACAACATTTGGTTTTCAAATATACCTGGAAACTATTGGATGATGATCAAAAGATGAACGTGAAAGAAATAAGAAAATTTATTCAGTAATGAAGGAAGCCAACAGATTCAAATAATAATTGTAAGTGGGTGAAGAAGTACAAATCAACCATAATGCACCTACTGCAGCGGCAAAGAACCTAAAATGAAAGCAAATGCAATTTTCCAAATGCAGAAAAGATGGCAAGATAAGTCTGTTCATGGTCAATACTCTTCCCGTATCAAACGAGCTGATGTAGACAAACCCTGTATCTATCAGTTGTTACGTTGTGCTGAGTTAAAAGCTGAGAGTTTTATTCTTGCTGCACAGGATTAATGCTTCCTAACTAGAAATTGCCAAGCACAGATACTGAAAATTGTGTTAACCGGAAATGCAGATTCTGTGATAAATATCCTGAAACAATTGACCATCTTGTATCAGGTTGCACAATGTTAACACCAGATGAATATAAAATGTCGACATGATAGATTCGGTCAATATTTGCACTGGGAAACCTGCATCTTTTACGGGAAGGAAACTACAGGAAACTGGTATGAACATCACCCAGACCCAGTTACAGATATAGGATTTGAAACAATTTTATGGGATTTTACAATACACACAAACTGAAAAATCAAAGCTAATCGCCCAGACATCGTAATAAAAAACCACAAGAACAGAATGTACTTTCTTATTGACATGGCTGTCCCTGCAGATTCGAATGTGTCTTTGAAGATCTTCAAAAGGTTATCAAAATGCAAGGATCTTGAAGTCGAAATTACAAAATTGTGGCACATGAGGACATCAATAATTTCATTTGTGGTTGGGGCTCTCGGATTGATTGGAAATGGTTCCGATAAAGTCATTGAAGGGATTCCTGGTAGCTCGATCTTTAATGAAATACAAAATATTGTACTCACAATGCAGTTCACACATTTCAAAGAGCTTTATCTATATAAAATGTGTGTGATTCTAGGGTTTTGGAATTTTTTGAATAAAAATCATAATTGGAAAATGTGATGAAGCCATTTCTGACCTTAGGTCTCTGGTTGGAACCCGGAGGGAAATGTGTATAGAACGAAAATAATAATAATAATAATAATAATAATAATAATAATAATAATAATAATAAAATGAAAAAATGAATATACCCACAGACATAACAATTAGTGAGATATGTGCACTGGAAGATATGAAAGAGGCACAAACTCGCAACCACTGAGAGAGAGTATGACTACAAACCAGACACAGATACCCAAAGTAACGATGTAACTATCCTCTGCGACATGCCAAATCAAGCTGACAGGAAAATAAAAGCCAACAGACCGGATATTATCATAAAGGACAAGAAATTCAGGAAGTGTATGCATATTGACAGAGTAGTACCATCTGAGAAAAAAACCTCCATGAAAATTGTCCAAATACCAGGACCTGGAGATCGAAATTAACATAATGAAGACCGAGTCTGGGCCTCGTGAGAAAAGTAATGGACAATTTTACTAACAGTGTCCCAGGTAACATCAACAACGAAGTTGCTCATAAGATTGCCCTACTCGGAACATCCTATATACTAAAAAAAGTGTTATCAATTAAATGACAATTCTTCTTTAGGGCCTAAGGACCATAGTTTGGATCCGGCTTTACAAGATACAAAGCAGGAAATCTAACATGCACAAATAATAATAATGATAATAATAAAAACGGTTGACCACATAGTATCAGGGTGCTCAGTTCTTGCTGAGGTAGAATGCATTATTAGACATAGGAGGCTAGGATAATATATGCATGAACATGTTTTTCCGAACTGTTGAACTATTGAAGTGCTGGATCCATGTTACCCCCACCCACAAATGATGTCACAAATGGTGATGGAGAGATTATACTGTGGAATTTCCCAATTCACAAAGACAAGAGAATTGGTGCAAATAGAACAGACAGAGTCATAAAAGATTTCAAGAACAGAACTTGTGTCGACCAACTGATGTGGATTCCACACAGGCTTCCAATGTTTCTAAAAAAGAATTTCAAAAACTGTCAAATTATAAAGACCTGCAAATCGAAGTAACAAAAATGTAGAAATATAAATCTAGAGTTTTCCTTGTTTTGATAGGAATGCATTGGGTATGATAAAGAAGAGGAGCGAAGATCATGTGAGTAAAATACCTTGACACATCGGCATCTCAGAAGTACGAAAATGGCTTTGTATGGAACTGCATACCAACAAGAGAGGATTTGTTAATTAGATACTTCAGAATAATCTCTGACAAGACATGATAACTTACATAATAATAATAATAAGGTACGAACATCAGCCAGAGGCAGCGGTAGAAAATGACAGTCACAAGATATTATGGGATTTCTCAGTCCTGGCTTATCATGCCATTGAAGCCGGAACGTCCGACCTTATTGTTATAAATGAGGAGAGTAGCAAGTGTCAATTTATTGGCTTTGTTGTTCTGCATCATACAAGAGTGTGTTAAGGCGGATCCTTCGCGCTTCCCTCCACCAATTCTTGATACAAGACTATGCTAGTCCGAGAAAGGTCTTTGGACCGAGGGATGACTCTGAGGTTCGATCTGCACTCGAGGAGGAAATCTGTCAGATCCCAAGGCCTACGATGGCACTCAGTCCTAGAAACAGGAGGAGTGATGTTATGGCGAGGGAATGCAGCCCTCGTACTCCCTTTCAAGATCGAATCTTCTGTCAACCTCGAGGCGTGTCGGTGACTCGCCAAGTGTAGCATTACCAGACCCCCTCCCCATGATAAGACGTTGGGCACAGGGTAACAGACAGGTACCGATGGTGACACTATCAAATGCCTTGGACTGATACAATTTGATCAGCGCGTCTTGTATGTCGTCTTTTAAACTCTGTAGGATCGTGCGGATCAGATGCAGTTTGCTCCGAAGTGTGTTCGTCCCTTCACAGAACTGGTCTCTGCTCGGCTCGCTACATAATATCGACAACTGACTACAAACTCTCCTACAGGATCTTTCCATAATCTTAAACTCTGTGTTTAAAAGAGTTATGAGCCTGCAATTATCTAAATCCCGCCTAACACCCTTGTCCTTTTTCAACAGCATATTCACACTCCTGGAGATTCGGTCGGGGACGGACCCCTGGAGAAACAGTTGTTGAACACGGCAGGTCAAAATTGGAACCAAGATGTGCGACAGCATCAAGTACAATTCATAGAGTAAACCATCAAGTCCCGGAGACTTGCCATTGCCGACCCTCTTCAATGCCGCGTAAACATCGCGATCCGTGATCTCACCGTCGCAGCGAACTGAAAGTCAGCCAAATAGCTGCGAAACTCTTCGTCACAGAGACCAAAGCTCCCAGGTAAGCCGGCTCTCGAAATGCCGCTGAAACGTCTCGCACATCCCATCAGCCGACCCCAGAGTGCACCCCTCCGGGGTATCGACCTTCCGAATGTAATAATCGTAACCTCGATGGATCTCTTCCTTGCGCAATTCTGCGTGCATATTCACGGTTTCGCCAGACATCTTGTTTAACATGCTTAACACACCCTGGTAGCCGCGCGCCCCAGGGGGTCCATAGTTAGGTCTATCTCTAGGGACACCTCAACCCAGCTACCGCTCGAGAAAGACTATCCTTAAGGGCCTTCACCTCGTTAGCCTTATCTATTGTTATATTCGGTGGTGAAGTACCTAATCCAATCCTTAAGCCTCTCCCACCACCTCTTCTCAATAACCGCCTCACTAATTCTCGCTGCACTATTCTAATCAACTGTTGCCGGAAGTCCCACCTCTCCAGCAAAGACAGATTGAACTTCCAGTATCAGCCATTCTAGGCCGAGAGGTTAACGCCACCCGTGCACAGACAAGTTATATCTGTTTATACAAACGTTGCTTGTTTTGTAATAAAAAACAAAACAAAAAAAACCGGCCGTCCTGGTAATGAACGCATCAAAACGGATGAAACATCGCCCGCGTGAAGGAATGCAACCAAAACGTGCTTAATATGGTGGTGATCTTGTTCATTTTCTGTTAGTTGATGAGTTCCTAAGGGGAGATAATCAAACAGCTTAGTATAAATCTTATGGAAATCTCCTATCTTTCTGTTCATTTCCCCGGGGCCGGGAATTTAATCATTTGTTTACGTAACCATCATCTCATGCGCTTTAGGGGGTCGCGGTAGATTCTGGATATTTTGCAGAATGTGCGCCTTTGTCGAAAGTACAGTCATTTGTAATAAAATGTTCTGCAAACTCCGTTGATGTTACTTTGTTGTTATTGTTATTAATAATAATGATGATGTCAGCAGCGCGATCATTCGGTTGTTGGTCATATGTAAATCGCAGTGATTTTGTCGTTGGTGTTAAATTCTTTTGAAAAGAACAAAAACAACAGAGAGAAAAAGTTTAAATGATAAAAAACCACGTGAGCGGCGATTATCTTTCGTCGAGATCAATTAACAAGATGGCGTGCCGGTTCATTTTGTCAACTCACTTTACAGAAGAGCGTTCTTTGACCCTCGTGATGAAGGCGAGGAGCCAACCCCTCCCCGACATATGAAACACAATTTTAGTCTTGCTCCCAGGGTGGACGTCATGAGTGACCCTATCCCGAAGTAATCTGATTCAGGTAAACTCTTATTTTTTTTATTTTTTTTACTTTACCACCTTTTTCTTCGGTTTCTTGAGGCGGAAAACATATCTGCGTTCCTTTCTGCGTTTAAACTTTCACAGGATCTCTGTTTTTCTGTTCAAAAGAGGCGCGGTTTGTCTTTGGATAGGACACAGCTCATCTGGTAAACGTGTCATATATTGAATCAGTTTCCTTTTCGTTTATCAGAGCCGTTAAAGAAATAATTTCGCCCGAGTTAAAGCTAAGAATATTGAAACCATTTACCTTCTTGGGGTTACAGAATTTAAGAAACGCTATAAAAGACATATTTATTAAAAAGACAAAAAGGGACACGGAAAAAATAGAACCATTAGCTTTAATTGACAGCTAAAGGATTTAAAATCTATTATTTCTAGTCAGCAAAATGCTCTGTGGTGTATTTCAAACACAAATTATGTTGGTCATAATCGATTTTTTCAGTAAAATCGATAAAAATCGGCCATTTTGACAGATATTTAAACAAAAGTTAATTCTCGGTTTTAAATCTTGCAAAAATAAAATATTTCTGAAACGTTATTTGAGGAAAATTAGCAAATTTAAAGTTAAATTAATCTCATTTGGAATAAATATTACTTACATATAGCATAAAATGTTGTATACAAACATTTCTTAACCACGTGTTCCTAGTTAAGTATGGTGAAGTAGACGATAACGTTTATAAGTAGAAGGGGTAAACCTTATAAGACGTGACCTTGTAATGATAGATTTATCGATTTGTACATCCATACTTCAGAAATTCTGCACGTACAAAAACAAATCGAATTTTAAAAAATATTCGTTAGATTGAATAAGCTTCACAATATATAATTAGTAAATATAGTTTTTTCTAAGAGTTATCACATTTAAAATGCATTTTAAAAGGTTTAAAAACTTTATAAATTATTCAATTTGAAATTGTAAAAAATGTAAACAAATCTTGTAAAAATTCATTTTTCATTCAAAAATTTTTTTTCTTCAGATAATATTGTCTTTAATATATATTATTCCTAAAAGCAATTAAAAGTTTCTTTAATTAAACAATGTCTTAGTTTTATTGCATTTTTATTTTTCGATTTAGAACAGATTTTCGATTAAACGGGGTCCAATTCTGCAAAAAAAAAAATAAATAAAAAAAAGTCGGTGATTTAAATTCTTCAATGAATTCTACTTTTAACCAATATAATCACTAAAGATTATCACGTTCAATTTCTCAAGTTTTCATAAAATTAAGTAAGGTGGGTAAAACACATATAAAAATATATATTTTTACCAAGGTTTTCTAATAAAAGAATTAAAAAATAATTTCATTCATTTGTGAATAAGTCTAGAAAATTTAATTAAAATCCGACAATTATTTGATTTTGCACGAATTCCCAAAGTAATGTGTTTGTCACCGCAAAAAAGAGGCTAACATTTGCTATGCTAAAAGTTAGTACAAGTGCTGACTCAAGAAAAACAAGTTTTTAATCAAAATTTCGAATGTTATAAAAAGGAGTAAATAATTTAACTAATATTAAAAAATATTTAGATTCTTCCTCTTAATAATAACAAAGGTTTTGACAATAAAACTGTTTTCATAACGTTTGGAGCATTTTTTCGTCACGGTATGCTGGTTTTTTAGCGATTCCGTGGAGTTACCTAGCTTTATATCATTAATTAACATTGACGCCATTTTAGAGGTGGGGACGGATGAGAAATAAAATAATAGTCTTGAGAATAAATGATTTTAAGATAGATTCAAGAGTTTCTTGTAGCGATTAGGTAATAATTATCAGGCCCGGTACAAAGGTATCGTGGGCCCCCATGGAATCTATGATACTCTTCTACATTCACTCTACTACATCTCAATTTTCATAAGTTACTATTCATATAGAATATACATTTTATTGTAACCTAATTATGTACAAAAATGGACCATAAGCAATAAAAGCGAACAACTAAAAAAATTGAAAAATAAATCCAATGTGTTTAAATACAAATTAGAGACATGTCATAATAGATCATTCCATCTTCAATAAATCAATGATGTCTTGCGGTAATTTTTAACATCAACTTGAGATTTTTCTTGTTAAAAAGTTGAATAATTTTAATACATTCATCATTATTGATAAAAAATAGTGAATTTTATATTGCGTTTTTTCGAGACTTAGCCTTTGAAAAAAAATTCATGGATTTGTCTGGATACTTCTGAGATGAGGTATTATGTACACTATTTACATTATTTGGACTATTGTCATCATCTTTGTCGCCATATTTATTAAAACGTTTCAGCTCTTCAGTATCTGTCTATATTTCTGAGATGAGGTATTATGTACACTATTTACATTATTCGGACGATTGTCCTCATCTTTGTCGCCATATTTATTACAACATTTCGGCCTTTCAGTATCTGTCTATATTTCTGAGATGAGGTATTATGTACACTATTTACATTATTCAGACTATTGTCCTCATCTTTGTCACCATATTTATTACAACGTTTCGGCCTTTCAGTGTCTGTCTGTATTTCTGAGATGTAATAAATATGGCGACAAAGATGAGGACAACAGTCTGAATAATGTAAATAGTGTCAATTCATGGATTTCGACAAAAAAGACAACCTCAGAATGATGTCAAAATTTGTGAAAATTTTTCATCCTTTAAAAATCAGTTGTGCTTAGTTTTTATTTGTAACGAATATAAATGGAGGTTGAACGAAAGAAAATGTTGATAAGATAGCAAGGGTCACAATGCACTGGCCGAGGCCTCCAATCAGGCTTACCCCTCTGTCGGAGGTGGCACCGGTCATAATAATAATAATAAAACAAAATGATTGACGTAATTCTTCCGATATTTTGCAACATCGATGAAAGAGCTCGATTTAAGAAAAGAATAAGAAAAGAGTTCCATATTCGACAGTCCATCGGTCTTCTTCAAGTTATATTTCAAAATTGCATACAAATATAAAAATATACAAGTCTTTGCAGAAACGTCGCTTGTTTTGAGAAAAAAACGGTTTTACTAGTAATCAATGAGACAAAGCAAATGAAACAGCGGCAGCGTTAATGGAGGGCAACTGAGACGTGAGTAACATGATGGGGTGTCGTGCCCATCGGGAAATCAAACAATTTAGTATAAATCTTAAGGAATCCTCCTGTCATTTTGTTCATTCAGGTTGGGACATTAGTAATTTGCATATGTAATTATCTTCGTGCTTTTTAAGGTTTATTGTTATTATTATTATTATTATTATTATTATTATTATTATTTGTATATGTTATGTTTCCTGCTTTGCATTATGTAGAGCCGGGTTCACACTATGATCCTTAGGCCCAATAGATGAATTGTCGTTTAATTGATAGCACTGAGAATATGGGATGTTCTTAGTAGAGCGATCTTTTGGGCAACTTGTATGTTGATGTTACCCGGTTCACAGTTAGTAAAATTGGCCATTCCTTTTCTCACGAGGCCCAGAGCTTTGATTACTATTCGTACAGTCTCAGTCTTCATTCTCCACATCCTGTTAATCTTGATCTCCAGGTCCTTGTATTTCAATTTCTCGATAATATTCATGGAGATGTTTCTCTCAGATGGAACTGCTATGCCAATAAGCATACACTTCCTGATTTTTTTGTCTTTTATGATATCACATCTGTTGGCAGTTTGAATTGGCATGTCCCAGGGGATAGTTACATCGTTATTTTGGGTAATTGTGTCTGGTTGGTGGTCATACCATCTCTCAGTGGTTTCGATTTTGTGCTTCTTGCATATCTTCCAGTGCACACATGTCGCTACTTTGTTATATCTGTGGATATATTCATTTCCTGCTAGTTCCAGACATCCTGAGATAATTGGTCGACAGTTTCATCATATTTTCTGCAGATCCTGCATTTTGGGTTAGTTCCACTCTTTATTATGTGACATTGATGGGATCTGGTTGCGAGTATTGGTCCTGAGCTGCAATAATTAGGCCTTCTGTCTCAGCTTTCAAACCGGTGCTCCCCAGCCACATCTGCTTCTTTCATTCTTTTTTAGATATTTGCCATGCAATGCCTTGTCCTCCCAGGTTTTTGTGATTTCATTTCGCCAAGTTGTTTTGTTTTCTGTTTTACTCGTTTGGCGCAGATGGTATTTGCTAGGTTTTTTGTTGGTACGGTTTCACGTATATTAACCCGTTTCTTGAAGAGTGTAGCTTCTTTTTTTAATGGAGTGGATTTGGTGTTTTACTATTGTAAGAAAGGATCCTTGTTTTTTATGAGGTATGCTTTCAATCCAATTGTTGTAGTTTTTAGAGTTAGTTCAAGTTGAATTAGACCTCGGCTTCCTAAAGCTCTTGATACGTACAGCCTATCAACATTATTTTCGGGTGGGGCATATTCATTTGGGTAAGCCTTTTTCTGGTCTTGGCGTCCAATCTTTTAATGTCATTCAACTTCCATTTAATAATGTTGAAGCTGTATGTTGCTACGGGAATAGCTAAGGTGTTGATAGCCTTCATTTTACTGGCGCCATTATGTTCGCTTTCTAGTATCAAATGCATTCTCCTATAATATTCTTTTCGGATCTTTTTCTTTATAATTGAATGTTATATTCTGTCTCCTTCATTAATTCTTAAGTATTTGTATGTATCATCTTGGTCTAGTTCCTTAATGCTGTTGATATGAAAGGTCTAAATCTGTAATTGTCGTTAGTTTACCGACTTTGAAGGTAGCTTTGGCCTATTTGTCGATTCCTAACTCCATCCTTATGTCTTCGCTGAAGGCTTTGACAATGGTGAGTAGGTTTTTCTGCTGGTTGTCATCCTTGTCAAAAAATCAACATATAATAGGTGATTCAGTTTGCCATTTTGTGACTTCTATCCGTAGCTACAGTTGTTCAGTAGGCAGCTAATTGGTGCTAAAGCCAGGCAGAAAAGTAGTAGTGACAATGGATCTCCTTGTAAAATCCCACTTTTGATGTTGATTACTCTCGATGTCAATGACCCGTTTGTCTGGTTTAGGTTTAGAGTAGTCTTCCAGTTTTTCATGCTCTCCGTTATGAATTTGACCCTTGTGAAGCCTACTCTGTATATTTTTAGGCTCTTCCCTATCCACGAGTGTGGCACACTGTCGAACGCTTCTCTGTAGTCGATCCATGCTATCGATAAGTTTCTTTTCCATGTTTTCACTTCTTCCAATATTGTTTTACTCTTTTACATCCCTTCTGTTCTGCTGGGAGTCATTTTTTCTCAAGGAAGTTGTATATCCTCTCGGTTATGATAGAAGTGTGGCTCTTGAATATTGTTGGTAGGAAGGTAATGGGTCTATAGTTCTTCGGGTTATGCGTCTCTTCTGTTTTTGGTAGTAGGTATATTACTCCCCACGTGAGCCATTTGGGCATTTTTCTTGGTTTATGATGATATCATTGCATGCCCGTGCGAGGTCTTGGAGAGTGCTAGATAGATTTTTATCCAAAAATTGTCTATTCGGTCTATTCCTGGTTCTTTCCAGTTTTGGGTTTTGCAGATTACAGCGGTTGTTTCCGTAATATTGATATCCGTCCATTTTTTGTACTCTCTATGTGTGTGTTGTTCTCGTTATTGCTTGATCCATGTAGCTCTTTCATTTATTGTATTTTTGTGTCCCTTGCTCAATTCAATTTCTTTTCGTTAATAAATCCCGGTAGGACATTTAGTTCTTTTATGAGCGTCTCGTTGTAAGGGTTAAATAAGTCCGGAGAGAAGATGCATCCATGTCGTAGGCTACTTTCTCATAAAATACATATAACGTGCAAAGAAGGCCTGAAGAATTCAACACTTCAACAGAAGAAAAACGGTCAATAAACTACTGGGAAAGTAGATGACTTAGAGCAACAAAACATAGGAAATTGTGGAGAGTCATGATTGTCCATGTCCCGAGAGGAAATGAGGGAGAGAGAGAGGGGGGTAAAATAGTGCATCTCCATTAAGATGCTATAGTGCATAACAGTATTGTTAAAAGTTTGACGAAATTGCTGCTCCATTAGACCGAAATTTTAATCATTCCACCCCAAGCAAGTTAATAAAGCCACTAAGAAGTAAGTGGTTACTGAGTGTGAAAGAATATGAGAAAAAGAAAATCATTATTAAGGCGAGAGAACAATAAAAGAAGAGGAATTAAGAAAACACAAGATAACGATTGACATTGCATTTAAATTTTAATTGTTTCTCTCCAAGCAAGGCAATAAAGCCACTCCCACGCAACAGGGGTTACTGAGTGTGAAAGAATATGAGAAAAAGAAAAAAATTATTTAGGAGAGAGAACAATAAAAGAAGAGGAATTAAGAAGACAGAAGATAACGATTGACATTGCATTTAAATTTTTGAAGATCAAAGTTGACCGGGAAGCAAGAACCCGGGAGACAGTTCCATGATGAGAGAAAAAAAAACTGCTAACATGGAAATTACGGTTACATTTTGCCATTTCAACTATAAAATGATGAAACCTTGAAAACATAATGCAAAGTCTTGTGTTCACTTTCTGTATATTTTGTTCAAGTATTCTAGTATTTAATTAAAATATATTTTTTAAGTATTAAAATAAAGACTTACTGCTGTTGATATGTGGTATATAATACCGAAATTTGAGCGACATTATCTTTACAAGATGAGTACCGCCTTTCATCGTCTTGCGTTGAAAATCGAGACTGTGGGGTGTGGTGCAATTGGTCAAAGTTTAAGAATTAACACGTTCTGTAGAAAAGGTGCGCCTTCTTCTTTCAGGAAGCGAACCCTGTTACGCTTCATCGCCCTGCATTTCCTTTTCTACCCGACCACAACTTGATTGCTGAGTTTATAGAGTTTATGCGTGCGTGTGTGTAAAACATAAGGTTATCGCTAATAAAGTCTACGTTCCGCGCGGAAGTTTTCAAGGGTGTGCTACGTCATTTATTATTTTTACGCTTTTTATCTTATCTTATTTTATTGTTTTGGAGATTACTACGCGAATTTATGGCTACGTTTGTAGCAGGTCTGCTTATAGATCACGTTTCGGACGCAGAAGTGCCAAGCTGACTAACCCTGTAGAATCCTACAGATCTAAATTTGTACAAATTTGGGGATCTACTTCTGGTAATTTTTAAAAAAACATAGCTCAAATTATAGAGAAGATTGAAAACTGCAAGTAATTCAGCTCAAATATTGTGATTTACTAAGCGTAGCTTAGATGTGGCACAAGGCCTAAAGTATGGAGCACCTAATAAGGATCGAACTCACTACTCAGTCGTAATTGATCTAGTGAGACAATCTGGCTAACCATTACGCCACGTCGAAGTGCCCCTCTTACTTTGAATATATCATGTAAGTGTCAAATTCTCCGAGCCGTCTTTCCTCATTATGTTTTCCAGAAATTTCAAGTGTCTCTTTCTGATTCTAAGTGTAAATCTCCTTTCTGTTTCCATTTCCCTGAAAACGTTTACAGGCCCTATCCATAGCAGAACCACATTTCTGCTGCTTCAAGTCTCTTCTTCATCTGAGAGGAGATCGTCCAGCATTCACTGCCATATAAGAGGATTGGTATTACATAGCATTGCAGAACTCTTTCCTTTGTTTTTAACAAAAATTTCCCATTTCTTGATATTTTGCTTAGCTTTTGGAAGACATTTAATGTTGCTTTTAATAAAGACACAAAAAGATTTGAGTCAAGATAGAAAAATAATCAGTAAGAAAAGCAGCTTTTGATCAGCAAGAAAATATTTGAAGAATCTGACTTTGCAGATGTAAACCGAGAGAAAAGATTCAAAATAGTAAGAACATCGGGTAAAGACATGCATTTAATGAAACTATCAACTTTAAGTTAACATCCCAAAGAAAAACGTATTAGTTGGGAAAAAGTACATGTAAGTAGTAATTTGTAGTGATGAATGTAGAGCTACATTGGATGCACCTGATAGCTGGACGTGGAGTTTAATTCTACATGTAAATACGCAACCGACACGATTTAGAGGACAAAAGAGGTGAGGTGAAGTAATTTTTTGTGTTAGTATGTTAGACAATAAAATTATAGGTGCCTTCAAAACTGATGATAGTGTCATGATAAATGCAGTTATGATTGTTGCCCACCTTGCCAAAACAATTTTCAAAGACAGCAATTTAATGAAATGACCACCATATATCTCCAGATATTAATTTAATAGAAAACCTGTGATCTTCATTAACAGAGCTGTATATGAGAGCGGACAACATTGAAGGAAAGAATATGGATGGGAAGCAATAAATACTGGTGTGGGTAACGCCATAGTTGAAACAGTAAAAATCAATGACTGAAAGATCGATAAAGGTTATAGAATATGAAGAAGTCCATATTAACTTGTAAAAACGATAAGCTTATAATTTCTTCAGGTATATAAGTTATTGTGTTAAGCAAATAGATCTAAATATCCTTTGCGTGTAGTGTAATCGAGTCTTCGTGCTAAGACCACGTAATTCCATAAAACTAAATTGTTAGTTTCCAATAAGTGTCCCGTTTATATGGAAGTTTACCGCCGATTGGTGAAGTGTACGAAATTTGCTAAACAAATCTCTGATAGTGTTAAACATTGTATATTTTCATTATTTACATTATTCGGACTATTGTCCTCATCTTTGACGCCATATTCATTACAACGTTTCGGCCGTTGTAAGCTCCGGCCTTCTTCAGGTGGTTGGAATGTCGAACTGAACCCTTTATTTCGCTCACTGGGGTAGACTGTCCTAGTTCCACGTGCCATGTTTTAATGGATGTCAGTTGTCAGTTATCTCCTGTTAATTCCCCTCTGAAAGTTCTCTACTGCCTTAACCGGGTATTGAACTCACACTCTTTGGGTCCTGTCACTGGATCTAACCAACGCCTTTGTCCTTGAGGACACATGGCACAGTTGATTTTATCACATCGGGGCGGTTTCCTGTGGAGCCCTCCCCTGGTTAGGTTAGACAAGCTTTGTGTACCTAGTTAATGTGAGTAAGTGTTGTTCCCGGCCACGTCTTTAGTTATGATTCAGGTTGAGATTCCCAACCTCCCCAGTTTGTTTTGACCCCTTTTTATCTCGTCTGGGTCAGCTTTATATTTTCCCATGCCCATATGATTTTTTATCTTTTTCCCACTCCCTTAGCGAGAGAGCTTCTTGATTTTGTCCCATTGCAGAATACAGCGGCCTTTCTGTTTTTGAGGCTTGGACGGGCCATACTAACATTAGTTATATTTAATTTGATTTGTGTCAATATTTCAGTTTGTTACTGGGTTCATCTCCATCCCCTCTCATTTTTTCATCACAGATTTTTATATATATTTTACTATCATTAAATTTTTATGACATGGGGCGCGTTTTGTAGGTCCCCCTAGAGAGGATGTGGTATTATGGTGCATGGAGGATTGATTGGTGATGGACGAGTTCTTGTGGTGAATGGGTAAATTATAATGAGTGAATGGGTCGTGAATCAGATTAGCTATAGGTATAAGATACTTAGTGTGGACCAGCCTTAACACCCCCTTTTTCGGCCTTGTGCCACAATTATGTAATTTTTACATGATAAATATCTAGAAGCTGCAACGAGGAACAATCGTTTATTTATATCATTACAAGAATTTATAAATAGGAACGATCAATTATTTTATCTTCATACCCTGCCTGGTTGCAAACGCTGCTGGTGGCGGTCCCGCCATAGCCACCGAAACCGTGATATCACCCCTGGTCGGCGGCTGATGAGGACAGGGTATCGCACGTGTTAATACACGTTGTATGTTAAAAAAAAATAAATGGGAAAACTTGGACCTTTTGTGACCGAAAAAAAACTTTTTTTTAACTACTTTTACACCTCAGCAATGTTTATTGTTTTAAAAAGCGATTTTTTGAATTGTAATATAAAGCCTAAACATTTGATAAAGGTTAATTTATACATTCATTTCTTTCGTTCTTGAGAATTAACAACAAAAATATTAAACACTAGTTTGATTTGGTTTATTTTGTTTTGCCGTATATCAATCTCAATGGATTATTTAATGCCGACAAAATTTTCTTATTGCCGGTAATAATTTTTTCCAAAAATGTATTGCTGGTAATAATGTATTTCTGGTAATAATTTTTTACAAAGAAATATTTTTGATATTAAAACCTATTTTTACACTTTCATAGTGTTTTGACCCGTTTAGTGGGTCAACTATTTGCCCATAGCTGGAACGCTAACAGGTGCCACCACCCCCAGTCAGGGTGGTCCTGGGAACACGAGCAATTAAAAGTTGGTTCCACGCTCCTCAAAACCTCCTGATCAGAGGCCTTGCTGCTGGACGTAGTTTATCGTCTTACCCAGGACGTGGATGTAGTTTATCGTCATACCCAGGACGATAAACACTATTCATTTATTAGATTGTTTATTTACAAGAATAATTTTATATTTACAACATTCTAAAAACTAATACAATTAAAATTAATTCAATGCAATGTTTATCATTTATCAATTTATAAAGAAATAAACATGAAAACAATATTGTATTCCTAAATTTATAAACATTTACTAAATTATTAAAATATATGAACTAACTATAAAGAAATCCTTATTATTTACCATTTTAGAAAGTTCGAATCAATTAGCAATCCATCGATATTTTGTCAACCATTTCAATAAACAATCTAATAACAAATTAGTGTTAATAAACATTTTAATAAATAAAATGTTTATTAGTTTTGTTGTCAATTCTCAAGAACATAAAAAATGTATAAGTTCACTTTCATATGTTTAGCTTTTGTTGCAATTCTAATCATCGCTTTTAAAAACAATCAACATTACCGAAGAGTAAAAATGATAGCGGTGTCCATGGGAAAAACATCCCGTTGAGACTCTTTTTTTTTGCAGGTACGAAGGTCCATGTTTTCCAAGATATGTTTATTTCTTATCCTCCATGTTGAAATTGGTTCCCTCTTAGTCGCGGTGTACAACTGTTTCAATTCATCGGTCAGCTTTTTCTATTTTTTTCTCCTCTTTATGATGTCAGGTGATCTGCAGGGTCAGTGAAAAGCTTAATTAAAACTGACAGACAACAGGTAAAGAAACCACATATAAATTTGGATGACAGTCAAATTGGAGAGCCACATATAAGAGCCAAGTCAGAAAGAGTTTATATAGAAAGTGAATTTCTTGTGGGTCACATACAAAATACGCCCCCAAAGGCTCTCCCCTCTTTTTAATAATTGATATTATCAGTTGCAACTCATATTGGCCAGATATCCGGAAAAGTTTTAGCGGCAATGAAAAGAAGGAATTTGTTAAATAAAATCTGATATAGTGAATGTATATCCTTATATGTATTTCTGCGTGCATATGTCTCTATATATGTATATATATGTCTATATGTATGTATATATGTCTATATGTTTATATGTAGTATGTTTATACGTATGCAAGTATATATGTATGCATGTTTGCACACACGTTCTAAGCACGTTCATATCTATCTATCTATCTATCTATATATATATATATATATATATATATATATATATCAGTCTCTCTCTCTCCCTCTCTCTCCCCCTCTCTCTCTGTCTATATATATATATATATATATATATATATATATATATATATATATATATATATATATATATCCCATTCTATCTCTTGTTCTATCCCAATCTCTCTCCCTATATATCCTAGCCTCTCTTTCTCTCCCTCCACCTCTCTCTCTATCGATCTATCTCAGTCTTTTCCTTTCTCTCTCTATCTCAATCTGTCTGTCTGTCTCCTCTCTCTCTCTCTCTCTCTCTCTCTCACCTCTACTTATGAAAAACTCGCCATAGGAACAAAAATTTGTCAGAAAATTCGTTTTCACTTACGAATGAATTTCGACTTACGAAAGTAAGATTGGGTTTCCCGCCAATGCATTTCCAACTCGATATAAATGTACCATAAATATTTTTTAATCTTATCTAAATATACTGTATTTTATATTTTAATGTTTTATCTATTATATTATTCTATAATTTATATATAATAATATAATACTGTAGTATTATACAGTATTACAATACTTTTTTATACTCTACGGTACTCTAGTAAATATTTGCAGATGTATTTTATACTCTATTTTTATTCTTAAATTTTTATGTTTCATATACAGTGTACATTATTACATCATAATATATTTTATATACAGTACTGCATTATATTATTATACAGTACATATTTCTATAGAGTTCCATCACACTAGATGCAGTGTGATGCAACGAACATTGCATCATCCTGTTCAGTCCTCTTTATTACCTCATCGAATAAACATTTGTAGTGTACACATATTTGTGATTATATTAGTGTAAGTGTAAAAAACAGTTAATAATGTGCACAAATTTATGTACAGTAATGAATACTGTATTTTTTACATTACTGTACAGTAATATGTAAATTTTATTCAATTTTATTGAATTAAAAGGATATAAAATGTGACAATGCTAAAATGTCTAATCTCTATGTAATGTAAAATGTGTTTTAGTTTAATATACAGTGAATAACCATTAAGTTTTAAATTAATATCAATCCAGTACAGTAGAAAAATGTAAAAAAAAAAGGTTTAATTTGAGTAATATAAAAAGTATAAAATGCAGGCACAAACGCAGTAAAATAAACTACGTATCCAGTTCAGGATTTGTACGTTAGATTTCATCACTGCAGTTTATTCCTTTACATTTTTCCAGACAGTTACTGTACTTTACAATTTAATGTACTACTGTAAATATTACAGTACATGTATAATAAATTTTAAATTTTACTAGGTAATTTTTTGATAATTTTTAAACCCACGATGTCACCCAAGAAGCTGATTGCTACTAAGAAGAAGAAAAAAATATCCGTGCAAATGAAGAAGTTCATTCAGAAGGACGGAGAAGATACTCATATTTCTGACCTTGCCAATCTATAGAAACGTTCAGTATCAACAATTTGTACCATCCTAAAGAACAAGAGAGAATTAAAAAGGCTTGATTTAACCAAGGGAGTTAGCATAATTACCAAGTATCATCCAAAAGCCCTAGAAGATGTTGAGAAGCTGTTGTTGGTGTGGATGAATGAGAGGCAGATACAAGGTGATTTTGTGTCTGAAGATATTACACATGCAAAGGTAAGGGCACTGTACGTAGATCTTATCAGAAAAATACCAGGCATGTCTTCTGAAGATGAAAATGCATTTAAGGCAAAAAGAGGATGGTTTAAAACTTTTAAAAAGAGAACCGGCATCTACAGTATAGTGAGACATGGAGAGGCTGAGAGCTCTGATAATGTGACCGAAAATACAAACCTGATCCTAAAAGAATTTCGGAAGGATCACTTCAATATCCTAAATTGCTTAAATCTCAGTGATAAAGCCTGGGAAAGAGTCACAGTGATATATTTATTTACATTATTTGTGTGCAATCTTTAAAAAAGTACTTTAATTTTGCATAAAATACGATTTTTATTGATTTTTATATCCATATTTTGGGGGACTTGGAACGAATTAATTTAATTTCTATTATTTTAAATGGGGAAAATTGTTTCAACATACGAAATTTCCAGTTAAGAATCCACTCCTGGAACGGATTAAATTCGTAGGTCGAGGTTCCACAGTATATACAGTGTGTGTGTTTGGGGGGGGGGGGACACGTATTCGTAGAAATAGAAATTTTTAATTTATTTTATTTTAACTAATGAATAAAGATACTTTTCATATAATTAACTGTACACAGATGCATAATAACTGAATATGCAAAGAAAACAAACAAATTTTGATTTAATAGAAATAAATCCCATTTATCCATTTTAATGGGTAAAACAAGTATTCGTACAATGCAAATTTCAGAGTTTAAAATTTTTAAATTGCTTTAGTACTCTAGATTATTCAAATGGGATATTCTAGAATGTTCCAATAATGTTATCAGTAGATATTTTTAGCCTAGATAATACAAACATAACATTCTGCAAGTGATATACGTGCAAGAAGGTTATCATCATGTCAAGGGGTAAAGAATTGACAAATTCGCAAAATGAACTGATTGTTAAGCTCTGGAAAGAAAATAAAAGTTACAGGAAAATCTCAGACAACCTGAATATTCCACTTACTACCATTAATTTATGCATTGCAAGGTATAAAAAACTCAAAAATATTTAAAACCAAAGAAGAACTGGTGCTCCACGGAAGATTTCTCCATGATCTTCGAAGAAATTAATGCATCAAATTAAACAAAATCCAGTGGTTACTCATCAAGAGTTGCAGGATGATTTAACTTTTATCAGGAATCTGTGTCACTAAACAGACGATAAGCAATGAAATTCATAGGAGCAATCTAAAGTCACGCTCACCTCGGAAAACTCCATTGCTATTGAAAAGACACAGAGATGACTGGTTGAAATTTGTTCGTGAACATAAGGATAAGGAAAAATCGTATTGGGAAAGAGTATTATGGACAGACGAAACCAAAACTGAGTTGTTTGGATGTAATTCTAGAAATCATTTATGGAGGAAAGATGGTGATGCCTTCAAACAAAAAAACACAGTTTCAACAATGAAATTTGGTGGTGGCAGCATTATGATTTGGGAGTGTTTTTCTGCAAAAGGTCCTGGCACGATATCAATAATAGATGGTAGAATGAATCCCTCAGCATATCAAAATATTCTGGAAGCAAATTTAATGATTTTGGTTGAAAATCTTGAACTTCCTCCTGATTGGATCTTCCAATGAAGATAATGATCCTAAGCACACTGCAAAATCTACGAAGAAATGGCTTGATGAAAATAATGTAAATATCCTGAAATGGTCAAGTCAGTTCCTAGATTTAAACCCAATCGAGAATCTGCGGCGTAATTTGAAAATTCCAATTGAGAGCTCCAACAAACATCCCGGATCTGAAGACCATTTGCAAAGAAGAATGGAACAAAATACCAACTAAAATTTGCAAATAATTGAGAACTACAAGAGGAGGTCAGTTGCTGTAGAAGTGAATAATGGCGATTCTACAAAGTATTAAATGAAGATTATGTATTCTCTTTTTGTATTGTACGAATACTTTTTCACTCATTAAAATGGATAAATGGGATTTATTCATATTAAAACAATTTTTTTTCTGTTTTGTATGCATATTTAGTTATTATGCATGTGTGTACTGTTAATTATATGAAAAGTATGTTTATTCATTAGTTGAAAATACAATAAATTAAAAATTTGTATGTGTGCGAATATTTGACCCCCCCCCCGTATATATCAGTCTGTGAATATCTATTTATTTCAGTTCGGCGCTAGACAATCTTGGGTGTCAGCCTGCCTGATGGCAAGTGGGTCCCTGATGGATTGCGCCCCCTATATCAAATAAAAATGCAATAAAGAAACAAACGCAGACAACTGTTTTAATAATGAAAATAAATAAGGACATTATAAAGTTATTTGCACACTGTCAGTTACTCTTAAGTTCAATGTGAGAAGACATTTCCAAAGCTGAAGATCATAAAGACAAGTTTAAGACATTCGCTATCCGAAGAAAATTTGGAATCATACATTTTGTTATCCATTGAAAAGAAATTGTTAGATGAATTGGATGTAGAAGCAATTATTTGCAGATCCAAACAATCATCTTGTGAATTCAAACAATTGCTCTTAATATAGTGCACTGGGTTAGGGTTTTGAACTGTTAATGTCTCGTTTGGGCAGTAAACTATTTAAAAATATCAACCAATTACTTGAAATTTAAAAAAATAAATAAAAGCTTAAATTATAACATTCTGTATTTACATTTGGTATCTACTGGCAACTAATATGCATAGTACATGTAGACTGTAATTACTAAGAAATACAGTTTTTTCACAAGAATTTTAATAGTACCCTTTTTTCCATATGCATTTAAAAATGTTATTTATTCGTATGAAAATGAAAGGATGACATTAGAGATGTGGGTGGGCCCTGTCTGGGTCTTGTCTTGTATCTATCTATCTATCTATCTATCTATCTATCTATCTATCTATCTATCTATCTATCTATCTATCTATCTATCTCAGTCTGTTCATATCTATCTATCTATCTATCTATCTATCTATCTATCTATCTATCTATCTATCTATCTATCTATCTATCTATCTATCTCAGTCTGTTCATATCTATCTATCTATCTATCTATCTATCTATCTATCTATCTATCTATCTATCTATCTTAGTCTGTTTCTATCTATCTCAGTCTGTTTCTATCTATCTATCTATCTATCTATCTATCTATCTATCTCAGTCTGTTTCTATCTATCTATCTATCTATCTATCTATCTATCTATCGCAGTCTGTTCATATCTCTCTATCTATCTATCTCAGTCTGTTTCTATCTATCTATCTATCTATCTCAGTCTGTTTCTTTCTATCTATCTATCTATCTATCTATCTATCTATCTATCTATCTATCTATCTATCTATCTCAGTCTGTTTCTTTCTATCTATCTATCTATCTATCTATCTATCTATCTATCTATCTATCTATCTACTTTTGTTAGCAGCTGGTGGCGTTAAATTCTCGCCCAAATCAAGATGTTGATAATCAAACTTGAAAAATGTCACGCGCTTTGTTCACTTGCAAGTTTGCAGGTCCACAGTCTTCCTTTTCCGCAGTCAGTTTGCGTGTGTATTTGTACATTCTCTGATATTCGTGTTGCGTGTGATTGTTTGTGTATGTGTAAGTGTACGCGCGTATGTGTATGTAGGTGTGCATGTGTTAGACGAGTTGAAATCGAGAAGGAGAGTTTTTTGCAGTTGTAAAACTGCACTTATTTTTGCGGTGTCAGTCAATTGCTTGTCTCATTCCAGCCGTTCCTAAAAGCTGAAGAAAAACAGTTCCTAGTTTCTAAGAGGAAGAATTGTTTCATAAATCAAGTCGAACTTTAAAAGACGGTCCACTTATAGAAATTTTAAATAATCTTTATTTCCTTAATGTCGTTTCAACGCGTCCGGATTTGGCGGGGAAAAGAGAGTTTCCAAGTGATTCAAAATGTCTTTTTGGTGCGAAACATTTTCATTCACGTAAGCGGAACTAATATCCAAGAGACGATAAATCATGGGGCTAAGAATGAGGGGAAGGATGAAGAAAGAGTAAAAAAGAACTAGAGAAGAAAAAGAGAGTACGGAGGAAGATAGAGAAAGAGAAGAAGAAAGAAACCAGAGAAGGAAAGGGTGTATAAAAGAGGAAAGTGAGAGAGAGAAAGTGAAGAGAGCAACTGGAGAAGAAAAAGAGTGTATGGAGGGGGAGAGAGAGAAAGAGAAGAGAGAATAGATGGAAAGAAAGAAAGAAAAAGTGTGTATGAAGAGAGAGAGTGAGAGGATAAGAAAGAGGAGAAGGGAAAGTGTGTATGAAGAGAGAGAGAGAGAGGATGAGAAAGAGGAGAAGGGAAAGTGTGTATGAAGAGAGAGAGAGAGAGAGAGGATGACAAAGAGGAAAAGGGAAAGTGTGTACGAAGGGGGTGAGAGAGAATTAGGTGGGAAATGGTAAAAGAAAAGAGTGTATGAGGGGGAGAGAATGTGTATGTGTGTGAGGGAGAGAAAAAGAGAGAGAGTGTGATTGAAAGATTAGATAGATAGCTAGATATGAACAGCTTGCGATTGTATCTATATATAATACATATATATAATATATATATATATATATATATATATATATATATATATATATATATATATATATATATATAGACAGATAGATAAAGAGATATAGCAAGCTGAGATAGATAGATAGATAGATAGATAGATAGATATGAACAGATTGCGACAGATAGATATGAACATACTGAAATAGATAGATAGATAGATAGATATGAACAGGTTGAGATAGATAGATATATAGATATGAAGGAAGAGAGCGAGAGATAAAGGTGGGAAAATGGTAAAGGAAAATAGTGTATGTGGTGAGAGAGAGAGAGAGAGAGAGGAAGGGGGAGAGAGAGGGAGGGAGGGAGGGAGGGAGGGAAAGAGATTATATGGAAGGAAGAAGATGTAAAAAGAAGCAAAAAGTGAATTTAAAGAAGGACACTGAATGAGAGACTTGAGGAATGTTAAGAAAGGGAGAAAGAAAGAATAAGAGGGAAAAAGAGAGAAAGAGAAAAGGAAAGAAAAAAGAAAAAGAAGTGAAAAATAGGAAAGAAAGAAGAAACAAACCAAAGACAGAAAGAAAAATGATATTAAGAAAGAATGAAGGAGGAAAAGAAGGAGAGGAAAAGAAAAGAAAGAAAGAGAAATGAAAAACAGGAAAGGAAGAAGAAGGAACACACCAAAGAGATTTCATTTTTTTATAGAAAGAAAGAAAGGAAATGTTGGAAAATCTTAAGGAAGGAAGAAAAGAAGAACGAAAGAAAAAACAAACAAAGAATGAGAGAGAAAAAAAGGAAAGAGTCAGAGAGAAAAAGAATGAACGAAAGACCGAAGAAAAGAAAAGAAGAAATGAAAAATAAGAAAAGAAGGAAGAAGGAAAGAACAAAGAAAAAGGTCTTTAATCTTTTGACAAGGGAAATTGGTAAAATATTCTTTTGCGTTCAAATCGTTAAATCGTTTTCTTTCTGTCAGTCTTAAAACTTTTTGATTTCATTTACGACTTTATCTTTCAAGTTTGATGTCCGAAGAAAGAAAGAAAAGGCAGAGTGGAGTGAAAAGAGAGAGAGAGAGAGAGAGAGAGAGAGAGAGAGAGAGAGAGAGAGAGAGAGAGAGAGAGAGAGAGAGAGAGAGAGAGAGAGAGAGAGAGAATTGAGGAGTAATAGAGGAAAAGAAATACATAAAGTTAACATGAGAGAAGGAGGAGGAGAGAAAGATCATGGTGTTCATAAAGTAATGACGTTTTATTAGAAATATAGAAGTGAAATTTATTTAAATATTATTTATCAAATATCTGTAATCACCTTTTTTTTTTCATGACTGAAATCCACCGGGAAGCCACATGCCACATTTTCGATTTCCAATAGAAAGAAATTTGTTTTTATTTCCCAAAGAAAAATATCTGAAAGACCCTTTTCAAGTTTCTATTTGTTTGTAAATGTTTTGCTATGAAATGTTCAAGTGATGAAAACAAATGAAAATCTGTAGTGGCTTTCAGGTTTTAGGTCTCTGGTTGGAAGCCGAAAGAAACTGAGTATACAACAGAAATCAAAGTAATTACTACTACTACTACTACTACTACTACTACTACTAGTACTGCTGCTGCTGCTACTACTGCTGCTACTAATAATAATAACAACATCTCAAGACAAAAACATTTTCTGATGCTATTGTGGATTTAGAAATGCTATCAAAATGAGCAAATAAATTTGTGGGTCAAATCACTGGTATCGGGAATTTCAAAACATCAAACGCGTGGATACGTTTTACATGTTGCATCAATTTCTCTCCATTTAGTGAACACGGTTCGGGTTACAAAGATGGTGCGATGGGTAAATTGTCGCCATTTTATATTTTTAATTTCGCGCATGCGCGTTGTTTCTTTTCGATTTTGTCGACTGCAGGTCGACAAAATCAGTAGGGTCAGTTGAGCATTGTCTGTGAGAAAAAGAGTACCATGACACAATTCACTCCGCCAGAAATTTGGAAACGGCATGCTGTACTGCTTGGCATTCGCACCGGAAGCCCCAATATGTACATTTCAGAGTATTTGGGTGTGTAGATGATTCGGAAAGAGTTGGATGAGTCTAATGGTGATCACGAAGGTGTTTGGAGTGATCACTAGTAATGGTAACGTTATGCTTCCATTCATCTTCTCACGGGGCATCAGAGTCAACACAGAGGCCTACACGAAGTGCCTTGAGGAGGTAGTGCTGTCCTGGACCAAAAGTCTGGTTGCTGGAAGACCGTATGTTTGACAACAGGACCCTTCACTATGCCACACAAGCAGGAGAACCCAGTTATGGCTGTCAGACAATTTCTGCAAGCTCATCACCCCTTACACCTGGCCACTTAACACCCAAGACAGTAACTCTTTTGATTATTATGCGTGGGGCGCAGTTGAGCGAGAGACCAAGAAAAAGAATTGTAACACGAAAAGATGAACTGAAGGCACGGATTATGGCAGCATTCACCAACTTAAACAAGGAGACCGTCCAGAAGAGTAGCAGGAGATTCCGAATTCGTCTGGAGACCGTCGTTGAAGCCAATGGCGTTTTTATTGGATTAAATTTTCTCTTTAGTATTTCAAGATATTTTTGCGTAATTTTGGTAAATATATCTGTTAAAATGTGATGTCAGTGTTATTTTCATTTTGGTTTCATTTAGATGACAATTTATCCATCGCACCCTATGTTTGCCTTCCTGATTGCGTGGCGCCGTATTTGTTTGCATCTTCAAATGATGTCTTTTGAAGCGTCTCGTTGAGACTTGGGAAAAACTTGTACCACCAGAGCAAAAGCAAAAAAAACAAACAAACTCAAAACAACAACAAAAACAATATTAATAACAACAGTTCTACTACTACTACTACTACTATAGAATACAGCATCTGCATTTTAGGCTAACAATATTTTTCAGTTTGTGTACTTGGTAATTTTTAGTTAGCAATCATTGGTCCTGTGTAGGAAGAAGAAAACCTTCGGCTTCAGCTTTTAACCCTGCGCTACGAAGTCACTAATGGTTTGTCTACAGCATCTTATTTGGTAAGGCCAGAATATTGACCAAAAGAGGCTTATCTTGCCACCGTTTCTGTATCTGATCCATTGCATTTGCTTTTGTCTTCTTTTTTGCCGCTGCAGTAGGTGTATTATGCTCTTTAAGTGTGCATTTCTGCACCCATTCAAGAAATGCACAGTAAAAAATGTCATGATGCCATTTCTGACCATAAGTCTCTGGTTGGGAGCCGGAAAGAAATGAGTAGACACCAACAATCAAAGCAAATAAAATAATATTAATAATTGTACTCACAAGTACAGCTCACACCTTACGAAGGGCTTTATCTATATAAAACATGTGTGATCTTAGTTATTTTTTGTTTTTTTTAATGCTCAGTGGAAAATGCCATGATGCCATGTCTGATGTTAGGTCTCTGGTTGGGAGCCGGATAGAAATGTGTAAACACCTGATGTGAAAGCAAATAAATTAGTCATAATAATTGTACTCACAGCTCACACCTTACAAAAAGCTTTATCTATGTAAAACGTGTGTCGTGATGCCAAATTAAAACTTAGGTCTCTGGTTGGGACCCGGAAAGAAAGAAATATACACTAGAAATCAACTGAATAATAATAATAATAATAATAATAATAATAATAATAATAATAATAATAATAAACGAAGGGCTTTATCTATGTAATTAATTAATTAATTTTTTTTTTTTTGCAGTGGAAAGTGTCATGATGCCATTTCTAACCTTAGGTCCCTAGGCGGGACCCGGAAAGAAATGTGTAAACGCCAGATATCAAAGGAAATAAAAATAATAATAATAATATTAAAAGAAAAAGAAAGAGAAAAGAATGAAGAATATACATTAGAAATCAACTGAATAATAATAATAATAATAATAATAATAATAATAATAATAATAATAATAATAATAATATTATTAAAAGAGCAAGAGAGAGAAAAGAAGAATGAAGAGGCATAAGACTTTGAGTGTGAAAGAGAGAAAACAGTGAAACCAGAAATAAAGAGCAAAGAAAAAATAGAAAGCAAAGAAAATCTGGAGCTTTGGAAACATTAACAAAGAAAGATGAATTTTGGACAAAACTGGTGCGACGAAAATGTTTCGTTTGCCTTTGTTCAGTTCATTTTGGGAAGGGCCAAAGGACTTGTTCGATTTGCTGCTCGTGACATTCACCTACCGATCATTGCTTGTCTTTCTTTTTCCTTTTGAAAAGAAAAAAAAAATGAAAGCAACCAAATAAACCAAACGATGAACAAAGTCGGCAATAAATCATCTCAAAAATAGTTTCGTTGCTTAAACCGGACGTGGTTATTGGAGGGTAAAATGGCGCCGGCATCTTGGCCAACCCAAATAGGGGAAAATTGCGATGTGAGATGCTGAACTAGAATAAACCGTTTAGCATGCAACCGGAGATAAAGTAAGAAAGATATTTACTCAGTTTTGGCACAAGAATATACTAATGAGATCTCCCGAGAGAACTAATGCCGTTACATTAGCAATGTCTGCGAGATTAACTAATTATCACTCTACAGCCAACACTGTGTACATGTAGTATGCATTGTAATATAGAAGAAAATATAGTTGTCTGTAGCAAGACTTGAACCGGTTTAAAACCGACAGAAGACGCGTCTGAACATTAAACAAAAATAAAGACTTTCCAAAAAGAAGGAAACTTGTCGAGTCGCCATCTTTTCGAAAAGACAACAAGAGACAAAAAAAAAAAAAAAGGAAATGGGCGGGAAATGTGAGAAAGGCTACTGAGAAATTTTTTAAAATCAGTTTATCCCAAGAAAGGCGATAAAAAGAGTCAAAAAGAGAAGGCATTATTGAGGAGAAAAGACAATAAAAGAATGAGACTCAAAAAGATATAGGGTGACAATTGGAGTTACATTTAAATTATACAAAATCGTAGTTGACAGGAAAGCAAGAAGCTGGAAGAGGGTTCCCACAAGCGAGATTCTACCAATCTAGTACCACGGTTAAATTCGTAATGTTTCGGTGCCAAAGAGGAAAAAATATTTATTTTAAATAATACAAAAGGCCAAAAGTGGGGGATAGAGAAAGGCTAGTCTTCAATCTGTCTTATCTTAAACTTAGTTAACCACGATTATTGACCGAAAGATACCACAGTATTTCTTACACCAAATCAGCACATTCTTACTTACCGTTCTTACTACAGTCACCATAATACCTCAGGTCTCTATGTAGCTCTAACTAGTTCCAATGTACAATTTGTCTTTGAATAAAAATAAAAACACTAAAAAATAGGAAAGCTCATCAGAACAATTGCTATGAAAATATTTATAGGAAAGACACAAGGAAGCTATTTTACGGCGGTGGGAAAGTGATTGAGACCGAAATGACAGGTCATGACCGATAACATTGCAAATTCTTTGGATTTTGTCATGGCTCAATAGATATATAGCAGAGGCTGGGTCGGTCACGTGTCCAGAATGCGTCCCACTCGACTCCCACGTATCATTCTGTTTGAAGAACTCGTTAGCAGCAGAAGACTACGCGGAAGTAAAAAATGACGGTTCAGAGATCAGTTGATGACATCCCTTGACACAGGCCAACATCGACTCTGTGATCTGGGAAACCGTTGCTGTAAATAGGCCTTCCTGGCGTAGGATCACCCGGTGTTGGGACTGAGACTTTCGAATCAACCGTCAAGAGGATCTAAGACGTGCCCGACTCGCCCATCCACACTCCTACTCACGACTCTTCAGGAGTAGGCTGGACTTTCATATCCATCTCCATCACCGTCACCAGAAAGGGAAAATGGAA
The DNA here is from genome assembly GCA_964036315.1 of Acanthosepion esculentum. Classification (NCBI taxonomy): domain Eukaryota; kingdom Metazoa; phylum Mollusca; class Cephalopoda; order Sepiida; family Sepiidae; genus Acanthosepion; species Acanthosepion esculentum. The sequence goes on from OZ038516.1 coordinate 72,740,935, forward strand.
TAAGGAGAGAGGATGACGATCCCGATGGTCGGATCCGATCAGGTGCTGACTATTACTAAAATGTGTTTTCTCAACAATTAAATAAAGGTCAGAACCAGTGTTTTCACTGTGTAAAACGTCGTATCATGATGATTAATCCCTCAGATCTCTGTTTGGGACCTGGAGGGGGTGTATGAATATATACAAACATCAAAATGAATAATAATAATAATAATAATAATAATATTAATAATAATAATAATAATGTAGACTATTTTCGAATCAAACCAAAGAATCATTCAATGACTCTAAGGAACATGTCAGAAATCTACTTAACTTTACTCCGTTAATTGCACCATAGAGTTACACATGTTGGGTATCCATTGACTGTTGTAGCAGAAGGCAAAGTTTAATAAGTAAAATAATAATAGTTTTAAGTCCCCTGAAAAGTATCATGTACTTTTCTTCTACTTAGCAACTCATTAACATTAACATCGACATGAGGATAAGTCAATTAGCTAACTTTTGAAACAAAAGATCAACGACACAGTACCAAAGCGAAGGACAATCCTACCCGTACTAACTGCAATTTCCGATCACTTACAGGCCTCAAATATAAAGTCAGGAAAAATAGGACTTCGACATTAATCTTCTCTACCCTTTCGCGAGACAGGCTGGCCAACTCAACTCTAATCGTCAAAGAACTAATCAGGTCGACTTCCTGCTACAAAGAAATAGGGGTCTTTCTCTTCCAATGTACTGCAATCTATAAACTCTGTCTCACAAAAAGGAAACAAGTTTATATACAAAAGAATATAAACCTTTCAAAAGACAAAAAAATAAAAAAAAAATTAGAAAAAAAAGTTTCGCTAAGTATTCGTTCATTTTGAATGTAAAAACCAACCTTCTGTGCGAACCTCCACAAAATGTAAGAGATTTCGAGCAGTTTAAAATGGGAATTTTTATATTTCTCCCACCAATTTTCACTTTCCGTCATTTGGCGTAGCTATAAAACAAACAGAGAATTGTCTTATAAAAGATAATCGCGTTTCTCAACAAAAGGAATCCAACCGTTCTTACAGCGTCTGTTTAAAAGTCGACAATCTGTTCTGAAATAATAACTGGTTTTTACTCAAAAACGAGACTTGAAGAAAGTTCATTCAACTCGTCGACAAAAAATCCGGAAACCGACAAAAGTGATTAGTGAGCGTTGGAAAAAAAAAAAAAAAACGAAAAAAAAGAACAAAAAACATAAATAAAAAGGAATGAAAAGAAAAGGAAAGGAAAAGAAAAGGAAAGGAAAAGAAAAGAAAGTCCCAAAGAATAAAGATTCCATGTCTTGATAAAAATTCCTTTTCTGACTTAAATCATTTGCGATACCTGAGGTATTTCTCCCTTTTTGCAAGCTATATCTTTTTTCACTTTAATCTATCTATCTATCTATCTATCTATCTATCTATCTATCTATCTATCTATCTATCTATCTAAGTCTGTTCATATCTATCTATCTATCTATCTATCTATCTATCTATCTATCTATCTATCTATCTATCTATCTATCTATCTATCTATCTATCTCAGTCTGTTCATATCTATCTATCTATCTATCTATCTATCTATCTATCTATCTATCTATCTATCTATCTATCTCAGTCTGTTCATATCTATCTATCTATCTATCTATCTATCTATCTATCTATCTATGTATCTATCTCAGCATTTCAACTGTCCACATTTTCTCTTCTTTCTCGTTTTCATGCTTTCTTTAGTTCTTTTTTGTTCTTTCTTCCATTTTTATACATTTTTCTTCTTTCTCTCTTTCTTGCATTCTTTTTCTTTTTTCATTCTTTCTTTCTTTCATTCATTCTTTCTTTCTTTCTTTCTTCTACATTGAACTCTCTGTTTACATAAATCCCTCCTCCGTTTCAGATCAAATCAGTCAGCCATCCTCACCATCCTCTCTTTTTCTTTCTCTCTCTCGCTCTCCCTTTCGCCACATTCTTTACCACCTTGGCTATAATAAAAGGCGGTAGCCTTTAGGTTAAGGGCCTTCCATTTATCCACCTTCTTACGTTTATTGACATAAAAAATACCGCTGCTGAAGACCCACACATGACGACACCTTGGGCAGCGTCTTGATAAAGTTGCCATATTTGCTTCTCTCGCCGTCATATTTCCTCTTCTTCTTCTTCTTGATGGACACCGCCGATATAAGTATTTCTCTACAATATAGCTATATAGCAAGACGGTGAGAGAGAGGGAGAGAGAGTGAGGGAGGGATAGAGAAATACAGAGAGAGAGAGAGAGAGAGAGTGAGAGAGGAAGAGAAGGAGAGTCAGTCTGCGCTTGTGTAAAGAGGGCGAACTATAAGGAGTCACACCCAAACTAGAAATGAAAGCACGTAGCTAGATCAGAGAGACGACACCGACAAATAGGTCAGTTCGACGAACCTATTGACACACACACACACACACACACACACACACACACACACACACACACACACACACACACACACACACACACACACACATATATATATATGTATATATATGTTTTGAACAATAAAAATATTAAAAAATTAAAATTTTCAGACACACTAGGTTGTATATTTTTTTGTTTTATTATTTCAATTAGGTTCCTCGACTAGTTTCGGCCAGCATGGCCATCGCCAGGAAAAAGAAAATCACTGCCTGTTAGTAGCAGTGAACTACAGGAGTGAATGACTCTTTCTGAAGAAAGTGAAATTTATCTGTAGTTTTTATTTGTTTTTTTTATATCGTTAATTTTGGTCAGACCTTCTATTGGTTAAACAGCCTCTCTTCAACTTGTTTTTAAGATAGAAGCCGGAAGATTCCTGAGTATATATATATATATATATATATATATATATATATATATATATATATATGTATATATATAGTTGCTGAAAAGTTTTCGGCTTAAAAATCTCGTGTGTCCTTATTTGTTCATATTTGGGCAAGTGGATAGACCTACCAAGGAATTTTTAGCACCCCCACGCATATTTACCCAACCTCCCCACAAGGCAAGATGTGGCACAAGGCCATTTTTAACGTGGGGATTTCCGATCCCGTAGGTTCGGGCAAGAATTGCTCGTAGGCTCTGTATACGCGGGGTCGGGTTTGTCTACTTCCCCAGACGAGACTCTACCCATCGGCATAGCCTCGTTTTAGTTCCTCTCCGCCCAGAGGTAAGAGGTCGACACCGCCATGTATATGCTTGAGAAACAAAAAGAAAATACGGAAACGAACGGTTTTATTGTTACGTCAACAATTATCAGCTATAAAAATTACAGTGTTTTTAGGGCTAAATCTGCTAACACGCATAATATTCCCCGACATAAAGTGGCGAAATGTTAAATTGACGAAGAAATTATTTGCGACATGTATAGACGTATTGGGATTGCCAAGGACACACTCCAAAAGCTGGGCAAAGTATTGCGAGACAGGAGGATTTCTTTGGTAACAAAGAAAAGAATACTGAACTGTTACGTGACATCTGTCCTTCTTTATGGCAGCGAATGTTGGACGATTTCCTCAAAGATGAATAAGACACTCGAGGCGACGGAGATGTGGTTCTACAGAAGGATGCTGAGGATATCATGGACCGATCGTGTGAGCAACGATGAGCTCTTAGAGAGGCTGCAAACAAGGAGGAAGCTTATACTTAACTTCAGGAAGAGGCAGATGAAATTTCTGACACGCGTAATGGGGAAGGAGGGCCTGGAGAATCTGATATTCACGGGTCGAATAGAGGGAAAGAGAGACATGGGAAAACGCATGACATACCTAGCGGGCTTGAGCAAGTGGATGGCAGAACGTGGTCTAGGGGAGGTGGCAGAGGGAAGGAACTTGCTGACAGCTGCAAGGAATAGAGGGGAGTGGAGAGCCATGATCGCCTACGTCCTGAAAGGACACGGCACATAAAAAGAAAAAACTAAATAAATCTTAACTAATTTTTATTGTAGCACAAAATACACTAAAAGGTACGTATTTATAAACTCTCAGTCTCTTTAAAGATCTAAAATCTTAGAAACACTAACCATTTCCGCTACGGCGGTTTCTACCAATGAAGGTTTCTTCAAGCAGTGAAAAGGTCAATTGTTTTTCTATCACTTCATTTATATAAAACAATTGAACTTTTTACTACCTTAGGAAGCCTTCATTGATAGAAAGTAACCATTGTCTGAAGAAACCTTAATTGGTCGAAACAGCAATGGCGGAAAAGGTTAGTGTTTTTAAGATGTTAGATCTTCACTCGTTGTTCACTTTCGATTTTTAAAATGTTGTATTGAGCACATTTTTAAATGTAACCGTTTCCCGGACAAGGTTAACATGAACACATGGCACAGTTGATAAAGGCGTTGGTTAGATCCAGTGACAGGACCCAAAGAGTGTGAGTTCAATACCCGGTTAAGGCAGCGGAGAACTTTCAGAGGGAAATTAACAGGAGATAATTGATAACTGACATCCATTAGACATGGCACGTGGAACTAGAACAGTCTACTCCAGTGAGCGAAATAAAGGGTTCAGTTCGACATTCCAACCACTTGAAGAAGGCCGGAGCGTACCACGGCCGAGACGTTGTCATAAACATGGCGACAAAGATGAGGACAATAGTCCGAATAATGTAAATAATGTACGAAGACGCTCGTTAAAAAATTAACAATCAATTCTAAATTTACTATAGTTACCGCTCCTATATTCTGACAATGTCGTGTATGGAAGTCCCTATCTACAAACATTGGCACGTTTACACACACACATGAACATATACAAATTCAAAATTATTTTTAAATTACCAGAAGTCACAGAATTGTCGTAAGGTTTTCTACTTATGATTATTAAATTCAGTTTTTATTTCATAACATTATTGTGGTTTGCTGCTCTGATTTGTTTTAAAATTGTTAATGAGGTTCTTAGTGAGGCTGCGTTTTTAGTGAGAGCACACACATTTAAATTTGCAAAAACACAAGGAAAGAAGAACAAGAGATCAAATTGCATTCAACAATAAAATATATATTGAAAATCACCGTATACAACAATTGTGCTTATGTATTAATATTTAGCGAGAGAAAAGTAGCTTCCCTTGTTCTGATATCTGATACAAGATAGGAATAATGGACTTAAGAATTTTCTTGTTGAAATGTTCAGGATTCAATGAACACATAAGATTTGAATTCAAGAATGAAAAGTTTGTACAAAAAGGATAATAGAATTTGGTTTGTGACTTGGCTTGTGACAGACAGTTAACAGTCTAGTGTAATGGTAGTGTCTGTGTCTGTGTGTGCGTGAGTAGAAGAATGTAGATACACGTGCGTTGCTGAGTTCTGCTGATTTATTGTTCTACTACTTTATTTCTGGAGTACGATCTGTTTAAATACTTTTTGGGCAGGCTCCAGAGATAAGCGGGAAAAATATTGAAAGGAATATCTAAAATACACGATTGGATAAAAATTGACCAATCACTGATTTTTTTACAAAACCAAGTTAGGCAAAGTCATGGCAGAAAATTTTGTGTGGATTCTGCGATAGGTAAATTGTCCTGTTGTAAACAATACTTATTTTCTAACCAATTATAACTAAGTATTTTGTGGGTGTGGTAAATCGTAGTAGTCACTAGATTATCAAGTGGACGCTACATATTTATACAGAATTCTAAAAGATTTAAAACTTCACAAATTATTATAATTAAAATTTTAAAATGAAAACAATTCTTGTAAAAATTAATTATTAATCGGATAAAACAAATTTCTTAAGGCAATAGTGTTCATAATATATCTCATTCTTAAAAGCAAATAAATGCTTTTGTAATTAAATAATGTCTTAGATTTATTGCATTTTTTAATTTTACGATTCGTTTGTCCGACAAGGTGCAGTGAGTCACTCTCCTGATGGAAAGCAAATAGGGTTTTCTGAGTCGATTTAAATGAAGCAATTTCGTTTTGGAGTCTTTAAAAACAACAAGCCATTCCTTGTCACGCTTAACAACAGATTGTAGGTCATTTTTGAGACCAGCTGCCAATTTGAGCTCATTGGAGCGATAAGAGATACTATTAAGATATGAATAAATAGTTGTGTCGTCAAAATAGATATTGAGTTGAGAATTGATGACATCAAGAAGGGGATTTATGAAAATTAGGAACGACGGCGGTTAAATGACAGAGACTTGGGACACATTTGCATTAATGCAAAACATGTCTAGAAGAGTGGCCATTCAAGACAAATTTCCTTTCGCGATTTGATAAGAAAGACTGAATCTGTTCAAATCTTCGTTCAGAAATGCCATAACCTTTCAACTTGTGAAGAAGACCAATATATCAAATCCTGGCAAATGTCTTCGAGATGTGTCCAAAGCAACAACCCGAGCTTCACCATTCTTATCTAAAACTTGATAGACTTGATATTCAGCAATAATCATTAATACAGAGTGAGATGGATAAATTGTCATCTCCTTGCCCCATTTAACAACGGATTGTAGGTCATTTTTGAGATCAGCTGCCAATTTGACCTTGACAAACCGATCAGACAGGAGTAAATAGTTTTGTCTTCAGCATAGATACCGAGTTGAGAACTGATAACATCAGTAACGTGATTGATGAAAATCTGAAACTACAGAAAAGGATTTCCCAACAAGTAGCAAAGCAAGAAAGAGCAAGACATTTATTGCCTCAGATGAGCCAAGAGTATAATTTGAAAAGAATTTACGGACAAAACATTTGCTTTATCAACATAAAATGTTAACATTTCAAATTGAGTGAAATGTAGGGAAACAGAACACTATTACAGAGCCGCCGGTATTCACGAGAACCAAACTTGTTAGAGACTCTATGGTACCTTATTCTGTCAGTAAACAAAGACTTAACCCCATTTGAGGACACGTTTACAATTATTACAAGCAGACATAAGGATGCGTCTGTTTTGATTGGAACTATCACGCTGGAACAGCTGGGAAAACAAATCTAAATCTGTTTATTACTTATGAGTTGAAAATATGGATTAAATCCAGCAGAATGGTTGAATGAAAACAGCAAGGAATATTTATGAGGCATCGCTACGGACTTCTTAAAATACACAAAAAAAACGCATATTAAATAATTTAAATGCCTTCTTTGAGCTTAAATGTTGGATTTAATTGAAAGATATTAGCCTAAAGCTAATCCTTATTAAAAGAAAAGTTAATTTCCGTGCGTAAAGAAAGGTTTCAGACATCTTTGTAAACATTGGCAGGTTTGTGTAGACGTAATGCTTACTTTTTGCTTAAACATAATAAAAATAAGGTTTCTTTATGCACGGTAGTTTTTGAGGTTATTGAAAGCATATTGTATGGTGATTGCATTACAGAACCCCAATAATCTGTTAAGCGTATTTCGTTTTGATTTAGCAAAACAAAAGTGTCTTTTCTTATTGCTACATTTCGTTTGTATCATGAACAGTTTTTAATTTGATACTTCCTTACATAACCGTCCAGAGAGGCAATGCACTTTGTCCAATTCATAAATGTCTTACATGATTCAAATTTTAATTACCGTCGAGTAAGTGATTTGTTCTTCATCCAGTTAATCACTGGCAAGCTATCCTCCCCCTCCTAGTAGTGGCTTCACATAACGTAGATCTATCCAAATTCTTGAGGGTTCTTGGATATCTGAATTAACCTTATTGAACCTTAAAATTACTCGTACCAAAATCTTCATGTCGAGAATAGCGAACCCGATTATATATGAAATTGAGCTTATAAAAACATATAATTATGTATTATCACAGAAAAAAAAAAGGTATGAAGTTTAATATTACTAGACATATTAAAAACGGCCGAAGCAACCGGTTTCGCTCCCGCTATTCAGTCACCATGTATTATTATATAATAACAAATTAACTCAATGTTATATTATGGTATATTATTATTAATATATAATACTGTAGTGACGGTATACAATTTATATGTAAAGGCTAATTCAGGATAATTCAATAAAGATAGCTTAAGGTAAGAAAAAGGAAAAATAATACCAATAAGGGCAAAATATTAAAGATATTATTGATAGTCACCAAGAATTAATAGTGAATTTAGAGACAGAGAAAAGATATTTTTGTAAATTGTAACAAACCTATTTATTAGAGGAAAGTTTACTTTTAAAGAAATAAAAAAAATTATTTGAGCATCCCAAAACATTGCTTTTGTAGACATTTTAAAATATTGTTGCTATATTCATAATTAATTTTATTTAGTTTTGGTTTCGTTTTTTTTTTATATAGAGCGCTTTGAGAACTTGAAATTTCTGTTTTTTATTTTCATGGTGGAGTATACTTGTATTGTTAATTAATATTTCTCTAAAACGTGAATATGGATAGGAATGTGCTTTTAAATGATGTGCAAGAGAACTAGAATCCGACATATGTAATGCAAGCCTCCTCGATAATTTTGTTGTCGCGAAACCAGCATATTTATTTAATTTATTTAACCAAACATGATTGAATGAATGATATATATATATATATATATATATATATATATATATATATATATATATATATATATATATATATATAGAGTTATGACTTTTTGTAAAATAATTGATTTCCTGTATCATAATTCGGTGAACGTTTTTAAAAAAATAATGAAGTGTATAATTCAGTTTATTCTTTGAAAACTATCACTCTAAACACGAAATTTAAAAAATCGTATATAAGTATAGTAGTAATATGACATTCTGAAACCTTCTAGAACTTTATGGAACCTTCTAGAACTTCCTGGTGCCTTCTAGAACTTTATAGAACCTTTTGGGACTTATTTTTGTTTATTTGTAGGTTTTTATGTTATGTTCTACCATTAAACTGTTAAATGCGTTAAAAATACATAAGTCCTATCCAATGACGTGATTAGCAAATTGAAAAATAAAGCTTCTGAAATATTTTTATTTTTTACCCTTATTGCCTATATGGTAAAATTTAATTTTCTGTTTGGGTGTGACCTTTTTTAAGATTAATAATCCCAAGAGATGCTCAAAATGGTGGCCTTTAGCTTCCAGACATTTATTAGTACAGCAAACTATTGCTTGGGCAACGTTGGCCAAAGTGTCCACTGGAATTGCTGCACATGCATTTTTAATTTCTTGCCTAAAGCCGCCAATTTAATGCCATCTGTCGAGAAAATATCGTACTACAGTAAACAATGTTATCACAATTTGATAAAACTACGCAAGACAAGTTTTTCCTTTCATGAAGTGTGTAGACATTTTTTGGGTGGACGCACACACACACACACACACACACACACACACACACACACACACACACACATATATACATATACATATATATATATATATATATATATATATATATATATATATATATATATATATATATATATAGAGAGAGAGAGAGAGAGAGAGAGAGATAGATAGCGAGAGAAAGAGAAGAGTAAGAGAGTGAATATGACAGCTATTTATCAGAAAATGGGTTGTTTTCAGATTTCAAATGGTTCTGCACTATAATGAGACATGAGAATGCAAAAACCATCAAGCGACAACCAATAAACACAGTTTTTCTCTGGAAATGACGAATTCAGTCAAAAAAACCAGTTTTCCTTCTTTTACTCGATGACTTCAGACAGAAAACGACTTCAGTTGTATTAAAAACAATTTTTAAAATGCCGCTTTTCTCGCTGAATGTCTTTCCTTCATGCAGGCAACTTCTTTGTTCATCTGCCCTTTTTTCAATCACTTCCTTTCAGTTGGTTAAGCAGACGACTTCCTGATTATCAAAAGGCCAGTTTCCCGCCTTTTATATTCTCCGTTACTCTCTCTCCTTTCTTTCTCTTGATCTGTCAATCATTTTCATCAGACGAATGATTTGATGGACAGCTTTCTTTATATATTCACTCCGTTTCTTAACTGATAAAATCATTTTTTACAGTAAAATCAACACCTTTCTTCTTTCATTTCATTTGTCCAAATGATTGTTGTATGTTTTTCCTACACAATGCTTCCATCGATTCATTTTCTTTCCTTTTTTATTAGAGATTTTGTAGACCTTTTAACCGTGTTTCATTGTGGGACGTCACAGAATGGCCTAAGATTTTAAGAGTTATGTCCCTTTGTTTCTTTTTTATTATATTTTCCGCTTTATTATTATTATTTATTTATTTCCTTTGATATCTGCCGTTTACACATTTCTTTCCGGGTCCCGCCCAGGGACCTAAGGTTAGAAATGGCATCATGACACTTTCCACGGACAAAAAAAAAAAAAAAATACATAGATAAAGCCCTTCGTAAAGTGTGCGCTGTACAATTTTTGTATCTCTTTGAGGCATGGACTTCCAGGGACCCCTTCAATCAGTCTACTGGTATCTTTTTCAATCAATCCTAGGGCTCCAACTACAACAGGGATTATTGATGTTCCCATGTGCCACATTTTTGAGATTTCTATTTCAAGGTCCTCGTATTTTGACAGCTTTTCGAATATCTTCAAAGACACATTGCAGTCTGCAGGGACTGATATATCAATAAGGAGGCACTTATTTTGTTTGTGGTCTTTAATAACAATGTCTGGGCGGTTGGCTTTGATTGTTCTGTCAGTGTGTATTGTGTAGTCCCATAGAATTGTAACAGGTCCTATCTCCGTAACCGGGTCTGGGTGGTGTTCATACCAGTTTCTTTCAGTTTCCTTATTATTATTATTATTATTATTATTATTATTATTATTATTATTATTATTATCAATGGTTTCCAACTAGTAGTATTCTCCACAATTGGATTACTAATGGGATTGTTAAAGTCATGTCTGCCAAGTCTAAGTTTTCTACGAAAAAGCAATAACAGTTTGACCATGTTGAGTAGACCTTAGTTACAGTTTCTGGGAGAGAGCGTTTAATCTAGCGTGGTCAACAGTCTGAATAACGCCAGCACACGCAAACCCTCGGCCACGATGACTTGTGACTTCGTGCTAGAACAACCATCGACGACACAAAAAGATTTTCCATTACCCAATTTCAAAAAGTCGTAGCCCTTATATATATATATATATATATATATATATATATATATATATATATATATATATATAACGTCATACAGGCCTATTTCGCAGCTCATCAGAGCGACTTGACACCCGAATGCTTCAAGCCAGGATCGAAAGCCGCATTATTATCAGCCAGAGTTTCTAATCCATTGGCGCTTCGACAGAGAGAAAGACGAATTCTAGCGTATTTTGGTTTTTACGAATGCAAACAAATGCCATACAGCCAGAGTGCTCGATTCATTATTAAAAATTAAAAATTGGAATGAAGAATCCGTTCTGACCTATCCATTCTGGATTTTCTTTTTATTTAATGAATGAAGGAATGGTTAAAGACACTTTATCTATCTATCTATCTATCTATCTATCTATCTATCTATCTATCTATCTATCTCTCTCTCTCTCTCTCTCTCTCTCTCTCTCTCTATATATATATATATATATATATATATATATGTTTGCATAATTATAATTTAGGCTCTACTTATGTATTGAGCACTGTTTTTTAAAAATAAAAACAAAAATACTAAAGACCATTGGATTATTAACCTAACGGTTCTTTCCTACCTATTTTCTATATATTTGCACACGCACACACACACACACACACACACACACACACACACATATATATATATATATGTAAAGCGTGTTTAACCCATTCCTTCATGCATTAAATAAAAATAAAATCCAGAATGGATAGGTCAGAACGGATTCTTCATTCCAATTTTTAATTTCCTGCTCATTTTTGTCAGTGAACATGTTAAAACTGAATCTACTTAAGGGACAGTTGACACGGCGCAAAGCTAGGTAATGTGTGTCGGTGCGTAGATGGATGGAAGGGCTCGGTGCTCGGTGGGTCAGCAAATATGGAAAGAGAGGCACTGGATGCAAAGCTTGATGGTCAGTGTCTGTACAGATGGATGGCGTGGATCGATGCAACGTTTGATGGCGAGGGTCATTACATAGATGAACGGAGAGGCTCGGTGCAAAGCTCGGAAAGAGAGACACCATGCAAAGCACGATGCAAGGCTGGATGGTCAGAATCTGTATAGTGAATCGATGTGCAGCTGAATGGTGCGGGTCATTGCATAGATGAGCGGAGTGGCTCGGTGCAAAGATGTGTGCAAAGCTGGATGGATAGGGTTTGCATAGATGGATGGTGAGGCTCAATATATAGCTGCATGGTGAAGATCAATGCATAGATGTTGGGGGAGTTTCGGTGAAAAGCTTCATGGTAAGGATCAGTCCACAGGTGGATGAAGAACCTCGATGCAAAGCTGAGTGGTGAGGTAATACATAGATGGATGAAGAGGCTCGCTACAAAGCTGGAGGTTGAATAACAGTTGATAGATGGATGGACATGCTCGGTGCAAAACCGGATGGTATCGGTCTGTATATATGAATAGAGAGGCTTGGTTGTAAGATAGATGATGTGTGTATAGATGGATGGAGACACTTGGTTGAAAGATGGTTGGAGAGGCTCGATGCAAAGCTAGATGGCGAGGCTTAGCGCGTAGATGGCTCGTTGCAAAGCTGGATGGTATGGGTCCTGCAGAGATAGATGTAGAGGAGCAGTGCAATGAAGCATCGTGGGGGTCTGTACTGATGGATTGAGAGGCTGAATGGTGTGGTGCATAGGACTATGGAGGCTCGATGTAAACTTGGATGATATGGATCTGCATAGATGGACAAAAAATCTCGGCGCAAAACTTGATGATTTGGGACAGTGCATTGATGGACGGAGAGACTCACTGCAAAACTGGATGGCGAGTTGCAAGGCCTAAATGGACGGAGAGGGTCGATGCAAAGTTGGATGGTCAGAGTCTGCAGAGATGGATGTAGAGCTTAGATGCAAATCTGGATGGTGAGTTTCAAGGGATAGATGGATGGAAAGGCTCGAAGCAAAGCTGAATGGTCAGAATCTGAATAGATGCTTGTAGAGCCTTGATGCAAAACTGGATGGTGAGTTTCCGTGCCGAGATAGACGGAAAGGCTCGAAGCAAAGCTGAATGGTCAGAATCTGAATAGATGCTTGTAGAGCCTTGATGCAAAACTGGATGGTGAGTTTCCGTGCCGAGATAGACGGAAAGGCTCGAAGCAAAGCTGAATGGTCAGAATCTGAATAGATGCTTGTAGAGCCTTGATGCAAAACTGGATGGTGAGTTTCCGTGCCGAGATAGACGGAAAGGCTCGAAGCAAAGCTGAATGGTCAGAATCTGAATAGATGCTTGTAGAGCCTTGATGCAAAACTGGATGGTGAGTTTCCGTGCCGAGATAGACGGAAAGGCTCGAAGCAAAGCTGAATGGTCAGAATCTGAATAGATGCTTGTAGAGCCTTGATGCAAAACTGGATGGTGAGTTTCCGTGCCGAGATAGACGGAGAGGCGCGATGCAAAGCTGGAGTGTCAGCTACTACATAGATGCATTTAGAGCCTAGATGCCAATCTGGATGGTAAGTTCCAAGGCCTAGATGGACGGAGAGGCTATATGCAAAGCTGGGTGGTCAGAGTCTACATAGTTGGATGTAGAACCTTGATGTAGATTTGGATGGTGAGATACAAGGCCTATATGGAGGAGAGGCTTGATGCAAAGCTGGATAGTCAGTGTCGGCATAGATGGATATAGGGTATTGTTGCAAATCTGGATTGTGAGTTTTAGTGCCTAGTTGGACGGAGTGGCTCGATACAAAACTGGATAGTCAGAATCTGCAGAGATAGATGTTGAACCTTGATGCAAATCTGGATAGTCAGTATCATTCCCTGGATGGACGGAGTGGCTCGATACAAAGCAGAATGGTCTGAATCTGCATAGATGGATGTAGAGCTTTGATGAAAATCTGGATGGGGAGTTTCAATGCCCAGAGAGTCTCGATGCAAAGCTGGAGGTTCAGCGTCTGCATAGATGGATGCAGAACCTTGATGCAAATCTGGATGGTAGGTTACAGTGCCGTGATAGACAGAGAGGCTCGATCCATAGCTGGATGATCAGAGTCTGCAGAGCAAGATGGAGAGCCTTGATACAAATATGGATAGTCAATTACAAGTCCTTGATGGACGGAGAGGCTCGATGCAAAGCTGGATGGTCAGTGTCTGCATGGATGGACGTAGAGCCTTGATACAAATCTGGATGGTGACTTTCAAGGCCGAGATGGACGAGGAGGCTCGATTGACGTTGTGTATAGATCAATGGAGAGGCTATGTTGAAAGCTGGATGGTGATTGTCAGTACCAAGATGGATGGCGAGGTTCGATGCAAAGCTGGGTCGTTAGGTTCTTCATAGATGAATAAAGAAGTTCGGTGTAATGATAGATGGCGAGACTCTGCATAGATGCTAGGTGAGGCATGGTGCAAATGTGGGTCTATATAGATGGATCGGAAGACTGGATGCAAATCGGGATGGTGTGGCTCTTCAGAGATGTTTCGGATAGTTCGCTGCAATACTAGACGCATTTAATTCTTGGATGGATGGGTAGGCTGGATGTTGAGAGTCTGTTTAGATGGTGAGCTTGCCTATAGATGGATGGAGAGAACGATTTCAAAACTTGATTTTGAGGGTCAGTGTATAGATTTACGAAATAACTCTATACAAAACTGGATTTTGAAGATTTGTATGGATAGACGGTGATGCTCGATGCAAAACTGTATGGTGATAGTCTGCATCATTGGATGGAGATGTTCATTGCAAAGCTGGATGGTGAGAGTCACTGCATAGATGAACGGAGAGTCTCGGTGCAAAGCTGGATGGTAAGGCATTGTGCATAGGTAGACGGGGAGGCTAAATGCATAGCTGGATGGTTAGATTCACCGTAGGTGAATGGATGGGCTCAATGCAAATCTTAATGGTGTCGATCTGCATAGATGCATGCAAAGGCTCGTTGCACAGCTGGATTGCAAGTGTTAGAGTATAGATGGACGGGGAGACGATGCAAAGTGGGATACTGAGGGTCAGTGCATAGATGAACAGAAAGGCTTGAGACAAAACTGGATGTTGTGGTCAAAGCATAGATGGACGAAGAATCCTGATGCAAAGCTGGATGGTGAAGATTAGTGCATACATGGAAGGAATCGCTCGATTCAAAGTTGAACGTTGCGTGTCTCTGCATATATGGTCATAATGGCTCGATGCAAATGTTGTTGTAGAGGAACCGTGCATGGAGTTATGGCAAAGTTCAGTTTAAAGCTTCATAGAGGGACCCAGTGGAAACAATGAATTAACGGATGCTGAAGCTCAGTGCAAAAATAGACTGTGAGGATAAATTAAATTATTGATGGAGAGGCTCAATAGATGCATGGTTAGTGAGGCTCAGTACAAAATATGGATAATGAGGTTTAATGAAAACCTAGATGAAGTTGCTGAGTGCGAAGCTGGATGGTGAAGCTCAGTGCTGAAGAATTGCAATGAAGTGGGGTTACCAAAAAAGAAGATGAAAGGAAATTGAATTAAGGATGACTTTGGAGGAATTTACAAAAATGGCCGAAAAAAGAGGAAAAAAGAAAGGAAATATATTTTAAATTTTAAAAGAGAGAGAATGAGAGGGGGAGAGAGAGGGGATGAGAGAAGGAGAGAGAGAGAGAGAGAGAGGACAGAAAAAAAAGACGAAAAAGCAAGGCTGAGAAACAACACGGATCAAATGAAAAGAAATTGGAAGAGAGAAAAGGTAAAAAAGAAAAGAAAAATATAAGCAATTTGAGAAGAAAAAAGAAAAGAAAGAAAAGGAGGAAGAGGAAAAAGAAAAAAGAAAGCAATACTAGAAGAATCAATAAGACGAGTTTAAAAAAGTTTAAATAAATGAATTCCTTCGTTTTAGTGAAAATCTCTTGTATTTATTATAAAAGGAGGCACCAGTTTGGCTTGTGTGCCTCTTGCAATTAAGGTTATCCAGATTGAAGAAGAATGAATACAGAAATACTTCGAATAAAATATATAAAAAGAGAAGGAAGAAAAATGAGCTGAAGGAAGAATTAGAAAAAAAAAAAATAGCAAATGCGAAAACCCCAAGAAGTAAAAAAAATGTTTGCGTTGAAAACAAAAGTTTTTATTTTTTCTTATTTTTTTCTTATTTTCGTATTTTTCTGTTCATTAGTTTCTTTTTTACAGAACGAAAACTTGAAGAGAAAACGAGGAATTCTTCGTGGAAAGCAAGGCGACATGGAGTCCGGTTGAATACAAAGACCTTTTGGTGCCAGACTTGAGTCGGCAGGAATGGCGGGAATAACTTCAAATGTTGCTTGGTCTTCACGATGAAATAATGGAAAGACCAACGATAGGTGCGCACGCGCACGCACACACACACACAAACATATACACGCGCACGCACGCACGATCACACTCACAGACACACAGACACACACACACAGACACACACACACACACACACACACACACACACACACACACACACACACACACACACACATATATATATATATATATATATATATATATATATAGGCGTGTGTGCGTATTTATGTATAGTGGGGATGAGAAAGGTCGATTTGGGTATGAAAAACTGTTAATGATGAAATTGAGAGGAACAGAAAGAAAAATATTGATTAATTCAGGAAGAAAATTGTAGCAGATGGGAGACTCGGTAGGAGTGATCTATCTATCTATCTATCTATCTATCTATCTATCTATCTATCTATCTATCTATCTCAGTCAGTTCATATCTATCTATCTATCTATCTATCTATCTATCTATCTATCTATCTATCTATCTATCTATCTATCTGGGTCTGTTCATATCTATCTATCTATCTATCTATCTATCTATCTATCTATCTATCTATCTATCTATCTATCTATCTCAGTCTGTTCATATCTATCTATCTATCTATCTATCTATCTATCTATCTATCTATCTATCTATCTCAGTCTGTTCATGTCTATCTGTCTGTCTATCTGTCTGTCTATCTATCTATCGCAGTCTGTTCATATCTATCTATCTATCTATCTATCTATCTATCTATCTATCTATCTATCTCAATCTTCACAATATCTCTCTATATATCTCAATCTACACATTATCTCTGTCCCACTCTTTCTCTCTCGATATATATATATATATATATATATATATATATGTATATATGTATATATATATATATATATATATATATATATATATATATATATATATATATATATATATATATATATATATATATATATGTGTGTGTTTATGCATATTTTGGCAGCAAGCTTTTTTTCAAACATCTTTCATTAAATACAGCCGACAATGATGATTTAATTAAATTTTTATTAACTTTTTCCACCATCCTTACGTTTTCCCGCTTCGTTTGATTAAGGGATTACCAAAATATTCCATCATTTTTTATTTTGTCCCAAACGCTTCCGGCCGCTTCTTTAGCCCTTTTCAAGGGAACGGGGGTCCCCAGTGTTTTTGATTTTTCCTCATGTTTACATTGTAATTTATTTTTGTGTTGTTTTGAATAGGAGCGTTCATTCTGAGCCTTCACGTGTTTCGCTCGGTTGGAATTCGCGTGAGCATCTTTCTATTAAAAATAACTTTTGACACTCCATTTCCATTGTTAAATGATCTGAAATTGATAGTAGGAGAGAAATGTTTGATATACAGGGCCGCTCTAATAGCGAGATGTTTCTGATAATGTGATTTATATAGAATTCTTGTGTTATCGACCAGAATTTTTCTTTATGGTTCTTGTAAATTATGGGTTCATAGATGTTTCTGATAGTACATGAGATGTCTATTCAAGTAGGTGGTAGCGTGTCCGATATAGGTATTTAATTCTTTGCACGAAAAATAGTCATGTACTGAGCATTGAAATTGATATACTAAATCGTTAGTTTAGATTTGGTGAGATTATTTTGATTAGTGACAACAAGGTTTGCGGTCTTCCATTTTCTGTAATATATTCATAAAATTTACATGTTTTTTCGGGAATTACGGCAGAAATATAGCGTTTAATGATTTTTTTGTATAGCGAATTCGTCTTGTTTAAAATTATTGTGCATCTGGTTGCAGTAAAATATGTTGATGTTTTGTTTTCTGGTATTTTTATTACTAGTGTCATGTATTTTTTGCAAGAATAATTTTATTTGTTTGTCAATGATGTAATTGGGGAAATTATTGTTGATTAATATTTGTTTCATGTATTTTAGTTTCGTCAAAAATATTTTGGGAGAAGAGCAATTTTGGTGTGCTCTATATAAGAAGTTTCTTATCACTGCTATTTTATGGTTTTCCGGGCATTGGCTTTCAGAGATTAGAAGACAAGAGTTCGTCATGGTGAAGTGGTAAATACTTTGGATTTTAGTTCTATATTAACATCAAGGAATGGGATTTTATTAACCATGAATTCCTATGTAAATTTTAGCGTTGAGTTTTTTCAAAAGTTGATTTTAGATTTATAATTTCATCCTTATTTTTTTTTATCAAAACAAAAATGTCATCAACGTATCTTATGTAGATTTGTGGTTTCTTAGTTGTTGTAAACATTTTGATTTCAGTATGAGACATGTAAAAGTTAGAGAAAGTAGCACCTAAAGGGTTTACCATGCTGACGCCATTAGTTTGGATGTAGGTGTTGTCATTATGATCATAGAATGGTGCTTTCGTGGTACAGGCGAGGATTATTTTCCGAAGAATTGCTGGTCGAATTTTTTGAGGAGGGATTGACAGGTGTTTGTAGACGCAGTCACTAATTATGTTGATTGTTTCTTCAACTGGGACGTTGGCAAAACGATTTTCAACATCGAGACAAGCTGAGGGATTTGTTGCTTTTAAGATATTGAGGAATTCATTTGTTGATGCGATGCTGTACTTGTTGGGTATGTATGAAGAAATTATGTGATTCAGGGTTTTTGATAGCTGGTATACAAGTGTAAGTATTTGGGATATGATAGGTCGAAGAGGAAAACCTGGTCGATGGCTTTTTAACATTACCGTACAAATATCCCGGTTGGTAAAAATATTTTAAAGCTACCGATCTCAGTGTTGTTCGCTGTGATCAGTTTATTTACGAACTTTTTTTAATGATTCTGTGGGATTTTTCCTTAATTTAGTGAATTTTGTGGTGTAATCGACTATAGATTGTAATTTTTATTGTAATCTTGTCGGTTAACTTATTGGTTCTGTCAGTGCGATTGACGATGGTATTAGGCATGTCGCGGGTAACTCTTTTGCAGCTGATTTCAATTTGTTCGTGAGGATAATATTGTGCTTGCTGAGTGAAGAACGGCTTTTCAAACCTTCTGCTTTTAGAAGATCTTTCAGATTTGGGTGAACCTTAATTATTTTTCCGTTATCAGCTGTTGGATTGATAAGGTAGAGTATTTAGATTTCGCTTTTCTTTTGATGAAGACGTATTTAGGCTGGAAGTGGTAATATATATATATATATATATATATATATATATATATATATATATATATATATATATATATATATATTACGCCAGCTAGATTTTTTCTATAAAAGCTGTCTGTGTGCCATCTGTGGAGTTAACCTTCAAGGTAGGACATCTAACGTAGACCTGTTTAACAGGTGTAATATTGGAGGAATCGAGACTTTTCTCATACAGTCTCAGTTACGGTGGACTGGTCATGTCTTGAGAATGTCTGATGACAGGATACCCAAGATCCTAATGTACAGCAAGTTAGATCAGGGCTACAAGAATATAGGATTCCCATGGCTAAGATACAAAGACAAGCTGAAGAGCAACTTGTCAGCTGTCAATATACCGCATAACACCCCCAAGTGCTTAGCCCTGACGCAGGTAGAATGGAGATATGCTTGTCTGAATCGTCTTCAAGAAGCGAGAGCAAGATCTAAAAGGTCATCCAATCTAACAGTGATCTTATCTCACAATCCCCACTCTCGCTCCATATGCGGCCTCCTTTGTAAATCACTAGCGGGTCTTAAGTGCCACTTAAGATTATCGCACAAAATTTCATAACTGAATCAATTGGTTAATTTATCAGATCCTCATACGTCGAAACCGACGGGAGAGTACATCATTATTATTATATATAATGGTCATGTGGCCGAGCGGTTAGAACGTTCGCATCCTTACCATGGTCGATTTGTCAGGACTTCCTGATGTTATCGGACTGAAGGGGTCGATTACAGAGTGCGGCACCTTTGGAAAGCGCCTGAAAAACCATACCACAGGTTGAACCAAGCCATGTGAATGAAATTGGGTAGACGGAACCGTTTGGGAGCGACGATAGCTATGCTAGCATGAAGTCACAAGTTATCTTGGCTGAGGGTTTGAGCATGCTGGCCTTTTTCAGATTGTTTTCAAACTAGATAACACGCTCTTTCCCAGAAACTGTTACTAAGGTCTGCTCAGCATAGTTGCAATATAAACCACAGGTGGGTTCTGTGGGTGTTGAATAAACATAAAATGTGCCTGAGCAAGCATCGGCAATAGGGATTGGCTAGCCGCCCTAGTAGACGGGTATCATCGAATACGAGTGGCCAGCTATACAGACAGAAACACACACACACACACACACACACACACACACACACACACACACACATATATATATATATTTGTGTGTGCGTGGGTGCGCGTAGGTACCTACAAAGAAAAGGGGCACCTAAGATTTGAAGTGCATTTTAAAAATTAAAAATCTTTCTTGAAGGTTTTTAGTTTTAGTTTTAATTTCAAGCTAATAGATTAAATTTAACATTTCAAATATGAAAATTACTTTGTTGTCTTTCTAACTGAATTTAAATTGATTGGAATGAGTTTCTTTTTAGGATGAGCAAAAACGCTAAAATCGGCCCATTGATAAATTTGTCAGCACAACATAATTATTTTATTAAAAAAGAACTTTCAAAAATAAATATACCTTTTCTGAAACTTGAGGATGATTAGTTAATTGAAAGTTTAATTAATCTGATTTGAAACAAATATTACTTTTAGTTTATAATATCACAGAAAAGCATTTTTAATACGAAGATGGGTGTTTTAATGAGGTGTTGACAACTCTCCCAATAGACGTATATCTTGTGTTATGTTTTGGTTCGACTATTTATATATTCTCTTCAATGGTGCATTGTGGGTAATAAGGTCTATTGTATTATCTTGACGGTCATTGGGTAGGAGGTAATGATTGTTTCAAATTATTCGTGAGTAGGAATAGTTTGGTTTGCTAACTTTATACTCATTATTTATTTATTACATCTTTAGTATTACACTTGTGTTTTGTGGGCATTTCTTTATTATTTATTTAATATTTTTCTTATATATTTAAATTTTTTTCGAGGGTAACTTATCTTATTTGTTTAGTTTAAATTGGTAGCTTTGTCTAAAGTCTGTGAAATTATCCACCTTGTATTGGGTTGGTGCATAATTATCAGGCGTTTTTAAACAATATTTATTATGAAAAAAAGAAACCTAAAAATTCAACAATAACATTTTTAAATGATTATTCCAGAGCGTATGATTATTATCGACTCGCATTTTTATAACCTGAAAATAAAATAAAATTTTTATTAAAAAAAGTAAGCAAATTTATATTAACAAATAACTCCCCGCCCAACAAAAACGCCTGATAATTATGCACCAACCCAATATATATATATTGTATATATATATTGTGCATATAATTGTATTTTCATCATGTTATTTTGCCAATATTCGGTTTTAGTTTTCGATTTTTAAGTAATGTAGTAAAAATTCGTTTTCGTGTCTGTATTTTTAGATAAGTCTTGATCGTAGATAGATAGATAGACAGACAGATAGACATGAACAGACTGAGATAGATAGATAGATAGATAGATAGATAGATAGATAGATAGATAGATAGATAGATATGAACAGACTGAGATAGATAGATAGATAGATAGATAGATAGATAGATAGATAGATAGATCACTTCTACCGAGTCTCCCTTCGTTTATTTAATAATTTATGTTGGTCTGGGAAGGTAATTCTAGCTATTTTCTCGTCCAGACAGAGTTTACAGTTTTTGGATTTATTCTTGTAGGCTGATACAGTTTTCTTTATTTTCCGTGACAGTTTGGTGTAATTTGGTTTGGGTTTTTAATTTCCCAGATATGTTTAGAAAGCGTTGTGCTATTCGCGTAATTACTATTTGTAAAGGATGTTTTGTGTGCGTAATTTATCTGTTTCCAGGGTCCTTCATTTACTCCTATGTATATTTTTTCTTCGTTATCTGTTGATTTTACAGATTACTGATATATACACTACAGTTCAAAAGTTTGAAGCTGTCCCCAGAATTAGTATGGGATGAAATTGTCAGAAAAGTGAAAAAAAATGAAAAAGAGGCTTAGAGTGATTGAAAAAAAGAATGTAATCAGTTATGCCAAAGATTTGTGCTGCAGTAATCATGGCTAAAGGAGGATAGTTTGACGAGAGCTAAATTAAATCATAAAATGCTTTTTTTTTTATCATAATAAAATATCTAATGAAAAAATCATGTCTTACTTTTTTTAACCATGTATAATAATTTTCTCTTATTTAAAGTAAAAAACAACTACTTTTTGGACCAATTAAAAAAAATAAGTGGGGTTGCCTCAAACTTTTGAATTGTAGCGCAAATATATATATATATATATATATATATATATATATATATATATATATATATATATATATTTAAAGACATTTTTATGTTTAACATTATTTTTATAGATACAAGTATTTAAGTAAGTGCTCTGTTTATAATAAACAGTATTAAATAACATTTACCGGTCTGAATGTCCGAGAAATTGTCATAGAAAATATTCGTCTTCGACAGGATCTATGAAAATTTCTCGGACATTCAGACAGGTAAATGTTATTTAATACTGTTTATTATAAACAGAGCATTTACTTAAATACTTGTATCTATAAAAAGAATGTTAAACATAAAAATGTCTTTAAATAATTGTTGGACTTTGTCCATTTCATAATATATATATATATATATTTATGTATATATATATATATATATATATATATATATATATATATATATATATATATATATATATATATATATATATACATATATATATATATGTGTGTGTGTGTGTGTGTGTTTGCATATATATATATATATATATATATATATATATATATATATATATAGTTCTAAAGTGTGCTATATTTATGGGATAAAGTGCTCAATATCAGAGATAGAGCGTATGTAAATATAAATATAAAAGTGAACATTGAAGTCAGCACTCAGAGGCGACAGGCTGTTTCATGATAGGCGCAATCAGGCATATATATATATATATATATATATATATATATATTACCATAAGAAATGACAAGAAGAGAAGCATTTTTGAAGATTTATCAAAGCCAAATACAATTTTTTTAAAGAAAAATCTCTATACGCGCAGAATTTTTTTTTTCTAATTCAAATTTGAACACCAAGCGATATTTTTCTGTGCACGTCAATACAGTTTTTATCTTAATAAGATTTCAGCATTTGCCTTGATAAAGTTTTGCTCAAAGAACGACAGGCGTCGGCATAAAGTTTTTCCCTTTTTTCACATCTTTTATTAATATTGCAATGAATTTTTACGTATGCCGGTTTGGTAAATTAGAAAAACTTCCAACCAGACTCACAAAGAACGCAGTAAATAAAATAAGATACTACAGCGTCGTGAAACTTTTATTCATAGCTTCAGACAGATCTCCGAATTGGAATGGCATCTTGTCTTTTTTATGCTTGTCTGACAGAATTTTATTTCTCTTCCACTACATGTCCATATCGATCGACAAATCCAATTTTAACTAAATTTAATTCTTTACCTCGACTTTTAATTCATCAAACGATAGCATTTTGCCTGCGTCGATTCGCATTTGCGCGCATATATATATATATATATATATATATATATATATATATATATATATATATATATATATATATATATATTCGGACAATTTTTATATAATTTATCCCCTGAAAAGAAAAACTTTATTAGATCGCACGAGAAATTATATAAAAAACTAAATAAAAGCACCTTGTCAGTCGTTTTTAATGAAATGTGCATGAAAGAAGGATTGCTGCCTAAATACACAAATATATATATGTATGCATTTTTTTCCTGCTACCGGTAAAGATAAAAAATGTATATTTATTGATGTATACTTAATAGATCTGTTATATTACATCTGGTACTGTTTTATTAACACCAGCACTCAATGTGCATTAACTTATATATATATATATATATATATATATATATATATAGCATTTTCTAAATTGTTCTAGTTGCTAAGGACATTTTATTTGTTGTTAATAGTTATTTTGTTTTCAATAAATTCATTTCATTTTTGCTTTGAAAAAGTTCACATTGGACGAATCGCGTCGGCTAATAATACAGTTTTCCTATTGTCTTTTACCTTATACATATTGTCTTTCTCTACAGATTAACTCTGAGAATTTTTTCATATATATATATATATATATATATATATATATATATATATACAATGAGTAGCATAAGTATTTAACACATCGTTTTTTTATAAATTTTACAATAGATAATTGTTCCATTTGAATGATGCTTCAAATATTTTCGGAACATTGTCTAATGAAACGTAAAGGAAAATTGAGAAATATTGTTTTTATGTACTTTTATTGCCATTTTACCAATTTGACTGTGAGCAAAAGTATTTAACACCTAGACAAATAAAATGGTAAAAAGGGTATTATAAAACTATTTTCAGTTATTTTGATATGGTTTGTACTTCAACCAATCACAGGTTGTCTTTAGTATATGTATTAACTAATCACATCACTTAATCGGCAAATAGTGATAAAAAGGTCTTATACAGTACCGACTGTCACACTATCTAAACTTATAAAAATGGTTAAAACAAAAGAATTGTCAAATGATATGCAACAGAAGATTATAAAACTGCATAAACATGGTAAGGGATATCGAAAAATTGCTAAAGATTTAAATTTGCTTGTGTGTACAGTGGGTGCTGTTGCTTGAAAGTGGAAAAAATATTGAAAGGAAAATTTATATTTAATTTATATTAAAATTGAATGAGGGAACTGAACAATGTGGAGTCATGGATAGCGGCTCGGATTGAGGAATCGGAGAGCCGAGTTCGAATTCCAGTCGAATCCATTATATTACGAATGGGAAAGGTATGAATCCTCCTCTTCTCCCCCCCCCCCAGATAAGGACAGACCGGGTTCTATAGCCTTGGATGGCAACTGGTCTACCGCAGAAAAAAATGGCAAGCTACTGCGGGAAAAAAAATCTGCCTCGTCAGTCATGTATCAAAAGTTAAGATACAATTAAGAGAACACTGAATCGTACAGGCCTGTATTCTAGATAACCAAGAAAGACTCCACTATTAAAACGTTTGAAATTTGTTAAAAACTATGAACTTGAATCATAAAAGTTATTTGGTCAGATGAAACGAAAATTGAGCTTTTCGGGAGAAACATGTACACCCAAGTATGGAGGAAAAAAAAGGAACTGAATAGAACCCAGTAAACACCCAGTAAACACCCAGTAAACACCATCCCAATAGTCAAATATGATGGTGGGGGGATAGAAATGTAATGATTTGGGGTTGTTTTTCGGAGTAGGAGAAATGGAAGTCATTAAAGGAAGAATGAATGCAGCAAAATACAAGCAAATCTTATCAAACCCATTTATTAAAAAGTGCAACAGGTTTGGCGCTTGACCAAGATTTTTTATTCCAACAAATCAATGATCCAAATTCAATGGCTAAAACAACTCAACACTGCTTCAATGAAAGTGAAATTGATGTTCTGGAATGCCTAGCCAGTCACTGGATCTCAATCCAAAAGAAAATTCATGGAAAAAGTTGAAGTTGAGAGGACATGCAAGAGATCCAAAAAATATCAAGGAACTGGAGAATGTCTGAAACTGCCCAAATCTTCATACAAGAAGCTCATTGAAAACTACAGAAAACGACTTGAGGTTGTCAGGCAGAACGGAGGATATGCTACTAAATATTAACAAACCATGTTAAATACTTTTGCACATTCTAAAATTGGCAATAAAAGTCCATAAAAACAATATTTCTCAATTTTCCTTTATGTTTAGTTAGAGAATGTTCATTAAAATATTTGAAGTAAGTATCATTCAAATTGAACAATATTTTATTGTAAAATTTATAAAAAACCGAAGTGTTAAATACTTTTTCTACCCACTATATATATATATATATATATATATATATATATATATATATATATATATATATATATATATATATATTATATATATATATATATATATATATATGCAAGTTTCATTAAAAACGACAGACAAGGTACTACGGTTAAGTTTTTTATTTAATTTTTCTTGTGTGCGAACAAGGGCTTTCTTTGCTGGACAAAGGGTGTGTAAGAACTGTCCAAATGTTTTATTTTTCCGAGCGCTTTCGGCTATACCTTTAGCCATTATCAAGGATGATTTGATTTTTCAGCTTAATTGAGTGTGTGCATTATGTGTATGTCTTAGTGTATAGTAGGGGTGTTTTAATTTCCAAATACGGTTAGCACGTTGTGGCTTTGTTCGTAGTTAATATTGTTACGGGTAGGCTTTTTCTTTTTTATTATTAAAGCCTCCATTATTTTTAATCTTTTTTTAAAGGTGGAAGCAATTAATATATTTGTGTTTTCTACTAGTATATTTCTAATATATATATATATATATATATATATATATATATATATATATATATATATATATATATATATATATATATGTGTGTGTGTGTGTGTGTGTGTGTGTGTATGTGTGTGTATTAGGAAAATCAATGACAAAGTGGGAAATTTCTTCGTTTGATACCTTTCTTTCTTTAGGAATTTAACGGACAAAAGTTATGTTTACATTGATGCAAATATACAAAAGCATGAAGGGGAGGGGGACGCTGAAATTTAAAATTATTTGTTTCGATTTTTATAGTACAGCCAATATCATTTAGTTTCTATTAATCCGTGTTCATGTTTATTTCAAATTTGTTATTAATTCAACCGCGCAGAGGCACTTGGCATTTCAATTCAATTACTCATAGTTTATACTGGCTTTTATTTTTTCGGACTATGAAAATTGTTATTGTGCTTTTTCGTAAAAAACCGACACTTGGCATTTAGGACTTTAAGAATCCCACTGTTCATATCTATCTATCTATCTATCTATCTATCTATCTATCTATCTATCTATCTATCGATGTCTTTTCAGTATCTATCTATCTATCTATCTACCTATCTATCTATCTATCTATCTATCTATCAATCTATCTATCTATCTATGTCTTTTCAGTATCTATCTATCTATCTATCTATCTATCTATCTATCTATCTATCTATCTATGTCTTTTCAGTATCTATCTATCTATCTATCTATCTATCTATCTATCTATCTATCTATCTATCTATTATGTCTCTTCAGTATCTATCTATCTATCTATCTATGTCTTTTCAGTATCTATCTATCTATCTATCTATCTATCTATCTATCTATGTCTTTTCAGTATCTATCTATCTATCTATCTATCTATCTATGTCTTTTCAGTATCTATCTATCTATCTATCTATCTATCTATCTATCTATCTATCTATCTATCTATCTATCTATCTATGTCTTTTCAGTATCTATCTATCTATCTATCTATCTATCTATCTATCTATCTATCTATCTATCTATGTCTTTTCAGTATCTATCTATCTATCTATCTATCTATCTATCTATCTATCTATCTATCTATCTATCTCAGTTTGTTCATATCTATTTTGATAATGAACGAACACCTGTTTATTTTTTTTAAAATCGGAAATGTCACTGTTTGCAAGAGTTTCTTCCTCCGTAATCTCGGAGATGGGGTGGGCCGAACTCTAGAGTATGTGGCTGTCCCACCATTGCCTCATATGTCAAACCTTCTTTTTTGATATGTCTCTACT
Source organism: Acanthosepion esculentum (assembly GCA_964036315.1). Classification (NCBI taxonomy): domain Eukaryota; kingdom Metazoa; phylum Mollusca; class Cephalopoda; order Sepiida; family Sepiidae; genus Acanthosepion; species Acanthosepion esculentum. The sequence goes on from OZ038516.1 coordinate 72,768,867, forward strand.
GTTACAACCCCCCTTGCCTCTCTCACGCCAACGCACACTGTTTCCGAATCATCCTCTCCCTTCTCCACTTTTCCTGATTTTCTTTTCATCTCTTTCCTCTGTTTTTCTTTATACTTTGTTTTACTCGCTTATTAAATTAAAACATTTCGAAGATCTTGTCCTTTAGAAAATTTTTCTATTTAGAAAAATTATGATTTATCGAATATGCAATCGTACAGGTTTATATTTTGGGTTGCATTTTGATGACTTTCCTGGCTGAGGGAAGGGGACACAATTTCCTTTCCTACCAAACTTCTTTTCCTTCTTTCATTTTTCTGTCAATCTTCTAGTCTCGTTCAAATATCGCCAGAGTGAATCCCCGTATCCTTATCCCATGTGAAAAGTCTAACAAGGAACAACACCCACAGCCAACAAAATCCTTCTGCCGTCATCATCTCGCCACCGACCGACATCACCCATAAGAACCCCCACCCGTAAAGCCACCCGGACTCAAGAGCCGAATAGGAATTGGATGTCGTTTTCAACTCTTTCTTCTTTAGCTTCTTCAAAGAAGTTGGCCATGTTTCGATTGTTTTTTTACAAGGCATTGTGCGTATTTCCGGTTTGCATATTCAAGGGTTTTTTTCTGGGCCTTCTTTTGACAGCATTCGACCTTTTATAGAAAAAGGACTTAAAAGTTACACACACACACACACACACACACACACACACACACACACACACACATCCGCCGGATGACGGAAAACAAAGGGGAGATAATCAAGCATATATTTGTGAGTGCATATGTGTTGTTTCATATACAGAATCATAGACTATCTATCTATCTATCTATCTATCTATCTATCTATCTATCTATCTATCTATCTATCTATCTATGTCTTTTCAGTATCTATCTATCTATCTATCAATCTATCTATCTATCTATCTATCTATCTATCTATCTATCTATCTATCTATCTATGTCTTTTCAGTATCTATCTATCTATCTATCTATCTATCTATCTATCTATCTATCTATCTTTACGTCTGTTCTTTCACTATTTCAGTTTAACCCTCTCTCTATCGTGATAAGGTTGTTTGGTGGCTGAGGTAGTTGACTATTTCCTATCTTCGGCCGCCTGCTTAGTGACTAAAGCAATTATTTGTTTTCTCTAGTCGAATAGTCGACATTTGAATAAAAGTAAGGAAAAAAAAAAAAACGAAACCAAAACAAAATCCCAATGCTAATCTTCAAACTAGAAAAAGATCTCCACTCAAGTTTAAGTCAGGTGCCAGTTTTCATTTCTTCTTTTCCTTTAAATTTGCCCGATGCTCAACTCAGTTGAGATTACTGACGGAGAGAATTTTTTTAAAGCATTGATAAAAGTCTTCATTCTTTCCCATCACGAAATTTGCTATTATTCCAAATTTTGATTTTGAAGACAATTCATGGAGTGAAGACATTTATATTTATTGTGTCAGGTCCTTCCACGAGTGTTACTAGTAACATATAACCCAGTGTTACCTGCCGCGTGGCCAGGTCATCCATGACTAAACAGGTTTCCATACTAGGCTTTCGTAGTAAGGAGGGCAATCAGACTCCCAGTCAGACTAAAAACAAACGGGGGATACCACAAAAGGGGGTTGACTGGGCTCTATAGCTATGGATATAGCCATTGCGGTGATTACACGACATTACTGGGCGGAGTGATTCCTATATTGAAATCAATGTCCAAAAGTGGAGAGTTCTCCCAATTAAATATACGGCTACTCGTCCGTGGCCAAGGTGAGGCTTCGAATTGGCGTATATCGGCTATGGTTTCATCTGGAGAGGGATGGGCTTCGTCAGATGTATTTGTTCATGACACGCTATGTATAACTGAAAACTTCACTGGCTTTCAGTCCAAATATGTGGAGGGAACAAGGTAGCAACCGTACGACCACACCCAGATTTTAGACTGGTGATGATGGTGATGATGATGATGATGATGATGGATAGATGAATATCGCTTTAATTCTTAGTGCATCTTGAACTCAGCTCTCCAGATTATATAAGACGATAGGAGTTGTAACAACACCTACCGACACTTGGTCCTCGACATTAGCTTCGTAAGGAACCATACATGATACACGCTTCGGTGTTCATGTCTATTTCGATTCATGACTGACTCTGCAGAAGACATTCCCGCATTAGACTGTCGTTTTTTTCCTGTGGTATACTGGCTGCCAACCAAGGCTGCAGGACTCAGACTGTACGGCTATTCAACCCATAATTTCATACCTTCCTCAAGGGGATTTCTACCTAAGTGAATGTGAAGAATTCAGCTTGGAATTCGAACTCGGCTCTCCGATTTCTCAATCCATTACACCACCCACACATCCCTTTCTTTTTTTTTTAGTACTGCGTAATTATTGCTTGCCCTATTTCCAGTAAGTACTACCCGGCCTTGGGACTGAAATCACAATCTAGCCTCTTAGATTAAATACGAAATTCGAAATATCCTAAAGGTTGATAAACACGCGAATGCAACGAACATGACTGAACTCGGCTCTTCGATTCCACCCCCCACTTATCGATATTATGCCACACGTCGCAGTCACTCATTTCGTAAGTCGAGAAATGACCGTAACAATTCGCAAAACATCTCTCCGGTAATTTTGCTCTGTTTTTTAATTGCTCTTTAAGCTTCCGTACCTGTGTTGGACAACTTTTTTTCCCTTAATTTAACATGGATTACAGTCTTTAAGTTTTCACGGCTTTTTGCCAATTATGAAATGCAGTAGAGGCAAGAAATTCTTCCATTTGTTTGGCTCGAGAAGCGTTTATGCACAAAACAGTAGACTTTTCATTCTGATGGCGAATGCACGAACCATTCGTGTAGATAGGGTGATTCTCTAAGCATACCTTAGATGTGGCACAAGGCCGAAAGTATTGGGCACCCAGGGAAGATCGAACTCCCTATTCAGTCGAACTTGATCTTTAGAGATATTCTTGTAGATACGTTGCTTCATTTACTTTACTGGCAGAGAATACGAGATTGAATCATGAACTGTTTCCCTATTTGTTCTTTTCGCTAACAGGGTTTGAAAGCCAAACAGACAACTTGCTGACTTTACAGATTTTTTTAAAATGTCGGTATATGGAAGATTATGATGTGCTTAACGTCTTTGCTGATTTCCGACTATTTTGCCGTGAATTACTTTCGACTAATGACTTTAGAACTTCATCATGTCCGATGAACGCTCCAGCCTAGGTTTTCATCTTCCAATGACGTTTCTCCAGAATTAAACTTTGTAAACTAATTTCGTACTTACCGGACAGTTATGACTCCTTCAAAATAAAAACTACATATTTTTCTAGAAGTTTCCATAGCGTCATTCTCTTGTTTGTTATTCGCCATAACATTATGTGACGTCAATGCACTTTCAATCCGTCCATTAGTTGGGTTAAGAAATTTATTCATTACTCAACTGTGTACGCTGCCATTTATTCTTCTATGTACCGTAGCCTTTCAAGACGTTGGCGGTCATGGCTCTCCAGAATATCTTGTTCTTCGAAGGTCTTAATAAATTTTGTCTTTAATTATCTCTCCTAAATCTTGTCCCACCATCCATTTATGGAAATAGCGATAGAACAGCGAGACGCTTGCAACGTTTCATCTAAGGGGAAAGGGGTGGAAGATAATTAATTACCCACAAAAATGCAGAAACGTTTTTGGATTCTGTCGAGACAAGAAAGTGAAGACTGTGCGGCTCCTGCCAATATATGGCATCAATACTGATCTAGCTCTTGAAAAGGTAGAGGATAGCAAGCGTAACCAGGTACAGCAGCGGTAGGTGTTCACCATTTGCCTATTTTATAAACTCTACCCCCTATGCTCGTAAATCATTTATGATTTAATATTTATGGGTATTTAAAAAAAATTAATCCCCATATAAAACTGTAAGTCACGAGTCCGAGAAATCAGACATTTTTTATCTGTCTCCTCTGTAAATCCAGATAATTAGTCTGAAACCCTTTATCTACATCGTACTTAAAAAGTAACTTCCCCTTTTAAAATACTTATAATTTATTTATTAATTATAATTTTTACAAGAAATGGATACGAGAGGAAAGCGTTTAGCATAAAGTTTTATTTAAAATTCGATATGGGTACCAGATTTCGCTACCAACTTCTCAAGCTGCCCAGGAATCGCGTCAACTGATTTCCCCATTTTGGTATGGAAGACATAACTTCTTGTATTCGCCTTTCAAGTTCTTCCAAAGTTTTGGTTTGGTATAGTAGATTGTTCCTTTAACCAACCCCAAAGTAAAAAGTCACAGGGTGTTAAACCAAAACTCTTGTCTGGCTACTCATATATAAAATAAGGAGTTGCTTTTCAATCACCTGGAATTATTTTCTGTTTTTTGTTTTTTTGTTACTCAAAAAAGAATAATATTGAAATATTTGTTCTCAAAAAACAGGAATATTTCCAGATCTCACCAGACAACTTGAAATTTAATTTGAAAATGCGGACGTTTAACATTTGCTACTTTCACTGATCGATTTCCAGCCCAGCATTGGATTTATATGCAGATACAAGTGGCCAAATAAATATAACCCTAACCCTACTGAACTGACCGGAAAGCAATCAGTTTTTATACAGGGCACAGCTTTGCTGTATCGTGTTGAAACACCAATGAGATCATTTCAATTGAAATATATCAATATGTGTATTAAATTAGAAATATTAACATGATTTTATCCATATATACTAATCATTAATTTTATTCATATACTAATCACATACCAATTATATACCAACCAACTAAAATTAATAAACCCCAAATTGAATAAACTTGAAACAGGAAATTAACAAAATGAATATTTAACAGTCAAATTAATTAATTCCAAATATACATAAATTAATTGTAATATGATAACCTTACGAATGGAATATCGAATACCAAAATACGTTTGTTATCATTATCCATTCACATGCGATTTTCTGTTTGTATATTTAGTTGTGTATGTATATGTTCTTGTTTTAATGTTACTACGGCACGCTCTGGGCGATAAGTTCCTGAGTTGCAACCCACTTAGCCTCTATGTAAATCCGGCATTGTAAGAATGAAACTCTTTTTCTTAACAAAATCCGGACACTTTTCGATATTTGTTGATTTTAGTTAGTCTTATTAGGAGCACTATTTGTATGTATCACTCGTTTGGTTATCCGGAAAGAGCTCATAGGAGATGAATTTCGTCTATTCCTATCATATATTCAGTATAACTTTTGTACGGTTTGTCAGGGTTCATTTTTGCTTGTCTTTTGTTCTCTTACGTCCCTTGTTGGTGAAAATGATTAACTTTTCATAGCATTTTTTCACAAAAAAAGGTTAATTTTATTATGACCAAGGTAGGTTTATTTCTCTTATGTGGAAGCCACACATCAAATCGACTAACATAATCAATCTAGAGCAAATGATTCTTAGTATTGAAGTTGAATATTTTAAACAACTTGGTTGTTTTGCGTGTGGTTTGACGTTGATTTTCTGCTTAAATCTTGAAATGATCACCTTAAACAACGGCAGGTCGGGCCGAGCATCGTTTAGCGATAAATCTTAACAGAAATCGTCTTCAGAGTATCTTCAATATAAAATAAACATATTTTTATCGCGCTTAAATCACCCTTTTTACGTTTCTTAAATTAAAGAAAGCATTATAAGCCGTAGTTGATTTTGTTACTCTTCAATCTCAGAATTAAATTCAAAATTACTCGAGATTTGTCAATTACAAACAAATGGACTCATGGTTTTCAAAATCCAATCAAAGATGATCTTTTGAATGAAGTTAGTTAAAGCACCACGCCTCTAATGTCAGCCAATGGAAGAAAAGAACCATCATTCTTTCTTTCTTTCTTTCGCTCGCTCGCTCTCTCGCTCTCTCTCTCTCTCTCTCTCTCTCTCTCTCTATATATATATATATATATATATATATATATATATATATATATATATGTATGTGTGTGTGTGTGTGTGTGTGTGTGTGTGTACTTTAATATATTTTCTGTTTAGACATATTAAAAACATCAAAAAATGCAAAAACGAAAACAATTCTTTACTACATTACTTTAAAATTGAAAACGAATGCCTGGTAAAATACCATCACGAAAAATGCAAATATATACAACGCAGGTAATGTAGATACTTTAGACAAACTCAGTACTTTAATCTAGACAAATAATTAACCCATGAAAGAAAAATAAATAAAAACATCTAAATAAATAAACAAATTAAATACAAAATAATAAACAAATTAGCAAGTTATGAACGCACACATATAAATCTAATAATAATAATAATAATAATAATAATAATAATAATAATAATAATAATAATACAGTATTTACATTAGTCGGACTATTGTCCTCATCTTTGTCGCCATATTTGTCATAACGTTTCGACCGACTAATGTAAATACTGTACATAATACCTCATCTCAGAAATATAGACAGACTCTGAATAATAATAATAATAATGATAATAAGAATAATAAAGATAATAATAATAATAATAATAATAATAATGAACAACAAATAATTAAGGAATCAATAATAAATAAGGAATAAAAAGTTAAGAAAAAAGACGATAAAATGGTGAAAAATAACTGCATTTGGATCCACAATTATTTCTAATCAATAACCAATAGAATAATTTCAAATATAACCGTGAGCACCTTGTTAGGATAATACAATAAACCTTGCTACCCATAATGCACCATTAATCAGTATATATATATATATTGTCGAGCCAACATGCAAGCCATATGACATGAAGATTGTCGCCGTTCGTTGTTGACCTCAGTGTTCATATATATATATATATATATATATATATATATATATATATATATTACGTGAATCATTCATACGAAAATCAGATAATGAAGTTAATGATATCATTAACTTCATTATGGTATGAATGATTCACGTAATATAAATTGAACCCACACCACATAATTGATACATATATATATATATATATATATATATATATATATATATATATATATGAGATAACGAAATATAAATTTTTTATATAGCAAGAACAATAATGGGGTGGGTGAAATATATGACATAGCCTAAAAATCTTTTCGTGTTACGCGTTTTGGCGAGATTATATACAAAAACAAAATTAAAATTACAAGCATCCGCCGTTCGTGCGCATGTGCAGTCGCACCAACATAACAAATTTACTCCGATGATTTCTAAACTATTTCCACTTTGTTATATATATATACATATATATATATATATATATATATATATATATATATATATATATATATATGTGTGTGTGTGTGTGTGTGTGTGTGTGCTCGCACGCGCGTGTGTGTAGAGTAATTGGGCATGGTGAAGCGTAATTGGCCAAAATGGCCAAGAAACAACTGACAAAGTTTCCAATAAACAATAACAAAAGAAAGAAAAAGAACCAGAAGAAATAATACTAAGCAAACGATATATATATATATATATATATATATATATATATATATATATATATACAGTGTAACCCGGATATAAGAGAGTTGTCGGGACCGGATAATAAGTCTCTTATATCCTAGTTTCTCTTATATCCGGGTTTCTCTTATATCCGGGTTTGGTATATTTTGTTTAGGTAAGTATGGCTCTAATTTGGGACCAGAGAACATCTCTCTTATATCCAGGTTTCTCTTATATCAGGGTTACACTATATATATATATATATATATATATATATATATATATATATATATATATTGACGTTAAAAAAATCATCGACGTCATTAACGAGTGGACAGACATCATATATAGAAGCTCATATCATATATATGACACCAGGTTGGATGTTTTTCATATTTTTAAAATTTTGTTGCTAACGTTTCGTTCAATAAGAACATCTTCATAACAACTGAAAAATTCAGGAAACATTGCAAATTTGCTAGAAACGCTGTGTTCAATTTGAAGTTACTTTGAAAATTTGACACTTAATAAAATTAAAAATGAATATTTGTAATTAAAATAAATATCCTTGAACTATGAATGAGATTTATTAACTTACATAATGTGTTCATATATTTCATATTAATAATTTTAAAATTCTCTTTCTCTCTCTCTCTCTCTCTCTCTCTCTCTATATATATATATATATATATATATATATATATATATATAACGTAAATCATTCAAACGAAAAACAAATACTGAAGCTAATTATACGGCAAGAATCACTCTCGCAAACAATATTTAATAATAAAATACAATCAACTTCGAATCCGTTAATGAATGGTATGATCCTAGTTTATAAATTCCGGTTTTATCAGGTCTTATTTTTTCTACTAGCCGGGCTTTCAGTCGTTTCGAACGACCATCATCAGGTAGACATTTCAGTGTGTTTTTGTTAAATTCCAGGTAGTAATGCGACATCGAAAGATAATGCAGTCCGAAAGAGTGTTTTTTTTTTAGCAATGAGATATTGTTAAATGTAAGAATAATTTTGGAGCGTGCAGTTGATTGTATTTTATTATTAAATATTGTTTGCGAGAGTGATTCTTGCCATATAATTAGCTTCAGTATTTGTTTTTCGTTTGAATGATTTACGTTACATAAATTGAATACGCACTACATAATTGATATTAAAATAACCTGATCCTAAGTGCGAATTCCTGGTAATAACTGTGACATTTACTCTAACTATTGAACAATTTAGTTCATGCCACCTTTCTTCAGTACAAGAAAGCACAATTTTCAATTTTAAAAAAAATTCAACCTCAGCGTCGCGACTGCACGCTCCAAAATTATTCTTACATTTAACAATATCTCATTGCTAAAAAAACACTCTTTCGGACTGCACTATCTTTCGATGTCGCATTACTACCTGGAATTTAACAAAAACACACTGAAATGTCTACCTGATGATGGTTGTTCGAAACGAATGAAAGCCCGGCTAGTAGAAAAAATAAGACCTGATAAAACCGGAATTTATAAACAAGGATCATACCATTCATTAACGGATTCGAAGTTGATTGTATTTTATTATTAAATATTGTTTGCGAGAGTGATTCTTGCCATATAATTATATAAAATATATAAAATATAAATATATTTGTTTTTCGTTTGAATGATTTACGTTATATATATATATATATATATATATATATATATATATATAACTGACAAGGTACATCAATTAAGCTTTTTATTTAATTTTTCTTGTGTTCGTATAAGTATTTTCTTTTCTGGACACAGTGCGTTTAGAAACTGTCCAAATGTTCTGTAATTCCGAGCGCTATCGGCAATGCGTTTAGCCTTTATTAAAGATTATTGTATTTTTGCTTTAAACTGAATGTATGTGTTGTATTATGTAGGAATCTAGAGTTATAGGGATGTTTTCTTTTCCAAACACGGTCAGCACGTTGTGGCCGTGTTCATAGTTAATGCTATTGAGTGTTGGCTTTTCCCCTTTTTATTATTAGGGCTTCCATTATTTTAAAACTTTTTTACATGTGGATAAGATTATTATGCTTGTATTTTCTATTAGTATGTTTCGGATGATTTGGTACGTTTTTGTGTGTTCTTAATCAAACCAAACTCATCAATAAGTACATCGGTCGAACTACTACATGTCTATCTAGACGACTTACGCTACACCGGCGACTAAGATAAAAGGAGAAAGAAAAAAGGAAAAAGAAAAAGGGAAAATAGGAGAAAGAATAAAGGAAAAAGGAAGAAGACAAAAGTAAAAAGGAAAAAGAAAAAGGAAAAAATAAAGAGGGAAAAAGAAAGGAAAAAAGAAAAAGAAAAAAGAAACAAGGAAATGGAAAAGTAAAAGGAAAAAGGAAAAAAGTAGACAGAAAAAGGAAAAAGAAAAAAGGAACAAGAAACAGGAAGAAAAGGAAAAAGAAAAAAGAAAAAGGAAATAGGGAAAAGAAAGAAAGAAAAAGAAAAAAGGAAGAAGGAAAAAGAAAAAGGAAAAGAAAAAGGAACACAGAAAAAGGAAAGAGATAAAAGTAAAAAGGAAAAGTAAAAAGAAAAAAGGAAAAAATAAAATAAAAAGCAAAAAGGAAAAAAGAAAATGGAAGAAAGGAAAAGGGCAAAAAGGAAAAAGAAAAAAGAAGAAAAAAGAAAAAGGAAAAGAAAAGCAGCAATTGAAAGAAATCTTTTTTCAAAAATATATTATGAATAATTTTGAGTACTTCCGGTCAAATTCTGTTCTTTGGCTACTTCCTGTTAAACTTCCCCATCACCACCCACATTTCTGACCTTCATCTCAGCTTCAAGGGAAAAAATCTCATCGGATACCCACCCCATAATTCACATCCTGTTTCTCTTTGAATAAGAACACCTTTTCAACTTGAGACACATTCAGTGATTTTCATTCCTTTTTCCTTTCTGTTAATTTTCATTTTAACACCCTCCATCTTTCCCCCTAAATTCTAAACACTTTTCTTATTCTTTTTCTCTTTTCAGTCATTCTTTTTGAAAGACTTGTAAATCGTCTATTTTTCCCTCCACAGCTTCTTCTTACTCCTGTTTTTCTTTATTTCTCACCGATATTTTCACCCGGTTCTGTTCGTCTTTTGTTCGTGTTAGATGTCACTTTTCAATGTTCCCTGACTTTTGTTTTCGTCACTGTTGCCGTCGTCTCTCGTTGCTCGTTCGGGCAGGACAGCCAATTTGTATTTGCCGCTCCACCTTTTCACGCCAACCCCAAGTCGTTAAGGTCATTTTCAGGCGATTAATTTGTTTTATGATTGGTCGACAACAACAAGACGAGCGCAATGAAAAGAAGAAGCGGGCAAAACGAAACGAACACTCGAAATAGTTGTTGCTACATCGTTTCTCAAACTCACGGCGGGTGGGAGCACGCATACCTCCTCCGGCACACATTTCCTTATTTCCTTCAGGAGCAAATTTTCAATAACGCATGCAATATATATATATATATATATATATATATATATATATATATATATATATATATATATATATATATATATATATAAAAATAAATGTATGTATGTATATATGTCTTTACACATTGTCTCTCTATACAGAAATGCATTCATATGTAGATATTTGCAAATACAGGGTACGATGGATAAATTGTCGTCTAAAATTACACGAAAATGAAAATAATACTGACATGTAATTTTAACAGATATATTTACCAAAATTACACAAAACTATCTTGAAATACTAAGGAGTAAATTTATTCAATAAAAACGCCATTGGCTTCAACCACGGCCTCCAGACAACTTTGGAATCTCCTGCAACTATTCTGGGCGGCCTCCTTGTTTAAATTGATGAATGCTGTCATAATCCTTGCGTTCAGATGACTTTGATGTTACAAGGAGATGTAAGGAGTGATGTGGTCGCAGAAATTGTCTCATAGCCATGTCTGGGTTCTCCTGCTTGTGTGGCATGGTGCAGAGTCCTGTTGCCAGATATAGAGTCTTTCAGCAGCCACCCTCATAACTCAGGGCAGCGCTACCTCCTCAAGGCACTTGGTGTAGGCCACCGTGTTGAGAGTGTGGCCTTGTCGGTAGAGGAATGGAGGCATGACGTCACCATCACTAGTGATCACTCCAAACAACTTCGTGATCATCATTAGACTCATCCGACTCATTCCGAATCCTCTGCACTGCCCTCGGAATAACACCCAAACACTTCGAAATGTTCGTATTGGAGCCTCCGGTGCGAATGCCAAACAGGACAGCATGCTCTTTCCAAAATTTCTGGCGGAATGAATTGCAACTGAATTCGATCCTGATCTCTGTTGTGTCAAATTAAGCTAAGTAAATAGAGACAAAGGACGCCTACCATAGAGTAATGGTTGATAAATTATTATAAAAAGTAACGCGTTCCATTCTCACCGAGTGCCTTTCCATACTGCCCTTGCATCGGCAGAAACAGAAGAAATATTGATCAGAGCTTCGCTGTGGGAAGAGACGACGTTTGTTTCAAGCAACTTAGTGGTTAGAGAGGCCCACGTGGATTTCATCCATCGGCTGCAGTTGATGATCAGTTAGTTTGTGCTGTCTCTTCTTACGAAGATCTTGTGTCATCAAATATCCCTGTTTGCCCACTAACGATAATTGATCCCACAAGTAGTTAGGGTCCTTTTTAAGGAATTAATAACTTCTTGAAAGTTTTCTTTATCACAATGTGTGCTAAACCCCACGGGCTGAAATAGTTATACAACCCAAGAATGTCGGAAGGAGAGAAGAAATATCGAAAAGTTAGAAAAAAGCTTCAATTTTAAATCGTAAGAAAAGCCGTCAAAATACGGCTTCACGAAATAATAATAATAATAATAATAATGGTATTAATGACAATAATAATAATAATAATGTTAGAATATGGGGCCTTGAAGCCATTATTGTCCTAGTTATCACTGTGGCATTGGGGGTCTATAACAGCGAACTTTGAGAAAATAAGAATAAAGCCTAGTGTGCCATCGTATCAAAAGTCAGCGTTATCGGTTTGAGGTCGTGTGTATTTCATAGAAAACATCCATAATGCAAGACTTCAAGCTGAAAACAAACATCGTGCAAAGATAATAATAATAATAATAATAATAATAATAATAATAATTGAAATGTAAAAGATTGCACTCAAGGGCACTTCCCATATTCTCAGTAAAGCTTTTTATTAATATAAACGGTTATGAGACTATACTAGTTGAACTTGCATGCACACACTGTCATAGATTCACAGAACCCGAAACATTTGCATTCACAGTGTCATAGATTCACAGAACCCGACACATTTGCATGCAAACTGTCATAGATTTACAGGACCCTACACATTTGCATGCACACTGTCATAGATACACAGGACCCTACACATTTGCATGCACACTCTCATAGATTTATAGGACCCTACACATTTGCATGCACACTGTCATAGATTTAGAGGACTCTACACATTTACATGCACACTGTCATAGATTCACAGGACTCTACACATTTGCATGCACACTGTCATAGATTCACCGAACCCTACACATTTACATGCACACTGTCATAGTTTCCCAGGACCCTACACATTTCCATGCACACTGTCATAGATTTATAGGACCCTACACATTTGCATGCACACTGTCATAGATTTAGAGGACTCTACACATTTACATGCACACTGTCATAGATTCACAGGACTCTACACATTTGCATGCACACTGTCATAGATTCACCGAACCCTACACATTTACATGCACACTGTCATAGTTTCCCAGGACCCTACACATTTCCATGCACACTGTCATAGATTTACAAGACCCTACACATTTTCATGCACATCTCATAGATTCAGAGAACCCTACACATTTTCATGCACATCTCATAGATTCACAGAACCCTACGCATTTGCATGCACACTGTCATAGATTTACAGGACGCTATACATTTGCATGCACACTGTCATAGATTCACAGGACCCTACACATTTGCATGCACACTGTCATATATTCACCGAACCCTACACATTTGCATGCACATGCTCATAGATTCACAGAAACCTACACATTTGCATGCACACTGTCATAGATTCACAGGACCCTACACATTTGCATGCACACTGTCATAGTTTCCCAGGACCCTACACATTTGCATGCACACTGTCATAGATTTACAGGACCCTACACATTTGCATGCACATTCTCATAGATTCAGAGAACCCTACACATTTGCATGCACATTCTCATAGATTCACAGAACACTACGCATTTGCATGCACACTGTCATAGATTCACCGAACCCTACACAATTGCAGGCACACTCTCATAGATTCACAGGACCTTACAGATTTGCATGCACACTGTCATAGATTTACAGGACCCTAGACATTTGCATGGACACTGTCATAGATTCACAGGACTCTACAGATTTGCATGCACACTGTCATAGATTTACAGGCCCTACACATTTGCATGCACATTGTCATAGATTTACAGGCCCTACACATTTGCATGCACACTGTCATAGATTCACAGGTCTCTACACATTTGCATGCACACTGTCATAGTTTCCCAGGACTCTACACATTTGCATGCACACTGTCATAGATTTACAGGCTCTACACATTTGCATGGACACTGTCATAGATTTACAGGCTCTACACATTTGCATGCACACTGTCATAGTTTCCCAGGACTCTACACATTTGCATGCACACTGTCAAAGATTTACAGGCCCTACACATTTGCATGCACACTGTCATAGATTCACAGGACCCTACACATTTGCATGCACACTGTCATAGTTTCCCAGGACTCTACACATTTGCATGCACACTGTCATAGATTCACAGGACCCTACACATTTGCATGCACATTGTCATAGATTTCCAGGCCCTACACATTTGCATGCACACTGTCATAGATTCACAGGACCCTACACATTTGCATGCAAACTGTCATAGATTTACAGGCTCTACACATTTGCATGCACACTGTCATAGATTCACAGGACCCTACACATTTGCATGCACACTGTCAAAGATTTACAGGCCCTACACATTTGCATGCACACTGTCATAGATTCACAGGACCCTACACATTTGCATGCACACTGTCATAGATTTAGAGGACTCTACACATTTGCATGCACACTGTCATAGATTTACAGGCCCTACACATTTGCATGCACTCTGTCATAGCTTTACAGGTCCCTATACATTTGCATGCACACTGTCATAGATTCACAGTCCCTACACATTTTCATGCACACTGTCATAGATTTACAGGACCCTTCACATTTGCATGCACACTGTCATAGATATACAGGACCCTTCACATTTGCATGCACACTGTCATAGATTCACAGGACCCTACACATTTGCATGCACACTGTCATAGATTTACAGGCCCTACACATTTGCATGCACACTGTCATAGATTTAGATGACTCTACACATTTGCATGCACACTGTCATAGATTCACAGGACCCTACACATTTGCATGGACACTGTCATAGATTCACAGGTCTCTACACATTTGCATGCACACTGTCATAGATTTACAGGACCTTACACATTTGCATGCACACTGTCATAGATTCACAGGACCCTACACATTTGCATGCACACTGTCATAGATTTACAGGACCCTACACATTTGCATGCACACTGTCATAGATTTAGAGGACTCTACACATTTGCATGCACACTGTCATAGATTCACAGGACTCTACACATTTGCATGCACACTGTCATAGATTTACAGGCCCTACACATTTGCAAGCACACTGTCATAGATTTAGAGGACTCTACACATTTGCATGCACACTGTCATAGATTCACAGGACCCTACACATTTGCATGCACACTGTCATAGATTTAGAGGACTCTACACATTTGCATGCACTCTGTCATAGTTTCACAGGACCCTACACATTTGCATGCACACTGTCATAGATTCACAGGACCCTACACATTTGCATGCACACTGTCATAGATTTACAGGACCCTATACATTTGCATGGACACTGTCATAGATTCACAGAACCCTACACATGTGCATGCACACTGTCATAGATTTACAGGACCCTACACATTTGCATGCACACTGTCATAGATTCACAGGACCCTACACATTTGCATGCACACTGTCATATATTTACAGGACCCAACACATTTGCATGCACACTGTCATAGATTTAGAGGACTCTACACATTTGCATGCACACTGTCATAGATTCACAGGACCCTACACATTTGCATGCACACTGTCATAGATTCACAGGACCCTACACATTTGCATGCACACTGTCATAGATTTACAGGACCCTATACATTTGCATGGACACTGTCATAGATTCACAGAACCCTACACATGTGCATGCACACTGTCATAGATTTACAGGACCCTACACATTTGCATGCACACTGTCATAGATTCACAGGACCCTACACATTTGCATGCACACTGTCATATATTTACAGGACCCAACACATTTGCATGCACACTGTCATAGATTTAGAGGACTCTACACATTTGCATGCACACTGTCATAGATTCACAGGACCCTACACATTTGCATGCACACTGTCATAGATTCACAGGACCCTACACATTTGCATGCACACTGTCATAGATTTACAGGACCCTATACATTTGCATGGACACTGTCATAGATTCACAGAACCCTACACATGTGCATGCACACTGTCATAAATTTACAGGACCCTACACATTTGCATGCACACTGTCATAGATTCACAGGACCCTACATATTTGCATGCACACTGTCATATATTTACAGGACCCAACACATTTGCATGCACACTGTCATAGATTTAGAGGACTCTACACATTTGCATGCACACTGTCATAGATTCACAGGACCCTACACATTTGCATGGACACTGTCATAGATTTACAGGCCCTACATATTTGCATGCACACTGTCATATATTTAGAGGACTCTACACATTTGCATGCACACTGTCATAGATTTACAGGACCCTACACATTTGCATGGACACTGTCATAGATTTAGAGGTCTCTACGCATTTGCATGCAGACTGTCATAGATTTACAGGACCCTACACATTTGCATGCACACTGTCATAGATTCACAGGTCTCTACACATTTGCATGCACACTGTCATAGATTTACAGGACCCTACACATTTGCATGCACACTGTCATAGATTTACAGGACCCTACACATTTGCATGCACACTGTCATAGATTTACAGGACCCTACACATTTGCATGCACACTGTCATAGATTTACAGGACCCTACACATTTGCATGGACACTGTCATAGATTTAGAGGTCTCTACGCATTTGCATGCAGACTGTCATAGATTTACAGGACCCTACACATTTGCATGCACACTGTCATAGATTCACAGGTCTCTACACATTTGCATGCACACTGTCATAGATTTACAGGACCCTACACATTTGCATGCACACTGTCATAGATTCACAGGACCCTACACATTTGCATGCACACTGTCATAGATTTACAGGACCCTATACATTTGCATGTACACTGTCATAGATTCACAGGTCTCTACACATTTGCATGCACACTGTCATAGATTTACAGGACCCTACACATTTGCATGCACACTGTCATAGATTCACAGGTCTCTACACATTTGCATGCACACTGTCATAGATTTACAGGACCCTACACATTTGCATGCACACTGTCATAGATTCACAGGACCCTACACATTTGCATGCACACTGTCATAGATTTACAGGACCCTATACATTTGCATGGACACTGTCATAGATTCACAGGACTCTACACATTTGCAAGCACACTGTCATAGATTTAGAGGACTCTACACATTTGCATGCACACTGTCATAGATTCACAGGACCCTACACATTTGCATGCACACTGTCATAGATTTAGAGGACTCTACACATTTGCATGCACTCTGTCATAGTTTCACAGGACCCTACACATTTGCATGCACACTGTCATAGATTTAGAGGACTCTACACATTTGCATGCACACTGTCATAGATTCACAGGACCCTACACATTTGCATGCACACTGTCATATATTTACAGGACCCAACACATTTGCATGCACACTGTCATAGATTTAGAGGACTCTACACATTTGCATGCACACTGTCATAGATTCACAGGACCCTACACATTTGCATGCACACTGTCATAGATTCACAGGACCCTACACATTTGCATGCACACTGTCATAGATTTACAGGACCCTATACATTTGCATGGACACTGTCATAGATTCACAGAACCCTACACATGTGCATGCACACTGTCATAGATTTACAGGACCCTACACATTTGCATGCACACTGTCATAGATTCACAGGACCCTACACATTTGCATGCACACTGTCATATATTTACAGGACCCAACACATTTGCATGCACACTGTCATAGATTTAGAGGACTCTACACATTTGCATGCACACTGTCATAGATTCACAGGACCCTACACATTTGCATGGACACTGTCATAAGATTCACAGGACTCTACACATTTGCATGCACACTGTCATAGATTTACAGGCCCTACATATTTGCATGCACACTGTCATATATTTAGAGGACTCTACACATTTGCATGCACACTGTCATAGATTTACAGGACCCTACACATTTGCATGGACACTGTCATAGATTCACAGGTCTCTACGCATTTGCATGCAGACTGTCATAGATTTACAGGACCCTACACATTTGCATGCACACTGTCATAGATTCACAGGTCTCTACACATTTGCATGCACACTGTCATAGATTTACAGGACCCTACACATTTGCATGCACACTGTCATAGATTCACAGGACCCTACACATTTGCATGCACACTGTCATAGATTTACAGGACCCTATACATTTGCATGGACACTGTCATAGATTCACAGGACTCTACACATTTGCATGCACACCGTTATAGATTTACAGGCCCTACACATTTGCAAGCACACTGTCATAGATTTAGAGGACTCTACACATTTGCATGCACACTGTCATAGATTCACAGGACCCTACACATTTGCAAGCACACTGTCATAGATTTAGAGGACTCTACACATTTGCATGCACACTGTCATAGATTTACAGGACCCTACACATTTGCATGGACACTGTCATAGATTCACAGGTCTCTACGCATTTGCATGCAGACTGTCATAGATTTACAGGACCCTACACATTTGCATGCACACTGTCATAGATTCACAGGTCTCTACACATTTGCATGCACACTGTCATAGATTTACAGGACCCTACACATTTGCATGCACACTGTCATAGATTCACAGGACCCTACACATTTGCATGCACACTGTCATAGATTTACAGGACCCTATACATTTGCATGGACACTGTCATAGATTCACAGGACTCTACACATTTGCATGCACACCGTTATAGATTTACAGGCCCTACACATTTGCAAGCACACTGTCATAGATTTAGAGGACTCTACACATTTGCATGCACACTGTCATAGATTCACAGGACCCTACACATTTGCATGCACACTGTCATAGATTTAGAGGACTCTACACATTTGCATGCACACTGTCATCGATTTACAGGACCCTATACATTTGAATGGACAATGTCATAGATTCACAGAACCCTACACATGTGCATGCACACTGTCATAGATTTACAGGACCCTACACATTTGCATGCACACTGTCATAGATTCACAGGACCCTACACATTTGCATGCACACTGTCATAGATTTACAGGACCCAACACATTTGCATGCACACTGTCATAGATTTAGAGGACTCTACACATTTGCATGCACACTGTCATAGATTCACAGGACCCTACACATTTGCATGCACACTCTCATAGATTCACAGAACCCTACGCATTTGCATGCACACTCTCATAGATTCACCGAACCCTACACATTTGCATGCACATTCTCATAGATTCACAGAACCCTACGCATTTGCATGCACATTCTCATAGTTTCACAGAACCCTATGTATTTGCATGCACATTCTCATAGTTTTACATCACCTGTACACATTTTGTAATTATTTCTGTGTTTTATTGAATTTTTCGCTTGTGGTATAATTCGATTTTTCAGATTCTTTCCGTTTTGCAATCACTCATTTTAACGGAAGAAAGTAGTTCCATTCTACAGAGAAATCTCTGCACAGTAAATTCTAATTCGCGGGAGAACATTGCCAAGAATTGCGTGTACTCTTTTCCTTGCAGTTGTAGTAGATAATATGAAGGCAAATCGAGACGGCCACCTAAAAGTAGGCCTGGAGGAACATTGAAAAGCCGTAATGAGAGGTGAGACAATGAAATCGAGCATAGATGATCTTGTATGGAAAGAAAGGGGAATCATCATCCCCTTTTGGAATGAAGTGAAAATACTGGACAAACCATGGATGATTGATAGACTTATAGATATGTCGGATAGATTCTAGAAAGAAAAATGGCTCCGCACGTCACAGTGAATCTGCTTTCTTAGCCGGTGAGCTTGCAATGGATTCAATGAGGCTGATCATCTCCTGTTGACATGTGTGTGGCACGCCACTTATAATTCTTGCTCTGTATTGCTGTCATCAAACGACCCGTTTCTTCACTCTGTATGGATGGTGGGAATTGAAGTTGACCTATTGTTCGGTGAAGGTTGGCTTGTGATATATGAATATTTTGAATCCATTCTCTGTGTGTTATTAATACATCCAGGAATGCTAGCTAGTTATTATTTTCTTCTTCCATTGTGAACTGGATCGCAGGTCTTATCGCGTTCACGTGGCCCAGCCGTATTTTTACAGCTTTTTGGTCTGGCCACAAACGTTGTGATGAAAACAACAAAGATGGGGACAATAGTCCGAATATAAAACAAACGTCTTAGGCAGAGTCAATATCCGGTGGAAGTTCTTTGTTGGTTGAGGTCTTGACACTTGCCAGATAGTCACTTAAAATTATTTCAGATGCTTGAAACTATCACCGTGAAAATTTCATTAATAACATTTTGTCAATGGCTGTCATAAAAAAGCGTAGAGACGACGCCATGACAAAGTAGCCCTCGAAGTACATTGGGAACAAGAGGTATGACCTCGTGTCGGCAAAGAATTGGCACGAATTGGCATTCGTTACTGTCAGAAGCTAAGAATGAGAAAATGAAACTCAGGCGGGATACGACCATCTTGTTTAACAAGCAGCTGCACAACAATCGTCGTGATATCACAATTGTGCACAAGAACAACCCTAAATAGATCCTGATAGCCTCTGTGGAATCTTGTGAACGGAGAACAGTGGTTTCCAAGACGTGAGGCCGGCCCCATAATTGCGGCGGAAGAGGATAGCAAATTTGGTTTGGTTTGTTTTACGGCATATCAACACCTCAATGGGTTATTTAATGACATTTTTTATTGCTGGTAATATATTTTTCCTTCAAAAGTCTATTTCTGGTAATATTTTTTCTTTCCAAAAAATCTAATATTTTTTCCTTGAAAAATCTATTTCTGATAATATTTTTTCCTTCAAAGATCTATTTCTGATAATATTTTTTCCTTCAAAAATCTATTTCTGGTAATATTTTTTCCTTCAAAAAATCGATTTTTGGTAATATTTTTTCTTAAAAAATGTATCGTTGGTAATATTTCTTTTTTTCAAAAATGTATTGCTAGTAATATTCTTTTTTTCAAAAATTTAATGCTGGTAATAATTTTTTACAAAGTATTTCTGGTATTAAAACCTATTTTTACAGTTATATAGTGTTTTGACTCCAGTTTGGAGGTTAGCTATTTGCCCATAACTAGGACCCTAACAGGTGCTACCACCCCGGGTCAGGGTGAACCTGGGAATACCAGCAAATAAGAGGTGGTTCCACGTTCCTCAAAACCTCCTGATTTGCTGCCTTGCTGTTGGACGTAGTTTATCGTCTTACCCAGGGCGGAAAGTATAGCAGATGAGGAGGAATGATTGAAAGACAATCAAAGATTTACAAACAGTTTTAAAAAATTCATATGCCAAAAATAAAGATGATTTTCAAAATTTAAAATATTATGAATTACTTATATAAATAGTCATTGACCAATTTTATGATCGTAATAGTTTTGCATTATAGCAAGAATATAGTAACTAGGTTCTGCAAATTAGAGGAGAGAGTTATCAATCATAATGTTCTTACTTCGAATCCGTGGTTATCCCCCTTTAACCCCATTTCTCTGTTTTTTTAAATTCTTAAATGTACTTTTTACCAAATAAAATTTGGTGAGGAGTGAGCAAATTTTAATTCAGAAAAAAATGACTGAGAGGAAAATACTTGGGTCCCACTAATGTAGATCAGGCGAAAATGTAGGAATATCAAAGTCTTGACAGGGCAAATCACAGACGTGTATCAAAGAGGATTTCATAAGATGCCTTGGGGATACATGGCATTATTGGGCGTGTACAGATGGCAGGGATTTTTCTATCAACACAGATCAAACAATGCAAGCAAATCACCCGGACATTATTATCGGTCAGAAAAGAAAAAAAAATTGCACGTTTATTGACATGAGTGTACCTTGTGACAAAAAACATCCCTTCGAAGGTTTTTGAAAAACTAGGCAAATACAAAGACGTGGGGATGGGAAAAATTGCCACGTAAAGACTGAAACTGTTCCTTTTGCAATTGAAGCTTTGGGTCTGATAGAAAAAGGAACTCAACAACAAATCAGCAAAATATCTGGGGCGCCATCCTTCCAGGAAATCAAAATAATTATAGTAAACACTGCACATCCGTTGAAAATCTGTGAATGCATTTTGTGCATCTTTGCAACGGAATGTCTTTTGGTATAAAAAGAAATTGTCAAGATGTTTTAAAAAGCAGAAGTTACTGGGCGGAAGTCATAGAAATAGTGTGGACGTGACAATGTCTCGTAGCCCAAGTAGGTGAATTTCTGCAGTGTCATGTTGCCAAACATGTGTCCTGAGCATTGTCAGGAAGCAGAAACGGACCGCGTCAACGAATCAATTGTTTTGTTTGACGGCATATCAACCTCAAATGCTTTGTTTTACGGAATATCAACCTCAATGGTTTTGTTTTACGGCATCTCAACCTCAATTGTTTTGTTTCAATTGGGGTTGATATGCCGTGAAACCAAACAATTGAGGTTGATATGCCGTAAAACAAAACAATTGAGGTTGATATGCTGTCAAACAAAACAATTGAGGTTGAGATGCCGTAAAACAAAACAATTGAGGTTGATATGCCGTGAAACAAAACAATTGGGGTTGATATGCCGTGAAACAAAACAATTGAGGTTGATATGCCGTGAAACAAAACAATTGGGGTTGATATGCCGTAAAACAAAACAATTGAGGTTGATATGCCGTCAAACAAAACAATTGAGGTTGATATGCCGTCAAACAAAACAATTGGGGTTGATATGCCGTCAAACAAAACAATTGAGGTTGATATGCCGTTAAACCAAACAATTGGGGTTGATATGCCGGGAAACAAAACAATTGAGGTTGATATGCCGTAAAACAAAATAGTTGAGGTTGATATACCGTAAAACAAAACAATTGGGGTTGATATGCCGTAAAACAAACCAATTGGGGTTGATATGCCGTAAAACAAAACAATTGAGGTTGATATACCGTAAACCAAAACAATTGGGGTTGATATGCCGTAAAACAAAACAATTGAGGTTGATATGCCGTGAAACAAAATAATTGAGTTTGATATGCCGTGAAACAAAACAATTGAGGTTGATGTGCCGTGAAACAAAACAATTGAGGTTGATATGCCGTAAAACAAACCAATTGGGGTTGATATGCCGTAAAACAAAACAATTGAGGTTGATATACCTTAAAACAAAACAATTGAGGGTGATGTGCCGTGAAACAAAACAATTGAGGTTGATGTGCCGTGAAACAAAACAATTGGGGTTGATATGCCGTAAAACAAAACAATTGAGGTTGATATACCGTAAAACAAAACAATTGAGGTTGATATGCGGTAAAACAAAACAGTTGAGGTTGATATACCGTAAAACAAAACAATTGAGGTTGATATGCCGTAAAATAAACCAATTGGGGTTGATATGCCGTAAAACAAAACAATTGGAGTTGATATGCCGTAAAACAAAACAATTGAGGTTGATATACCGTTAAACAACACAAACCAAACCAAACAAGAACTTTCCGTGTTAGGTGTGTGTGTGTGTATTGGGTTTTTAACGGCATCACGCAAAGGAGAAATACTGAAGTGTCTTTAACCATTTTTTCACGGTATTGCCGGTAAACCCACTGAAAAATCCCTTTATAAGCGTCTGTTTTGTTAATGGCTTATATAATTAAAATTCCTTAATTAGTCGAATAAAACCATTTTCTGTCTTGAAATCTGTAAATGAATATGCCAAAATGGAGAGAAAAACTCCTGTACGCTCATTATAGAAAAGAAATTGAAGAATTTGCCGATAAAATGACGTGGCGAGATTCGAACCCGAAACTCATGGTCGGAAAGCGAACATTCTGCGCCTCATCTCTCCCTCCCTTCCAGTCTGTATATCTCTCTCTCTCTTCCTATTCTCCCTCCCCTCTCTCTCTCTCTCTCTCTCTATATATATATATATATATATATATATATATATATAGAGAGAGAGAGAGAGAGGGAATAGGAAGAGAAGAATAAAGAAAAATCAATGATTTTATATTCATAGACCTATACACTTGTAATTTCATTGTCCAAATTGTTTTATGTCGCCTGTTCTTTCTTTGTATTTAATCTCTATTTTTTTTCGTCAGGTCCCAGGCTGCGTGCTGATGTGTACATGTAGGCGCGTTCATGCGTGTGTCCACCTGCATGTCTTCAAATTAATTAGACGCACACTGTTTTTAGATTTCGCCGTGCGTCTGTGTTCACGCTCTCTGTGTAAGCGCTTGTGTAAAGATTTCTGCATGTCAGTGCAAATTTTTCATTCTTGACGTCGTTCTGCATTTCTGACCTTTCTCCCATCCCTCACACCCACGGCCCCGGTGCCGTGAAACTCTGTAAATGCTCCACACCATCAAAAATGGCGCTCTCTGTCGATGTTTCTAATTAAATTCCCTATTTCGAGCCAAAATGGCCGCTAGTTTTGGTGGCCTCTTCCGTCTGTGAGGTGCCGTCTCGCCAAACACATCGTTTAGTTGAATTTGCTTGGCCAGGATTTCGCAGACAAAACGGTCTCCATCAACGATTCTGTTCAAATAAAGATGCAGGATCAATAGAGTTTGTTCACCAACGTCATATCTGACGCCCCGGGGCAATTAAATAAAAGAAAATGTCTGTTGTTTGTTTCCAAATAGTAAAATTAAAGTTAGGACATTGATCAGATGATTGCAACTACGTGTAATGCAATGGGTCTATTTGGCCCCATCGTTGCTTCATCACAAGACAAAAGGTTAACCATTAGCTTGATTTCCTTTGATACTGCTGCCATCTGGCTAATCAATCGCTAGTTTTTGTTTCGCACAAATTCAGTATTGG